>WBNP01003799.1:20962-46734 GCA_013401095.1 Passerina amoena
TGATGATGATGATGATCTCATCCGCGGCCAATCAGCACCGCCCGCCCCTGCCGCGCCCCTGCCGCTCCGCCCGGCGGCGCCGGGGGATGCTGGCGGTGGCGCTGCCCGGGCGCGGCTCGGCGGGGCCGGGGGCAGTGCCGGGGGGGCCCCGCGGGTAAGCGGAGGGGCCGGGCCGTACGTCGCTCCCCGGCGGAGCGCGCAGCCCCGCAGCCGGTGTCCCGGCGGGGCCATGAGCCGGGCGGAGGCCGAGCCCTGCTCCCGGGCGCTGGCGCAGGCCCGCGTCTACCTGGGGCAGCTGCGGGGCCGCGTGGCGCCCGCGGGGCCCGAGGGCGGCGGGCGCCGGGATTACCTGGTGGAGGCGGCGCGGCAGCTGCGGCTGGCGCTGGAGCGGGACGTCAGCGAGGACTACGAGGAGGCCTTCAACCACTACCAGAACGGCGTGGACGTGCTGCTCCGCGGCGTGCAGGGTGTGTGCGGCCTCCCGGGGGCAGCGGACCGGGGCATCCCTCCGGGGACACCAGCCGGGGCACCGGGGCATTCATACCGGGAGTCCCGTGAGGGCCCAAGGTATCCCTGCAGGGAGAGTGACGAGGGGACGGGAAAATCCCGCTAGGGAGCGCGTTGAGGGCACTGGGGCATCTCTCAGGGGAGCGCATCCCTACCGGGAGGAGGGCGAGAGGGCTGGGGCATCCCCTGGGGACTGTGGCCAGTCCTTCGGGGCCGAGCCAGGCCCCTCACAGCCACCCTTTGCACCGGCCGCAGTTGACCCCAACAAGGAGCGGCGGGAGGCCGTGAAGCGGAAGATCACCCAGTACCTGCGGCGCGCCGAGGAAATCTTCAATTGCCACCTGCAGCGAGCGGCGGGGGGCGGCAGCACCGCTGCCACGGTGAGGGGCTGGCGTGGGGCCGCGCGGGGGGATGGCGGCGGTGCTGTGACACCGGGAAACGGGGCGGGGGTGGGGACACGCAGATAAAGCAGCCCCAGTGGTCCTCCTTGTCTGCCTCTGCCAGATACCACGCTAAGATGTGTGGAGAAAACGGCAGGCACACGGAGCTGCCGAGTGTTCTGGCCTGCCAGTGGCTGCAAGGGAGCTGGCAGCTCTTCGCCCTGCCTGGATCAAGGAGCCGAGGTGGGCTCAGGCTGCCCAGGGTGCTTCCAGGACCCCACCCTCCAAAGTGTTTATGCTTAGCTTGCTGCCACCATAGTGGGTTATGGACATTTTTGTGGAGACTGAAGCCACTGCAGGGAATCACCCTGTCAAATGTTAGAAATGTCCTCTTCTCCTCTGTCATCGTTTCCATCTGTATGGAAACCAAAGACCGTGGCTGCTTTCTGCATTGTGGGAAGGAGGTGGTTAAAGAAGGGAGAGGGGAGTGAGGCAGGGCAAGGTCAGAGCCTAGAGGGAAGAATGCAGGGAGAAAGACAACTACCTTCCACACAGATCCCCTTAATGTTGAAACAGTCCAGGTCTAGCTTCAAATTTTGGTATGATTTTTACCTCTGCTGCAAGCGCAAGCTTTCCCTAGAAAATATAGAAATCCAGGGGTTGGCCAAGAAAATGGTCCAGCTGAAGTTAGAAATGAATCGTGGCCATTGGAGTGTTTGCATGTTAGCCAGCTGGGCAGTATTGCTGCCTCCTCTGGAAAATGCAGGGGCTTTTTTCACCCACTGTAGTGAACAACAGCATTTCTAGGTCCTACATCCTCTTCCCTTACCACCCTGCAGGGCTACAGCAGCCTGCGCTTCCGGCCCATCAGGACACTGAGCTCAGCAGTGGAGAACCTGAGACGATGCAAGGTTGTGGGAGTGATTGATAAGGTAATGACTTCACCTGGAGAGGGGGGATGAGGCTGGGGCTGCACCAGAGGCAGCATAAGCTGGAGGGTCCTAGCAGCTGGAATGGGGGTGCCAGCCCTCAGCACATCCATCAAGTGATGTTGGAGTATCCATCCACAGCATTCCCACCCAGAAAAATTCACAGGAGAGGACACAAGACCCCTTGAGGAGTTGATTGGGAAATCTGTCAATGTTCCCATCACTTTTGCTTACCAGACCTCCCAAGATATTGACAGGAAGGTTTACGCACCTCATTCTTTCCCACATATGGAATTGTGTTTGATGCCCAGGTGGCATAATGGTGGACTTCTGTGGATAATCTAGACTTCAGCAAAAGCTGAACTGTCTGGAAATAAACTAATTAGAAGTTCATTATCTTGGAGTGAAGATGCTTACTATATCCACATACACAAGGCACATTGCTCTCCACTGCTGTTCACATATCTCAGTTTGTCAGGACAGATGTGATCCTCCTGTCCTGCCGAGGCCCAGTTTGAGCCCAAAAAGAGCACTGTGAAACCCTTCGGTGTGCAGGAAGTAAAACTGGCATGGGAGCCACCTCTTGGTTTAGTTAATTTCCTGCTTCTTGGCTGTATGGCTATCTCCTCGCCAATAACCTGTGTTTTGCCTTTCAAAAATAGGGGTCTGAGCCTCACAAAACTCTTCCAGTTGGGTGGGAATTTGTTTCTGGTCCAGAGTTGAGACCCTTGGGTGATTCCTATGGGCTGTGTGTTGGGTCACCTCTTCTGACCAGTTCTGTGTGTACCGTCCCAGGTGCAGATTGTCCAGGACCCAGCCACTGGTGAGACCTTTATACTCAAGGTGGGTGTTTTCAGTTCCATCTGCCTGCTTCTCCCTCTCAGGCTGGGGCCACCTTGTCCAAGCTGATGACTGGGGCAGGTGAGAGCATAACAAAGAGGAGCTCGCAGAGACTGGACGAAGTTCATGGTTCAAAAATCTTCTTTTGGCTGCCTCAGCCATCCTCTGTGATCAGAAGGGAAGTGGTTCTCCTTGGACATCCATTTCTCTGACTTTTAACACTTCAAGCCTGTGTCAGACTGAGTCAACCCCTGAAACAGGTTGTGAGGTATGCTCAGTACAAGTCCTAGAGTATTTTTCAGCATTCTTGGAACTAACAATGAAGTACTTCATTAACTGGACAAGGAGGATCTGGGATGAGATGGAGAAGCATCATTTCCAGGGGAGGAGGAGAAGGGGTTGGGATGGCAGGTTCCTCCCTGAAAGGAGCAGGGTGGTTGCAGAGGAGTCAGTGCTCTGGAGCAGCTGTGCCCTGTGGGTCCCACAGTGCAGATGGGGAGTGCCCTACCTTGGCAGAGCTTTGCAGAGCCCTGCCTTCTCACAGCTGGGTGCTAGGGACTGACAGAGCTGTATGAGCCACAAGTTTGTGCAGATGGGGGAGCTCGATCATGGGTGACCTGGGAGCAGCCATGGGGTTTGGCAGAAGGCACGCTTCCCTCTGCCTGGCCTCCAGCCCTGCCAGGTGCTAGGCTGCACAGAGTCCAAGTCCCTACCACGCTGTACCCATCTACCTGTCCCTCCTCAGAGCCTCCCCAAATCCCACGTCGAGACCCGTGCGCGACAGACCATCATCCCCCATGGGGTCCCCTTCATGGTCAAGCTGTTGTGCTACTATGTGAGTGAGGACTCCATCTTCCTCCATCTGGAGCACGTGCAGGGTGAGTGAGGACAGTCTCGCCTTCCATCTGTGAAGGATCCTGGTTTACCCCAAACTGTCCTTTCTTTAAAACCCAAAGTATGTTTCTTCTCTCCTGTTTTGGGACCGTTTTTTATGGTGATAATGTAAGCTGTCTTCTTCACAGAAGGGGGGTGGGTACCAGGGCTTGGAGACTTAGTTAACAGAGGAGTCCACCTGTGAATTGCAGAGGTTGGATAAGAACTGGCTGGGGATGTGACCTAGAAATGGGCCTATGGAGATCCACACGGAGAAAGAAGTTGCGTGTGTGAGTGTGTTATACAGAAACCAGCCTCAGTCTTTAGAAAGATGAGCCACTGTGCCTCATGGGAGGGAGCAGTCATGCCTTTGGGTAATGAAGTTGATGTGATTCAGCATCTTAGAAAGAAAAACCTCTTCATTTTACCGGCATTGTCTGACCTTCACAGGAAGGTGATGGAGAAGGAGAACGAAGTGAGGTAGTTCACCTGAATGTTGAAAAACAACACATCTTTTGACAAGACCTTTATGAAACTTTTTTTTTTGGTTACAAAAGGTGAGACTGGATTTTGAGATCGCACCAAAGAGAGGAAATGGAAAATTAGGGCTTAAAGGGCGGTGAGCATACTGGGGTTTGGTACATTGAGGAGGCTTACTTGAGGCTGTCCCAGATCCTGGTGAAGAAGCATGACAAGGTGGAGGCTTGTCCATGGAGCTTATTTACCCTGCTGGTTGAATGGATGTGTAGGGAGCAGCAGCTGGAGTCCAGTAATGACAAATGGAGGCTGACGTGGAGAACAGGCTCAACTCCTTGTGCATTGCTATAGGCTGAGTTTGCAGAAAGAAGCCAGCACTGAATGTAGTGAGGCTGGGAAGCCCTGGCAACAGGCTGTGGGCTGCTGTGGCTGCTTGCTGACCCATGGCCTTGTGCCATGCTGTGGGAGCTCTCTGGCATTTCTGTCACACAGGAAGGAAAGGCTTTCAGGAGGAAGTGGGGATGGCAGTGGGGTCAGGAGCATTTGTGAATATGTTGCTTGTCTGTGACATGGAAGTGGCAGAGGTGGGATCAAACAGACTGTGTAGAATGGGGAGAGGGCTGCTAAAGGAGGAGGAAATGGGACTTAGGTGTGCCAGGTCCTAGGGAAAGTGTGGCATTGGGCATGGTGTGCTTGTAGGGCAGGGGTGCATTCTGCATGGACTTGAGCTTTGCTGCTGGGGACATTAATGATGCTCCATCACAACCCCACTGTGTGGGCCTTGGCCTGGGCCCCTGAATGGGCCATGTCAGCAGTGGGGGAACCAGGGATAATTTCTGCCTCATCACTTGTTCTCCTTTCTGCTTTCCAGGGGGGACACTGTGGTCTCACCTCCGCTCCAAGTATGGTGTCCAGCAGGACTGTGCTGATTCAAACACCATTCAAGCCCTCCAGCACCACGGCACAGAGGATGGTGTGGGAAACTCGCAGGGTGGCAGCCAAGTATCCATCCTCCCTGTTTGGACAGGCAGTGGCCTCCCAAGCTCTGTGAACTACCAAGTATTGGGAAACACTGATGCCTCACTCCCTCAGGAGCAGTCCCCTGGCCCCACAGACGCTGGCTCAGGGAACCACTGCCAGCTTCTCCTGGCTCTTGATGGTGGCAGCGGGGCTGCACCTGGAGGACAGGATCTGAGTGTGACACAGACTGTGTCTGGTGGTGTCGACCATTTTCCAGCAGCGTCAGCCAAATGCCCTGGCCAGGGCCTGGTTGTCTACCCATGGAATGATCTAACCAGCAGCACAGGCTGCGTATCTGAGACAACAGCCTCCCATCAAGGCCCCAGGCTTCCCCAGGGGCTTGTCCCTGTACCAAAGACTGTGAGAGGGGGCCAGCCAGGTGCAGGGCAGCTGCCAACTCAGAACGTGTCTGAGGCCCCCCAGGCTCAGCCCCTCCTGACCCCGGGTGAGAGGCAGCGTCCTGCAGGAGTTGCCCTGTCCAGGTCTGGCAAACCCAGCGTGCCTGACCCAGCCGTGTGGGAACCCTCTCGGGGAGCAAGCTTGACCTGTGGCTGGCTCAGCAAACAGCCACCATCAGGACAATGCAGGGCTTTGGCTTCCCATGGGCACAGCCAGAGAGCGTGGGCTGTGAAGGAAGAGCAGGTGCAGCTGTGGGCAGCAGAAATCCTCCTGGCCTTGGAGGGACTTCACCAACAGGGTGTATTGTGCCGGGACCTCAACCCCAGGAACCTGCTGCTTGATACAGCTGGTAGGTAATGTCCCATGCTGCTGCCCCAAGGAGGAGGAAATTGGTCTCCCAGCTGGGAGACTGCTGCTTGACCCATTTCCAGAAGATGTGGACTTTCTTGTGTTTGCTTTGGAGGAGGGTGGGAGTCTGGGAAGGTTTGGTATTTCTGAAATTGGAAGTGTGATCTCACTTAGGTTTTCCAAGTAATTATTAAAAGAGATGGCTCTGCAGCAGGAGAGTCAAAGGCCATAGCCACAGAAAGGCACTGCCCCTGCTCCCACGTGGGGATTGACTGCCTGGGAAATCCCAGCCTGGGGAAGTTGAGACCAGCTGAATTGTGGCTGAGGTTAGTGGGACTAGTGGGTTAGTTTTCCCCTGCTTATAGTAACTGCCTGCTGGGGATGTTCTGGAGCTGTCCCATCCCTCTGAGCCATGGGTCTTGCTGTCAGTGCAAGTCCCTGCTCAGCTGGCAACATCTGGGACAAATTGGAGAGCTACAAATTGCTTAAGAAAAGAAAAATGCAGAGAGTTGTGCAAGGAGAAAGCTAACCTTCTCTCCCCCTTCCCCTTTAAAACCTTCTTCTTTCCTCACCACAGCCTGCACTGAGATCTGTGAGCTTGAAGCTGCCTAAGCAGTCTCACCTGTTGTGCACCTGGGGCAAGCGCGGGGAGGCCAGCAGAGGGGTGTGTGGTGCCAGGGGGTGCTCAGTTCCTCTGTGCTCAGGGCACGACAGGGCCCCAGTGCCCTGGCTGCTCCCAGGGGCAGGGATATGGCTTGGCTTTGTGCTATGACCAAAGTCCTCAGTCTTTCCTAAGCTTCCTGCTTTTGACTCTGGTGCTGCTCTGCAGGTCATGTCCGTCTCACTTTCTTTGGCCAGTGGACAGAGGTGGAGCCCCAGTACCGCAGCCAGGCACGGGAAGAGCTGTACAGTGCTCCAGGTAAGGGATGTGTCCCCTGGCTTCTCCAGCTCGCTGCACAGTGGCTCCAATTAGACAGGGGGGGCTTCTGCAGGCAGTGAAATGTGCCCAGTGTGGTCCTGGTGCTCCCTGCCTCCAGCTCTAACCCCTCTCTGTCTCTTTCTGCAGAAGTGGGGGGGATCATGGAGCCCACTGAAGCAGCTGACTGCTGGAGCTTTGGCTCTCTCTTGTATGAGTTGCTGACAGGAGTGGTAAGAGGCTGAGGAGCTGTGCAAGGAGGACAGGGGAGGAGGAGGCTTAAGGACTACCTGCTGTGTGGGGCTGGGAGGGTGCCTTGCCCTGCTGGCACCTCAGTTCTTGGCCAGGTTCCTTTAGATGTGTAATTCCCAGTGCCTGTGCATGGTCTCTGGGTGTTAAGGGCCCTGGCTTTTAAATGCTGCTGTGTAGGGCTGGGGTTATGTGGCAATGAAGACTGAACAGGGTGCTCCAACCCTCCTTGGTGCCTCTGCTTACCATCATCCTCTGTCTTCTGCAGCCACTCTCCCAAAACCATCCATCAGGGATTCAGCCTCACACCCAGCTGCATCTGCCAGAGGGCCTCAGCCTGGCTGCTACATCGCTGCTCACTGAGGTGAGGGGCTCGGGTGGATGGGAGGGAGAATGGCGCTAGAGGTAGGGGAAAGGCAGGGTCCAGCCTGGTTTCATTTCCAGTGTCCCCATCTCCCCATCCTCCTGTCCCATTGTTTTTCTCTGCAGCTCCTGCAGTACAACCCCAAACGACGCTTGGGCTCTGGAGGAGGCGGCATAACAAAGCTGAAGTCTCACTCCTTCTTCAGCACAGTCCCCTGGAACAAGCTGGTGGGCTAGGCAGGCTCTCCTTCCCCCAGGAAGCTGGGTCCTGGGCTGCTTCCCTGGCACTTGTGGCACTGGCAGCACTCCCTGCTGGGCAAGGCTTGCCTCAAGGGCTGCCCTGAGCTGGGGCACACGAGGTTCTGCAGCCTTACATGTCCTTCTGTCTCTGCTTCTGTTCGCTCCATCTCCAAAGAGGAGGCGTCAGGCTGGGCCTGTCTTCTCCAGGTCCTCCCTGGGGGAAAAGGAACCTGGGTGCACAGCTCCAGGAAGTGGTGGTGTTCCCCTTCTTGGGGCATCTCTTCTTCAGCTCAGCACCCTGCCCTGGAACTCCCTCCCTGTGTTTTTTATCTCTGCGGTACCACAGTGATCCCTCTGCTCTGTTACGTTTTGTGGCTTTCAAATGCAGCCCCTCTGGGCCCCGCTGGCTGGAGCCCAAGCCTGTGGTCTCTGCCCCTCCCTGACTGTGTATGTGTGTGTGGGTCATCCCTGCTGCAGGGGTGACACAAGGAGCCCTCTGCTCTTCTCCCCTTGGCCCTCTGAAAAAAATAAACTACTCAATATCACTTAGAGAATTGTCCTTTTGTTTCTGAGCTGCATCAGCCAGGTGTAGGCCAAGCCTGCTGAGTGACAGAGAGCCCCAGATCTGTTTCTGAAACCTGCCTGGGCTCTCTGGGTTGGTGTCACCCCCAGCCATGAGCACCCTGCAGCCAAACCCCAGAAGGTGGCAGTGAGTGCCTGGCCTTCTGTCCTTGTGCTGCTGCCTGCCTCACAGCCTCTCAGGTCTGCACAGCTGTTTGTTTGGCTGCAGCTCAGACGTGGGAGAAATGCCTGGGTTCTCTTCCAGCCCTTTGTCATTGTTAGGTGGTGTGGCTCCAGCCTTCCATGCTGGGTGCACTTTTCGCCAGGCAGGACAGCAGCCCTGCCAACCATGCTTTGAGCACCATCATCCCTGGTGGGCCACACAGTGAGGGTTTGGAACTCTCAGAGCCAGCACAGAGGGAAGGAGGCCAAGTGTACATAGATTCTGGATTAAAGAAAAAGCACAAACACATGTGTGTCTGCTGACAGCAGGTGCAGGCTGCTGTGCTCAGTGGAACAAGTAAAAGCCACAGGCTGAAGGATGAGCTGGCAATGGCAGCAGTTCGGTTCTGGCCCTCCTCTCCCAGCACCCCTCACACTGCTCACTTATCTCCCAGAGTAAGGAATGACTGGTACCACAGACACGTCTCTGTGGCTGCTGGTTCCAGCTCCTGCTTGCCCACAGCAGCAGACACCCTCCCAGGCAGCAGCAGGAGTGCTCATCCACCAGAGGGAAGCAGAGCTCTGGAGAAACTCATCTACACCAGCAAAGGTGGACACCTCAATTGCTGTGCAGAAACTGGAGGACTGAGCAGAAGCAGCTGAGCCTGGGGCTTTTCTTCTCCATGGCAGCCCGCACTGGCTGAACCCTCTAGCTGCACCCTTGCATCCCTGTCCTCCAGCCTCCTAGTCCTGTGATTTAGGGGAGGTTCAGGAGGAAGGACCCTGTGTCCAAAGGCACAGCATGGCATCTTGCAACTCAGCGCCATGAGTGTCACCCAAAGAGTCAAAAGGAAGTTTCAAGCACTACTCTCTTACAGCAAGCCTTGATAGGGCAGATTAAATAAAGCAGAGTGCATAATTTTAACAGCTTGACTGTATATTCCCTTCCTGATTGGTTCAAAGGCCTCATTTATTGCAGCTCCAGACAGAATAAAGACCTCCCCAGGCTCATGTACAAAGTCAAGGTGGACCCTTTGTATCCTAAACCAGTACAGAGCATTTTTTAATCAAAACCTTCTCTTTCACTCAACTTATTTGTGTAAGAATTAGATTCTCTACCCTTCCCAGAACAAAGAAGGGCTTTTTCCTCTTCCCCTAACCTACCTTAGCCGGGGCCAGGCAAAAAAGCTGACTCTGCACTCTGTTTTTGTCCCTAGCTGTCAGGAAAATGAAGGCACCAGTTCCAGGAACTGCCCTCCCTTTCATCTGCTTGACAGCTGTGAGTGCAATAATTTTCTGTTAGAAGGGGCTGCCCTCTTCAGCTGTAGCTGGGAAGGGTAAACCATCTCTGAAGTTGATGTCAGAGGTGGGAAAACCCTGGCATGATCTAGAAATGATTTTGTGGTGTCCCAACGAGGACATCTTGTTAGGGAAACACCCAGCACCACAGACAGCTTCCACTGTTCCTTGTTCTTGCTTCCTTTCTCCCTCTGCAACAGCCTTTCCACACTTGCACGAATTACAACTCTCCCATTGCAGCAGTAAAAATTCAACTTCAGAAAAACTTTATGAGCCTGTCTCAGGTCTCCCTCTTGGCCATCATGCCCTTTAGCTAACACTGGGAATTCCTCACCATCTGTAACAGTTCTGTTGCTAAAAAAGGATGACCTCCAGCCCTAAAAACCTCCTCTTTGCTGGGAAGAGCCAATTCTTTGGCAGAGTTTGAGGCCAGCAGTGTTCACAGGCAGAGAAGACTCAATTTAGTACCATCAGCAATGGGCTCAGCTCCTATTGCCTCTTTTCTCTCATCACCAGATAACAGGACTCTTGCACTACACTTGGGATGCTGCTGATGCCAGAGTCCTTGCCCACTTAAACACACCCCACCTTGCAGTCGTTGCACAGTTTTATTTCATTTAAAATCCGCTGTGTTAAATATTTTTGTTACAAGTTCTGTGTAGGGGGTAAGAGTAATAGACTCTGCAGGCACTAGCAACCCCCTCACCCCTCAATTCATGTGTGCGCTATCGGATTCAGAACTGCCCCCCTCCCCCCAAGCCAGCACCCGTGGGCTGGGATGTACATTTCAGTGAAAGGCCTGGCCCCCCAGCTGGGTGTGGGCTGGGAGCACGCAGGAAGCCAGCAGTCACACCCAGCGAGCTGTGTGCCAAGGACAGCTGCTGGGGGGCTGGTTCTCACCCCCTGTCGGGCATGTAATGGTGAAAGGGCTGTCCCCAGGAACAGTGCTGCCTCCACAGAGGTCACGGGCTCTGCCCACCCCAACAAGAACATTCACACCACCGTGACTGGGCTGGTGAGAGACAATCACCAAGGGAAAGTAGGGGAGCTGCCATCCCGTGTTACTGTCTGTGGAGGGAGTGTAACTAGGGCGCTGCCAGAAGCATGACACCTACCTCAAGCCCTGCTCTGACCAAAACTTTTCCTGCAAGTGGCCTCGGGGTCAGACCATCCTTGCAAGGCAGATGAGTGTGAAATATTTTCAAGCAAAACATGGACAGGACAGTAGCCTTTCCTCTCCTCTCCCTCCCAAGAACCTCAGTGCTAGGCAGTAAAGCTGAACCTGCCATGGAGGGGCAGGGAAGGGTACCCTAGCACAGCAGCAGCAAGCAGTTTCCAGTGGTATAGGACAAGCTAGAGGTGAGAGTTTGGTGATGTGAGGGAGAGGATGCCACACAGATGGGTCTGGAAAGGCAGTGCCATTCAGTGGTTGGCCCACTGCACGGCAAGTTCTTGTGAGATACTAAACCTTCATTAAACAAAATAGGAAAGGAGGTAGGAGCTATTCCCGTAATTCCCTTTGGGACAGCTCCAATCACAGCGGAGGGAGAAAGACTGGAATGACCCCTGCCAGTTCCTAAATGCCCTGCATCATCCCTGCTGGTGCTGCCCTGTCCTGGGTGGGTTGTGTGGGGGTGTGGCTGCCCTACAGGTCAAGCAGCAGCACGCGGGGATCCTCCACCGCTGCCTTGATCTTGCGCAGGAAGGTGACGGCCTCTCTGCCGTCGATGAGCCGGTGATCGTAGGTCAGCGCCACGAACATCATCGGCCGCACCTCGATCTGGGCAGGGACAGTGGTTAGTGAGCCCAGTGCTCCTGCCTGCATGCTCCCTTCCTGTGAACTCAGGGAAAACCTGGATTTTTCCCACCCCAAATCCTGTGTTCAGGCCCTCTTGGATTTGTCCTGCATGGCAAAATTATCTACCCACCCACCCAGGCTGGGTCCATGCCACATACAAGATAAGGGCCCTTCCTGGAACCACTCCCTATCACAAAGGCTACAAGCTCCTCCTTCTCACACCTAAGACTATAACCAGTTTGCCCACTCACAGATAGGACAAAGTCCCCTGCACAGCTCAGGCAAGTAGCAGGGCCAGCAAAGGTGCCCTATACCCATTAGTCTCTGCTCCTTCTTTACACTGAAGTGTTTCAGAAGTGACACCAACCCCTTAGAAAAAGGTCCTCAGTCTGCTGAGCCCTGTCCTTTGCTCCCTAAAACGTCCTGTGTAGGTTCACCTACCTTGCCTCCCACAGCCACAGGCCTGTCAAAGATGGCATGCATGCCTAAGATGGCAGACTGGGGTGGGTTAATGATAGGTGTTCCAAAGAGTGACCCAAAAACCCCACCATTGCTGATTGTGAAAGTGCCACCATCCATGTCTTCAATGGCCAGTTCATTCTTCCGTGCCTACAAGTAAAAATAAGATCTTAGAAAGCCACACAGACCACACAGAGCAAAGAACGAGGGTTTGGACATCCACTCTTTCCAGGAACACTGACTGTAAGAGCCTTGCTTATTGATTTGTTCAGCTGAAAACCAACACAAATTGCTCAAAAATGCATCCTGTCTTTAGAGTGAGCATCTAGGGGCTTTGGGGAAGGATTCTCCTGCCTTTGCTTCCAACTCCTGCCTTTGCAGGACACAGACACAGGGACTTCTTCCCCAGGGCAGTTCAGCCTTGGCCTCTAAAGACAAAGGGGAAGATACATCATGTTACTAATGCAGATTGCAGTCTTCTGGATGGGCAATGAGTAGAGCTGTCCTGAAAGGCAAAGGCACAGCCAGCCATGTAACTGGATCACTCCCCACAGCACAACTCAGTGTGTTAGAGGTCAGAGATGACGACACAGAGAACAAATCAATACACCCCGATCCAGCATTTCCAGTTCTTTCCATTCCTCCCAGCCCTCTTCAGAAAATTTTCCTTACCTTCTCCCCCAACTCGTAGATAGCACGCTCTATGTCAGCAAAGTTCATGTTTTCTACATTCCTAACCACAGGGACCACCAGACCCTGGGGAGAAGCAAAGTCCATGAATAGCAAATTCAGTGCAGCAACACAGAGATAGCTGTCATGCAGCAGGAATCTGACACAGCCCCAGAGAGCTCCTGCCTCCTCCTCAGCCCACAGCAGCTGGTTGGCAGAGCTGCCTCACACCCTGGTAGCCTGACAGGAAACCTGGCATGACACACATCAAAGGCTGACACCTTAAATTGAGCCATCATCTTTGCCTTTGCTAGCCTATCTCATAAATCAACCAGGTCTGTCTGGAGCCAGCTCCACATTGATAAATTCCCAGGCAAGGCACTGGGAGATTTCAGCTGGCACCTCTTTCTCTCACCTCTTTTTGCTGGGCCTCCCCTAGACTTCGGGAGAAGACAGTGACAGAACTTCAGTCCTTGTCAAACCTCTGTTTCATAGCAGAACCTTCTAATCAAGAAGGCAATTGACTAATTCAACATCTGTAACTCCATCCCACACTCTCCCTCGACAGAAACATCTCTGTGGAACAGCACAGCAAAGTTAGCCAGAGGACAGGACGTTCAAAGCTTTTACTGCCTATGTCATGGATTCATGACAAAAAAGGGGTTCCCTAACCTGGCCCTACTCATTAACAACTGAGATCTATATTACCAGATCTCTTATTAAGATGAACATAGTGGTAGAATATTCTTGGTCCTCCACCTTCTCTCAAAACCTATCTCAGCAGTCCATAATGCAGCAGGTGTCTCATTTATAGAATCAGTCTTATCAGTTAATTTCTGCTGCAGCAGAGCACAAAGCTGAGCTGGCTCAAAGCATATGATCATCCCATATGAAAGGCTACAGGAAGCATGGACAAAGCTCCAAGGTACCTACCCGGGGAGTTGCTACAGCAACACTGATGTCCACATAGTCCCTGTACACAATCTCTTTGGTCGTGTCATCAATCACTAGAAAGAGAAAAAACTTGTGTTACATATGCAGAACCTAAGATCAAAGGTTTGACTAGCCAAAAAATCATAACAACTTGCTCACATCTAGCTTAAACATAACTCCAGAGAAGAATGATTCCTTGCTGCAGCTGTGGGAGAGGCACCAGGACAGAGAGAAAGAAAACAGTCCACACTGCTCAGTCCTCCTCAGTTATTCTCCCCTTGGTTATTCTGTTCTTCTGTTTCAGCAAGCACCTCTGACACGCCCAGGAACTGCACTGTGCCTACAGCAGTCACCTGTACACAACCAGCAGGCTCTGCCCTCTGCAGGATGCATATGCACGGCCCCAGCCCCACTCCTGGTCACCCCTTCCCAACTGAATCCCTCTTGGCAAGCTGTCTACTACCTATGTAAGTGGCTTTAGCAAAATCAGCAGCAGCATGCAGGACTGTCCCCATGCTTTCTGTGCATTGACTTACTTCTCCAAGCTACTGCTCCTGCCATGGACTTGGCCATTGCCTTTCCCCCATTTTGCAATGTTCCCTAGATATGCAAGTCACCAGCAAGGGTCACCACTCACCTGCATTCACAACAGGCTGGTCCTGCAGAGCAAAGGCTGCAGCTTTCACAAAAGCTGACATGAAACCTAGCTTCAGGTTGTGCTTTTTCAGAAAAGTATCCTTGTGTACAGCTCTCATCTCCCGGATGTTGCTGTGAAACACACAATAACAATGGTAAACTGGGAGTCCAAGAAAACACCATTCCCTCTGAGTAACAGATTTCAGGGCCAGCCCCAAGGATGCAAATCTGCACCACCAAATGAGAAACCTCCAGTCTGCTGCAAAAGCCTTCACATGTGACATAAACATGGATCTAAGGCTCCTGCCAAAGGATCAAACAGAAACTGGTCCTGGACCACAAGCTCCATAACCAGGGTAAACCTACAAGGCCCACACTGCCAAGAACAGAAGTAAGATGTGGCATGGTATATTTCCTGCTTAGGCCTGATGCTGCCACCCATTCTCTGGAGACAACAGTGCTCATACCAGTGCAGCACCACAGACAGCAAATGCAGGTGTGGCTGGACTGACACAGAAGGGTGAAAAACCAGAATGTGGCAAAAGCAGTAAACATGCAAGAAATAAAATCAAAGTGATCAAAGGAAAAGACCTCAACTACTTTGCAAATTCACCACCAGACAGCACAACACCACTTTTGTACCCAACTCTTTGGCTTTAGGAGTTGACTGAATATTAAGGAATTTTCCCAGGAGCTATGGTAGTAGGTGCCAGTCCACCCATAGCTCTTGACAGACAAATCACATTTTCCCACTGTTTCTATTAATCAAGATTGAGGCCATTTACAAAACATCAACCAAGCTGTGGCTACAAGCTTTGCCTATTCTAGCCTAACATCAGATGCTGTGGAATTGCATGGTTCATCCCTTCCCCCTTCAGACCTTCAGTCTTTGAAGAGACAGTTTCACAAAGGAGTAGGATTTTCCATGGTTTAGAGTGTTTGTTTTCCTGTGTCTAACCTTGTTTAGAGTTAGAATTACTGCCCAAAGACATTAGTGCCTCCCAAGACACAAGGGCTGCAGCCATGAGGATACAACCTGCTATGGAACTGCCTCATTAGGGCCTCCTCCTTTCAGACACTGACCCCCGTGGGAAGCAAGAGGCCCCAGCACAGGTCTTCACAAATCAACTTCACAGTAATCAATCCAAACCACATTACCAGATGCAATGAGAGCCCCAGGCTGGCGTAAAGCGACACCTCAATGAGCCTCTGAGAGGAGATAAAGCTGCAGCACTTCCCTCCAATCAAGACTATTTTGCCAGCCTTATTGTTCTGAGACCCAAATATTTACATGTTTTGTCTTAAGGAGTAGCATAGGATTTCACAAGGCAATTTGATTTGAGCACAATTTCCCCTTAATGCACTGTAACATAAGCTGCCCACCCTCCAAAGACATTAGTGTGCTCAGTCCATGCAAGCACTTGAGTCAGGAGCCCCCCACCTGCTTGAGAGGATGGGGAAGGGTGCTGCTCTGTCTCTAGAAAGCTGTACCATCTGACAGCAAAGGCCTTAGACCTAAGCAATGCTCACCTGAAAGGCTGATGAGCCCTGGAGAACCAACTCACTGCAAGTTAAACACCTCCAAAAGCAGTAACCTGGTGGAGTGGCAGAAAGCAGATGCTACATCTTGCTGTCTTCTAACAGCCACTACATGCAAGTGATACTAGCCCCTTCTGGTCTTCTGCTCAGCATTTACCAGTCTTCCACCAAAAAACCCACAGAAGAGGAATCAGAGACTACCCCTATTACAAGTACAGGTGACTCCCAAGGAGCAACAGGCCATTAGGAAGCTCTGTAGCCCCTCACACCACACCACCAATGTGGTTCTGAAGAAGCTGCACAGACTGTGGTACATACCTAAGAAAGAGGGCCCAAAAGACATGCTGCCAGTTTCTCCAAAGAAAACCTGCAAGGTTTTGACTGCTATTTAAAGATTACTGCCTTAATCTGTTTCTACTCATAAAGGGAAAAAGGTTTACTCCTCACCTCATATCAATCTCATTGAAAGTGGTCAGCATGGCACAAGTATTCTGAGCCTCTTTCAGCCGCTGAGCAATACGCTGACGCATCCTATTCATTTTCACCTGCAAATTAAAAAGGTATAAGCAGAAGCTGCCTAAAGCTCATCCAAGGGCAAAATGCACAAGAAACTCAAAAGGCCCTCCTCTTGCCATCTGATTGACTAGATGCCTAGGGCCAAGGTTTTCACTCTAGGTCAGGTGCACAATAGGCTGAGGAGTTTATTTCACTGCTCAGCTCAACGCACAGTTCACTTGAAAAGCAGTGCTGAAATGCATCACAGTACAGCTACTTCTGACCTCTGCATTCCTCAAGACCACCAAGCATGCATAGCTTTCCATGTGGCTAACGTGAGAAGGGCAAGACTGCTAAGAAAGCAGGTTGCTCAACCATGCTCTCTTAAGAATGAACAAGGCAGTTTCTGCAGCCTCAACCCATTGCTGAGGGCTTGTGGACAAACCAAGCAGATCACACTGAGTCCTTCTGTCCTGAGTCAGCAGAGCTCAAGACAAAACTTTTGCCTAGAAAAGACCCATGCCAGATAGGTCCAGGCTCTTCCTCCACACCACCTGTAAGTGGTTCCCCCATGTAGAGAATTTTCCCACCTGTCATAGCCCTGCCGAGCTGGGTGTGTACAGGTGGATATGGGCACATCCGGCAAGCTCCAGCCAGAACAGATTATCACCTAGCAACAGAAGTGCCGGCAAGGTCCCTGCTCCCACGCTTACCCTATGCTCTGATCTGGCACCTTTGGTGGGCACTGCCTCCCCAGGAGGGGCTGCTGCTGGGGCTGCAGTCGGCTTCACAGCAGACACTGAGGGGAAAAAACACATCAGTCAAAAAGAAAAGCCAGGTAGAAAAAGCCCTGAGATAGAAAGCATATTTGAGCTCCTTGCTTAAGTGACACAGTATGGAACCACCCTTGAATTAGGCTGGGAAGGTTCCAGGCATAGCTGAGCAGTCCAGTCTGGAGCAAGCAGGGCAGTACTGCAGGAGGCCTTCACCACAAATGCCCCTGTTTGATGTCTTTAGCCTTATACACTGTCCCCCAAAGCAGAGAGACTCGAGAACAAGAACAAATGGCTGTTGCCTCACCTGGTTTGCTGTCGATGGGCTGAGTTGACACAGGCGGCACTGGTGGCATTGTAGTGGGAATTGGTGCTGCAGCAGGGGGAGGAGCAGGCGCAGCTGCAGGTTCAGGGGCTGCAGGAGGAGGAGGGGCTGCTGCTGGTTTAGCCTTGGCAGGAGCAGCTGAAAGACAAGGAAGAACCGCGGTAAGGGCACCAGCTTCCAATGGCAGAGATCTGTGAGTCCAACCAACCTAACAAAAGTAAACCCTCAGGCAGAGTGCCTTTATGTTCTCAGCACTACAGAGCTGACAGAAGTCACCACGAGAGAAAGCCATTGTGGAAGTGTTTCACTCATCAACACCCTTGACCTCCTCACTGGAGGAGGCTGGATGCTACAGAGAAGAGGGCACAGAAGGGAGTTAGGGGAATTCTCAACTAGTTATAGCTAACAGTTTAGTCTCCTCCAGAGGGAACAAAAGAGAAGATCCTCAGAAGGACTAAAATTATGGTTTTCTAATGGACAACAGAATAGGAGTATTTTCTCAGGATCCCTCTAAATGCTTTGCTAAATGCTAAAAAGCATTTTATTCTAAATGCTTAAATCTTCAGAAAAAACCTGGTGGAAGCACAAAGCCTATGCAATTTATACATGCCTGACTTACCTCCAGTTTTCCTGAGTTTGAATAGAGGTGTCCCCCCTTCCACTTTGCCACCATCGGGTACCAGAAGGGCTTCAATCACACCAGCTGCTGGGGCTGGAACTTGCACTGATGTCTGAAAAAAAGAAAGTCAGTAAAATTCTCCCAAACATCAGTTGGAGACCAAGTGCCCAAGAGAAGATGCCAATATGTGCAGATACACATTGTAATTTGGCACAGACAGCAGCTGAGTCTCACACTATTTGCACTAGTTTTCACACCCTCCACCAGTATTTTGTGCCAATAGTTCGAAGCTTTAGGAGATGCTGGCAGTGTAATGTATAGCCTGATCTCCAGGGTACAGTCAAGAACTGACCCACTGCCAGCATCTTCCTGACAGCAAATCTGAAAACAGAACTCAGCAGAGAATTCAGCAAGAACTTCAAGGCTTAACAGTCTTTTCAGGGGTGGATGAATGTAAAGCCTAAATTTTAAATGATCTGAAGACAACCTATGGCTGGCAGATTTCTCCTTTGTTTAAGCACAAGCAGGTTTCAAAACTCAAAGCACTCAAATCAGAAGGAGAAGTAAAATTACAATAAACTTCCAATAAACTCCAATAAGCTCCAATAAACAACACCACCAGTGATGATTAATCAAATGGATGAATAAGGGTTATCAAGAATTCTCACTTAAATGTATGAAGAGAGCAGGAGACACAATCAGGGCCCTGCAGGCTCTAGGAGCTCTTAGCAGAAGAGAAGCCACACAGGGTACCTGCTACAGAACTAGAAAAAGTTTGGTCCAGAAACTCCTACCTTGTCTGTTTCAATCTCACACACCACTTCATCTTCCGCCACTGTGTCTCCAACAGCTGAATGACAGATATGAAGACCACTGTGAGGAGGGAGGTTTGCTCTGGCCTCCCCTCTTTATCCACAGCAGTTTCCCACACTAACCCATAACTTCTTCATCCCACTTCTCCGCAGCTTCTAAAGAAAAGACTAGCTCAAGCAATCTACTACACAGTTAAGAGTCTGATTCCAGCTTAGACATCTCCCTTCATCCAACACTACCCCTGACAGAGAGGTGATAAGGCAATAACTGCAATTCTTAACCCCTTAAGAGAGCTGCAATTAAAAGCCTCATTTGTCACAGACTGAAAAGCACAGAGCAGGATGTCAGCCAGTGAACTGCAATGCATCCCCAAGGTGTTCAACACAGCAGTAACAGTGATGAGAATTTTAGGGAAGAGGCAATTGCTTACCTTTCTCCCACCTGACATCTCCTTCTGTGACTGACTCTGCAAAGGCTGGTGTGTTCACCGTAACCACGTCATCCCCTGTGAGAGAGACAAACAGACTTGACTGCTTTCAGAGCTAAAAATTTATGGTATTGCTTCTTTCTTGTCATCACAACTCTGCTAAAGGGGGTAGGCCATCAGACATCAATTGCTGTCTGTCTCCTTTCTTCAACACTGATCAACATTTAAACACCAGAGAAATTCATATCTGACCGAAAACCACATTGTGACAGGAATCCAGACAAAATTTTTAGGGCCCTGGGGATATAAATCCTGAGTTATCCAAGCAGGCAGGACAGCAGTGAGCCTTGACCAAGGATGGAAGGTGGCTGCTGGCAGGACAGCAAGAGGTATCAGAAGAAGCATCATGCTGATTCCTGCCTTTTACTTACTATGTACCGCAGTGGTTCTGAAGTAGCGGACAGTGAAGACACTGGAGCTATTCACTCTGCAGAAAGAGAGAAGAGTATGAACACAGCAGAACATTCCTCTGCAGGATGCCAGCACCAAGCTCAAGTACAGAATTTACACTTGCTTAACTCATGTGAAAGGCTGCTCAGCTGTTCTGATGTATTTGTTCCAAAGGAGTCCTATTTACTGTTCAAGCTGCAACAATCTAGCAAGAAAGGAAGCATTACATCCTACCATCACTAGTGCTCTCAGAAACTCAGTGAGAACTGACACTTATGGAATTTCCATTTAGACAGACAACCCAACAGAACCCTCATAGTTTAAATACTGATTAAAGGGTGACCTGGCCAGCCCATACAACGCCCAAGACTAGTGCAGCAACAATTTTTTTATCTCCAGATTAGGACTGTCATCTCTACAGAAGTTGTTAGATTGCTCCAAAATAAAAGAAAAGCACCATAAATTCCCTATGGCAACGCATCCAAAAACCAGCTATTTCTCTCCACCATGTTTCTTCATAGGGAGCTGGCAATCCCAATCCTAAGGATAATTTTTATATCTACTGACATGACATTTGGAAAACCGAAAAGAATGTGCTTTAGCATTTCCTCTAGCACAAGCTAGTTTGTACAAACAAAGGATTTCAAAGTATTTCAGGCTTTTATGCATGTACTTTTATGGTTATTTCCCCAAATACATTTGTATAAGACCACCTCATTAGTGCAAACCCTGACATACGAACAACAGCGCAGTGAATGACCCCACTTCTCCCAACAGAAAATCTACCAGGAGACCATCATAGAGCAAACAACACCTCTAGTCAGATAATCAGAGTAGAAATCCATTTATCGCTGGTTTCCTCACTCCTGTCCCTTCCCTGTCCCAGTATCTGGTTGCAGACAGAGCTTGTTTTCTGTTCCCAACCTGCAAAACTTAGATTTTTTTTTTTTAGGGCTAACTCCATACTGCTACAATGTGCACAAGGACTTCATGACAGCCAACCATATTCTGTTCCTCAGATCTCAAATCTTATCATGGCTAGAGCAGCCCCAGTCTCCGCACATGACAGTTTTCCTGTGGATACTTACAAAAGTTTCCTGCTGTTTGTGTAAGCCAGTCCTTGGCTCCCAGACACACCTGTGAATGAGAAAGGAGTTATATTATCCAGCTGTCCAACCCTCAAGTATCCTCATCAGATAAAAGAAAGCAGAGGACACTGTTGCCCACCCTGAAAGAAGTTTGGGACCAAATGGGGAATATATCCATGCAGAGACACTTCAGGGCCATCAAACCTGCCCAGAGCTTGCCAAGAACAGTGGTTTTGTCTTCAAATCATCTAGATTTATAGGGATGGGGAAAACAGTTATAGCTTGACAACAAAGCTAATAAGCATTGTTGTCAAGCATTGAAATGGGCAAATGAAGCAGAGCATTCAGAGCAAAACCAGGAAAGAGCTATGAGGAACCACCTCCAGAACTGCTGAGTTATGCACACCCATACGAAGTATGGAGCAAGATATCAGCTCTGCAAGAGGCGCCCCAGAAAGCCTCGCAGCCCCAGAGACAGCTAAGGAGGAAAAAAAGGACTGAAAAGAGGGTGTAGGGCAGATCAATGAGCCACCATCATCCCCCTTCTCTGCCCACTCCCTGTCTAGAGGAAATTAGTTTCCAAAACTCACAATAGGGAAATACCTGCACAGCTTCCCAGTTTCACATACCCCACTGTCCCCTTCCCACACTGTTCTTATGTTCTGACACTGCATTTTTTATTATGGACTGGACTCCTGTCCTTTGTCACTTACAGGGCACTGGGCAGTTTTCCAGACTGATCTTAAAGAGAGTCAGCGTAGTAACTGGAGAACATAATTATCTCAATTACACAATACCAGAGGGAAGAACCATTTCCCCACTTGATTTTTTTAAAAAGCAGCACAATTTTTACAGCACAGCTAGAAAAAAACAAAGCTCTAAGGAAAAACAGTTTAAGCATCGAAGTGGAGTTCACAGACACACCAGATCTGACATGTCACTTAATATTCATCCCTCATTTTCAAAGGAGTTTATTAGAGAGCTAGGGCTCTGCAACAGCATGTGCTTTGAGCACTGCAATGCCTGAAATACACTGTGCTGCTGCTGTGAAATCTTCACCAGAGCCAAATGGATCAGGCAGCATGTATCTCAGGCAAGGGAGGCACTCCCATGGAAACTTAGCTCATTCCACTGCTTCTTCACTACGGACTGACAGAAACAAACCCCAATCAGACCTATTAGAACCTCCATCATCAGCTCTGTTCTTTCTAGGTAAAGTGTAAGACTCACCAGACAGAGGGGATCTTGCCAGAGTACAGTTCCCCTGTCAGAGAGAAAAGGATGTATCAGTATTGCAAGAAGACAAATCCATCCTAGAAGGACTTTGGTTTTTCCCTGAGATCTGAATCAGACACAGGATCCACCATTCCCATGCTCCAGTCTGCAGGCATGCCACTTTCCCACAGTGTGCTAGAGCGGGAGAACACCTATGCCCTTCTTTATCCTTTGTCTCCTCCCAGGGTGCTTTATGATGCAGTGATGTTAAATTTGGTGCTTGCATCTTCCAGTTCTCGATATAGAAGTTTTGACCTTCTCATGCACTTTCCTCTTCAAGAAGGAACAGATTTCCAATAGAATTTGCTATGAATGAGAAGATAAAGGGTACCTACTGGATATGATGATAAAACATCCCATGATGTTTACTCCTACAGGCATGAATACAGCATCTGGGGGTTTTAATTTTTTTTTTCTAAAGCTATGGAGCCTTTGAACTCCCGAAGACCAGAATTCCTCTCAGTGGCAAAATTTCTATTGCTTTCAGTTAGTCAGGAATTCCACATTCTTTGATGTTTCACTTCATACCTGTGTTGATGTTTCACTTCATACCTGTTTAATCATTGACTGCACTCCTAGCTCAGCATAACAGAGCTCAAAAGTAGAACACATTTCAAAATATTCAATTTCAAAAAATTCAATTACTTCCCCCTACTGTTATTATATATTTCTCCCACATCAAACCTGCAGGATTGGAGAAGATAAGAACTCTTTAAAAGCAATTGGAAAATAGCAGTGTAGCCATGATGGAAATGCACTTTACTGGCTTAGAATGACAGCAACTCAAGAGCTCAAAGCACCCTTATCCAGCAGCTAAGTTAAAAGTTAGATTTCCTTCGCACCTTCAGGATCTGAAGTTTGCATACAAGCCCTGATTTCAGCTTCAGCAAAGCAAGCAGGATGGGATATAACTGACCTTAAGTATCAAAATAATTTGAGGAGCTGTGTGGCAAGACAACAGAGATCACAGACCAACAATATACTTAAGCTTGGCACACCATCTACAGGACTGAGTGCTGCAGCATACAAAAACACATTCAATGAACACTTTGTATCAAAACTAACAGGCCTGGAATCAAGCCCTTGGTAGTTTAATTATCCAAGCTTATAAATGGATTTGACTTGTTGGATATTAACACAGAGACACCTCAATGATCAATGGGCAATTCAACAGGGTTATAATTAGCTGTGCCAAGGATGCAGGCAGCCAGTCTGACTTACTGCTAAGCTCCAGCACAACACCATGCAGCCTCCCTGCTTGCCACTTCACTGCAGGGATCAGGGATCCTGAACCAACAGTGCTGCAAAGCCAGCTTGTGGCAGGGCCTGCTGAGCCCCTGCCCCAAGTCAGGCTGGGTAAGGGAAAGCAGGAAGCACTGTGCAGACTTTGTAGAGTCATCTTGAATGCTACAATGCCTAATCTTGGTGCAGCACTGACCCTGCTAATTCAGATCTGGTTTGTGTAAAGCCAGCTCTAAGCCAGGATGAGCAAGACAAACTCCAGTTTAACTCCACTGGGTCAGCTCTCCAGGGCACCCCAATCCTCAGCACTCTGTATTGATCATATTTTTCCCACTTTCTGTAGTGTCCCAGATAGCATGGAGTCAATCACAAATCGAGTACCAAGCAACCTGAGCTCCCCTTTATCCATTAATGTTTCCCTGGGTGCTTTAAGTGGTTAAAGGCATTCCTAGGATGCCAGACAATAAATTGTTAAGAAAGGAACAGCCTCAGACTGATGCAAAACCTGACAATTTTCTTTGCTCAGGACCAGTCTACCATGGAGTTAAAACAAAAAGAAAAGTTTAGAAGGTCTGTCCTAAAAATAATCACTGTGAGAAAACATCTGCAGCTCTCTTCCACCAGTGGTATCAAGTCTGTGTTCTACAACTGCAGCAAAATTAAGGAAAAAACTGGTATCACTCTACCCTTTGCCTTTAAGATTAAGAAATTAGGGTAAGAGCTTAATGCGAGGAGGAAGCCAGTAATAAAAGATACTGTGATTTCCCTGGCTTACATTCTGCAGAACTGCTGTGTGTCTGTATCTTAACCACAGTACCTCAGATGAACATGCAGCTTCAGGAGACACTGGACAGGGCGGCTTCCTGTTCCCTTTTTTCCCTGAAGGAATCGTTCTGATTGCACCTTTTCCTGGGTCACTTGGCTAAATTTGCTCTCTGCCTTCTACTGGAGCTTTTTCAGCGAGAATGGAAATGTTTCAGTTTTGCCACGTGGCATTAGCACTTTGGGTCAGTTTAAAAAGACAGCCTTCACTTGGGGAAAAAAGTCTTGGTCTAATTAGCCAGTGACTCATGTACCAAGTGATTAATATTTCCCTCTCGTTTCACATGACTTCTCAGAATTGTTTTTATAACTGCTATTATGTCAAAGTGACCCTGGCATGCACCGTCCAGGCCACACCTTTCAAGGAGCCATCACCTTCCAGCAGGTCACTACACACCGAAATAAAGGATGGAATACGTCAGCTACAGCAACAGCCTGTATACCAACAGTAGGGACCAGTTCAGGCAAGGAATCTGATGAACTTGACAGTCCAGCTCATTTCAACAGAGGCACACCTGAAGGCCAGGGCTGTGCAGCTCCAACAACAGGCACAGCAGCAACTGGTTCTCCAGCCATGGCTTCTTGAGAGCAAAGCAGCTGCTGCTTCGACAAGGATGAGCACAAACCCCTGCTACACACAGAAACCCCGCTGCATGGCTTTCATGGATATCAAAACATTATATACAGCACGGGAGGGCAGATGCTGAGATGGGATGGAGATAACAATGCCGAGTGGTGGATACTGTTACTAACAGGCGCAGAACTCTTCCAGCATGAGGGGAGGATCCAACAGGGAAGAAAAAGCTCTTTACCTACTCCTGCCCAGATAAAGAGAAAGATTGGATTCTCAAAGCATTTTATACAGCTTCTGATCAAATCTATCTTTTCCAGACTAGCTTTTCTCTGGACTTTTTCACATAGCCTTCAAGGTCTGCCTGGCCCTGCCCTGACTCTTATGTGCCACAAGCTATTGATGCGCATTCATGGTTCCTACTTGATAGGAATTCAGGACCTCTTCTTCTTTTACAGTCAAAACCCAGTCAAACTTTCTTCACCTTCACTGACTCCACTCTTCTCCAATTCAATCCTCCCCTTCTGAATTTTGTACATGTCTACTGTTCTCACTTCTGCCATCAGAGGTCTGCCAAGTTCTGGAATTTCTATCTCTCCAAAAAGCCTGCATTATATCATAATCAAAATTTACTTCCCATATCGCTGTTCAAATGGAGATCAAACTACTACTGTAACTCTTCCAATACATCTAACAGGTTAACTAGCATTCAGCCTAAAACTTCCTGATTTTCAGACTAGTTTTGTAAAAGATTTGAATACTCCATCTGACTTCTTTCTGTTCTTTATAATTACACAGCACCACTGAGAGCTGACAAAGGTCAAATATTGCTAAAATGCCACTTTAATAAGTTTGTTTAAACTGCATTACAATCAATTTGTCCCTACACTTCAACCTGTAGCTTATACAGCTACTTGTAAGTTGTTCATAATGCAGTTTTACATGTATACACATGCATTTATAACTCAAAGGTGTCTTTACATTACAATCGGTTGTGAACACTTGCTCGCCTACATTTGCAGGATGTCTAAAACCAAGTCTCATGCTCGAAGGCTCCAGCTGGTCAGGGGAAGAGAAGCGATCTTTCCCATCCCGTAGGTACGCACACACGTATGTGTGTGCGCAAGGAGCTGGGCATGTTTGCTGTTTAAACGGAAGATGTGTGCAGCAGGACACAGGACCCAGCTGGCCAAGGGCAGCCCCAGGGTTAAGCAGCTACCGGGCTCTGTCAGCCCCCGCTGCAGCCGGCAGAGGTTACCACCCTTCGCAGCGGTT
>WBNP01003799.1:51734-97810 GCA_013401095.1 Passerina amoena
CCGGACCAAGCGCCCAGAGCGGGGGGAGCAGCCGGGGCGGGACCATCGTGGCAGGGTCGGGCTGCGGGGCCAGGCTGCGGGGCCGGAGGCTGCTCGTAGTATTGCTGTGTGTTACCATATACGTAATTATATAGGTATTAACACATCCTGTATAATATATGTGATATTAAATACTATTACTTATAGGTCACATACAAATAAAGTATCTATGTATTACATATGCTTATATAAACATGTATCTGTACATCTAGATGTTATTATACGTAATGGTATATGTATATGTGTAATAGATAACCCCGTGCATGACGAGGAGTGCCGTTTCATGACGCCGTGCTCTGAAGCAGCGCTGGGTCGCTGCAGGGCAGCTGTGGCCGTGTTTTCCCTGCTCACCTTGGCAAACCGCGGCACTGAGCCGGTGTGGGTGACATTGCCGCAAGCATCACCCCATGGGATGCTGCAGGGTTAGAAATGGGCAGTGAGCTCATCTCAGCGTGGCAAACAGGAAAATGAGCCCACAAGTAAGCCCTGATCCTCAGCTGTGCTCTGTATGTTGAAAACATTTGAGAATTCCCCAGCTAGCTTCTGTTTTCTGCCTGCTTCCAGGCAGGGAACCACAGGTGGAAGAAAACCCAAGGAGCCTATTTACAGATTCTGAGAGTCAGCCTGGGATAGTTACAAAGGGCTGTCTGGCAGCCAGGCATCTCTCAAGGAGCCGAGTCTGGGTTATGCACATGTGCTTAATTTAGCCACTGCTTAATAATATATTAATTGTTAACTGCAAGCTTCAAAATATGAGATCATTTTCAAAGGAAAGAGGTTGAATAAAAATGATCAGGGGATTGTCTCTGAGGCTTTGAGGATGAGCTGACTGCTCTAATAAAAGGTAACTGAGCCAGAAAGGCTCTCTGCCAGGGATTTCTCTGTGATCTGTCTTTCGAAGGCTAATGTCCTTGAACAATATTGACCATCTGATGTCAACTGCCTTTAACCACAGCCTCCTGCCTAGCCAGTGAATAGGCTAAGTATTGCCATTCTCAGTTAGCATGTGGAAGCAAAGCACATGAAGCCCCTGGCATGCTTGGCTAGGCTTTGCCCACCCACCCACAGCTCCTGCATGAGAAGTGTCTGACAACCACACATGCTGCTGGGGTAGGTGGGTTTGTCCTGGGGCTGGGGTCAGGATGTGCTCAGCTGGGAGTGATGCCAGCTCTGCTGGTGCTGTCTGTAAAGCACCCTGTGAAAAGCAGGGGACTCTGTGTTGCTTCTTCTCCTGTGTTGTCCCATTTCTTGGCCATGCCCTATGCTGCAGACCTCCAGGACAGCCAAATTGCCTCCGTGCCCCCACGGTATGGGATGTGGGAAATGCCTGGCCACTTTGCATGGAAGATGGGTAGCTGGTGGGATCTGGGCCAGCTCCTTCTTTGCCTGTGCCACAGCATGTCAGCCTGGTGTATTTGCATCGTCTCACCAACATTTCACTATCCTGGGTCCTGAATGGGCCTTCCGGCCAAATTCCAGGCCAAAATTGCTCCTCTGGGCCTCTGCCCACCTGGGCAGCCAGCAGCTCGGCACCTGATAGCCCTTGCCTGTCTGGCTCCAGGGACTACGAGTGCGGCACACAGCAGGGAAGGTGGCCGGACGCTGGTGTTGGACCTGACCTCCTGGCTGTCCATCTGCATATTCAGAAGTCGTTCCCAGCTGGTTGGCTGCCTCCGGCCTCCCCACTCCCTCTTTAAAGCCCTGAGCGCGGCGGGAGGACGCGCCGGCGCTGCCTCTGCGGCTCCCCGCGCTCCCGGGGCTGCCCTCGGGCACAGCGCTCCCGGGGCTCCCCGCACTCCCCGCAATCCGGGGCTGCCCTCGGGCACAGCGCTCCCCGCGCTCCCGGGGCTCCCCGCGCCCCCGGGGCTGCCCTCGGGCACAGCGCTGCCCGCGCTCCCGGGGCTGCCCGCGGCTCGGCTCGGGCACCGGTGCCCCCGCCCAGAGCCATGCGGCGGCCGGGGAAGGCTCTGCGGGGAGTTGCCGTCCGGAGGGACAGCACGCTGCTCCGTGCACGGCTGTCCCACCGAGAAGCACCCAGGGAGCCCATGAGGGGCGACTTCAGTTTTGGAGAAGGCACACTGCCCTCGACTTCTGAACATCTTCGTTCCGTTCCTGTCTTTTTCTTCAGGTAGGAGGAGTCTCGGCTGCTTTTTAGTGTTCTGGAGCGTGGCACTAGTGAAAGCCGCCAGTACGGGCGGGAACCAAAGCACGCACCCGCTAACTTCGTGGGGAAAGAGCTGCAGCAGCAGGAGGAGTTTGCTTAGGGCAGCACCTGCTGGTCCTGCGGTGCCGGGGATGCTGCGAGGGGGAGCCAGGGCCACCCCAGCGGGCTGCCGTGGCCTGGGACGGGAGGCTCTGCTCCCTCCCTCCAAATCTCCAGAAGAAAGGCGGTGATGCTGGAAACCTTAAGCAGGTGGAGGTCACCTTGCCAGCTCTGAGTTATCTGTTTAAAAGGGATGTATCACCCAGGTTCCAGGGGGCTGGGAAACCTCAGCCCAGGGAACAGGCAAGCTCCCGACCTTGCTGTTGAGCACAGCAGACAAGAGAAATTGTGAACGAGTGTCAAAAGAAGGTGTTTCTGTAGAAAAGCAAGGGAGGTTACAGGACCACACTACTGAGGAAGGATTAAGGCTGGATGGAACCTATGACTGCAGTGTGTTTGCTGTGTGACTGTGCTGGGTGCAGATGGCAGGCTGAGAGGCAGCTGCAGGCAATGGTCAAGCTTGTTACACAAGGGCAAGGCAGGATGGTGAGAGCTCCTGGCACCCCAGCTTTGTGCTGGCTGAGGATAAACGGAGCACTTTGAAAGACCCTACCCAGACTCTTAGGAAAGTGAAACCCTAATGGTCAGGATGGGTGGGGAGGCAACACAGATAAACATGTGGTGTCAGATAACCCAGAAAATACTTAGTTTGTCATGGCTATGGCTCTGCAAAAGGTAGAGCTCTGCCAGGCACCTGCCTGGAATTCAGGGTGTTTGAAGAAAGGCAGCCTGCTAAAAACCCCTGAGAAGAAACCCATTTTCTACACTGCCTGGAGGACTTGGCCTGGAGCAGCGACAGGGCCAGGAGACTGATGGTGTTGAAAACGATCAGGTATTTCTGGGAACAGCAAAAGAATCTCAGACTTTAAAGGTGTCCAGAAAAGACCTCTCCTAATTTAGCGGCGCAAAGCTGCTGCAAATTAATGTGGATAAGGAAGAAACATCCCTCAGGGATGGTTACTGTGTAATTGCCCAGGATACAATGTTTTACACTTTTGCAAAGCTGTGCAAGCAGGGAATGAGCGCAGGAGGTGAATCCCTGCTTGGAGCCAGCATGACAATTTTAAGCCTGGGGCTGCTGGCTCAGTATTTTTTCTCTTCCCGGATAATCCCCATCCTCGTTTCTTTTATTCAGTGTTTTGCCAAGCCCTTAGGAACCCCATGTTGTGTTAGCTTGATCATTTCGATGCATCCTGCTCCCAGCAGGTCACATTGCCCTTTTACCCTCTCTGTGCCCTCCTCCACCAGGCTCTTTGTGCTGGCCCAGGCCCCAGGTGCTGCCGCCCATCCCAAGCCCTGGGGGCTCTGCTGGGGGTGTTGGGGCCAGCAGAAGCCGGCAGCACCCATGGCCCAGCTGGCTGTGTGCCGTGAATACCTTCACCAGGGATGCAGCTCCTCCTCTGCGCTCTGCCAGCACCCAGGAGCACCGAACCCACGCTTTGCCCAGGTGTACGTGGCAGAGGGCTCTGCCTGCTGCTCCCTGTCCTCACAGCAGAGTCCACAAGCCCAGAAGGCAGTTTCCCCAAATGCTTCTGGTGCAGATGCAGCTGGTGACATGGGAAGTTTGTGCTGCCAGGCACTGCCGGGCCCAAAGCAGGTGAAATGTATCTGGGCACGATGAATGCCTGGCTGGTAGGTGGGTGGTGGTGTGGCACCCAGGGCATTGCTGCTGTCATGTGACATCTGACAGTCTGCTCACAGGTTTTGCAGTGCCTGGAGGTTTCTGCCTGGGTCATTCCCTGGTGAAATAGTTTTTGCAGGGGAGCAGGGATGCCATGGAAATCTGGGAGAAAAAAATCCCTGGCCCTGTGCTTGGAAAACTGCTGTATGAGGTCCTGTTTCTTGCTCTTTCTCCAGTTCCACAGCACTAGCAGGCTGAAACATCAAACATCTGGGAAGCCTGCCAGTCTGTCCAGGCAGGAAGAAGATACAATGGACAGCAGGACTGGCTTTGAGCAGGATAGAGACCCTGCCACTTCAGGGCATGGCCAGGGGCTGAAATTGGAGCCCTGTTTCCAGACTGACTCTCTCGTGCCATCCCCCAGTGCATGCCTGATTCCACAGCTCCTCAGCCACACAATGGTTGGCAGGAACCTGGATCCCACCGTTCTTTTCCCTTCCTCTCAGGCAGTGGCTCTGCCCCATGACTACAAATGTGGTGCATGTCCTGGAGAAGAAGCACAAGCCCTGGCTTTCCCCAGGACCCGTGGTCCAGCTCCCCTGCCCTGTGCTGATGATGGGGACCAGCTCTCCAAGCAGCACCCATGGGAGCAGCTCTGTGACCAGCACCTACGAGCCAAGCGGGCCAGGGTGGAGAGCATCATCCAGGGCATGAGCCTCTCACCAACCCCACAGGCATCTGACACGAGCCTGGAGGCAGCCTTTGGGCATGAGAGGGAAAGGGGTGGGGAGATGTCCCAGGAGAGCAAGAGGAAGCCAAGGGTGCCCCAGCAGGGCATGGGGGCAGCTGGAAGAGTGGCTCCCACAGGGGGCAGCTCCCATGCCAATGGCTGCCAGCAGCTGAAAGAGCAGCTCTGCTTTTTAGAGCAGCAGCTGAGGTGGCTTCAGGAGAAGTTCTACCAAGTCTGTGACTCTGAGGATGCTGCCCAAACACAGGAAGATTCTGAGAAAGTGCAGCCACTGCCTGGAAAGCCCCAAGACAGACTGAACAAGGACAGTGCCACTGCCACCAGCAACCCACGCCGAGTGCCTCTCAGGAGGAGTGTCCTGGAGGCGTGTGGGCTGGAGGAGGCTGAGGACAGAGGTGACACAGGTGGCCTGCCCTCGGCAGTGAGGGTACTCTCACAGGCACTGAAGCGTGAGCTGTCTGCGGTGACATCCCAGGTAGTGGACTCTGTCCTGAAGACTCTCTGGCCAAAGGCAGACAGCCACATCCAGAAGCAGCACCACAGCCTTCTGATGCTGGGGCCAGATGCCAGGAGAGAGTATTCTGCTGGTGGGAAATGCAGAAAGCCACTTGCTAAGCCATCTCCCATGAAGGCACCAGGCTCCCTGGGCTCACCCCAGGCTGAGGTCCTGCCAGGAGCTTTGGGGAAGAGCCTGAGCTCTTATGCTGCCTCCTTCAGCTCAAAGGGGGTCAGAAAATCCTCTTGGGTACCCAGCATGCGTTATTCTCTGGGCTCAGCCACCCCTGTCCAGCACAGCCAGCTGCTGAGCCAGCTGTTGGGCTACAGCCAGCACAGCCCCTGGGGCAGTGACTCTCGTGAGAGCCCATCTGCTCTGGAGAGGGGTTGTCCAGAGCCCCTCAAGCTGCCCTGGGGATCTGTTAAACTGAGGTCATCGATTGTGAGACAGCAGCAGCACCATCCCCTGCTCCTGAGCCCTGCCAGCACGGAGAGCCTGGCACTGCTGCCAGCTGGCAGGGATGGCCACGGTGATCTGCCAGCTGCAAATGATGGAACACCCTTTGCCTCGACCCACATATCCTTTGGGGGCAGCTAGAGGTCCCTGGGGAGTGTGCTCCCCTTGTCCTCTACAGCCACAGCTTGGCACTGCCCCTGCTGGTCTCTGCAGGGCCAAGGTCCCTGCTGCTCCATAGGGACTAAACAGGTGTGGGCAGGAAAGGAGCCCTAAGCCATGGAGGGGCACTGCCACTCCTCAGGGTTGGCCAGATGCTGTAGCAGAGCTGTGGGTATAAGCCAGGAGCTACCAAGCCTCCTCTTGGGCCCCACTGGGGGTCCTGTCATCCTAAATCATGAGCAGGAGTCTCACAGAAATTCTGGCTTTTACAAGACTGTGAAGTGCTGTGGGGAGCATTAGCTTCCAGGGATTCTCAAGGGAAAAACCAGAGGCTGTCCAGCCAAGGATGGACCCCCTCTGCCCCCCTGACAGGCCATGAGGGGCTATTGAGGGCACTGGGCATGGTGTGTCAGGGGTGGTGCTCAGGGACATGCCAAGCTCGGGGTTGGCTACGTGCAGGCTTTCCTTGACCCCAAGGCAGATGCAGGAGGTGCTGACCCCCGGGCACCTGAAGAAGGCCAAGCTGATGTTTTTCTTCACCCGCTACCCCAGCTCCACTCTGCTGAAGACCTACTTCCTTGATGTGCAGGTAAAAGAGCAGCAGCCAGAACTGCTGCGGGGCAGGGCTCCCACGTGGTGTGGCACCTAGCCTGCCTCCCTGGGAACCATGAGGAAAGGGCTGCTCTTGTGTTCCCCTGCCTTGCTGGCAGGAGATGGGGGACAGCACCCATTTATTTCAGCACGGGCTGCCCAGGAGCAGGTGCACAGGGCAGTGGCAGATATGGGCTGTCAGCTCTTCACTCTGTGCAATCGAGTTATTCAGATTAAAGCCTCCCATGAATGTGCCTTCCCACTGCAGGGCAGCTGGGATCCAGATCTCAGTGTGGAGAACACCTGGGACACGCTGATGTCATTGCCCCAGCTTGGGATGGCTGGGTTTGGGCCAGCCCAGCAGTGCCTGGCTGGGTTTGCAGGGGCTGGTGGGGAGGGAGAATCCAAGCTAGCCTAACACCATCCTCTGGCTGTTCCCCCACCAGTTCAGCCGCTGCATCACCTCCCAGCTCATCAAGTGGTTCAGCAACTTTCGTGAGTTTTACTACATCCAGGTGGAGAAGTTTGCCCGGCAGGCCCTGCTGGAGGGTGTGGTGGATGCTTGCACTCTCCAGGTCTCCCGGGACTCAGAGCTTTTTCGTGCCCTCAACATGCACTACAACAAGGGGAATGACTTCGAGGTGAGTAGGGGGATGGGGGGAAAGGGGGTGGTGGTGTTTGTGGGGGTCGGGAGGCACCATGGCATGGTGGTGTCGCTGCTGATGCCTGTCTTGCTGCAGGTGCCAGGGCGCTTCCTGGAGGTGGCCAGCCTGACACTGCAGGAGTTCTTCAGTGCCGTCAGGGCAGGCAAGGATGCCGACCCCTCCTGGAAGAAACCCATTTACAAAATCATTTCCAAACTGGACAGTGACGTCCCAGAAGGGTTCAAAGCTGCTGGCTACTCCCAGGAACTGCTCCACAGCTGAGTCTCTGTGAAAGCAGCCCTGGGTTGTGAGTGCAGCCACCATGTGGACCTCATGGGCACTCTGTACAGCACCTATTATTTGGGGTATTCTCTCTGAGAGCCATGCACTCTGTAAGACAGCTCCTTAGGTGAGGCCTATCACTTGCCTCATGTGCTGGGATTTTATGCTGCATTGCATATGCTGCATTATGTGCATTGTATTCTGCTGCTCAGAACTGGTGAGGACCCCCAGAAGGGAGGGACAGAGATGAAGCCATCAGGTTGGAGCCTGAGAAGTTGCCCTGCCCCAGCTCTCCCTATGACCCTGACTGAGCTGCCTTCATTCTCTCTTCCAGAGGGTCAAAAACCAAGGCAAACAGCCTTGCTGTTTATAAAACAGGAAGAGGTCCTAGTAGTGGGCAAAGTTTCCTTGGCACAGCAGACTAGCGGATGTACTGAGTCCAAAAGCATGACTCAGTTTCTGTCCAGATACAACACATCAGTGTCCAAAGAAAACAGCTGGTGAATTCCAGCGCTTCAAGCCCTCCATGGGGATAGCTGTTCCTGTCTGGGATATGTAAAAACTATGTTTGTTGTAGCCAACAAGAATAACAGTCTCCTCCACCTCCCCTGTGCCGTGAGACAAGACCCCCCCATGCAGCTGTGTGCTGTGGCCAAGCAGTGTGTGCTCTCCAGCAGTGTTCTCTGGCATGCTGGAGGAGAGCAGGGTGCACAGCCAGCTCTGCTTGGCACTCCAAAGAGCCTCCATCAGCCCATCAGCTGGGAGGACAGCTCCATGTTAAACACCCATCCATGTTCCCTCACACTGTGCTCCTGCTGGCAAAACTGCCCCAAGCCTCTCTGTTCTGTACTCTGCCCCTGGTGAAAGAGGAGAATGTGATTTGAGATCCATCAGTCCCTGTGGGTTTAACACAAGCTGGGGAAGAACTGGGCCTTGACATCTACAACCCCATTGCTCTAAGGGCTGTAAACTCAAGGAGGTTTCTTTACCCTGTGGCCAAGACTTAGTGATCACTTTCTACATGATGGAGCATGGAGAAGCATTTTGTCTTAAGGGCTCTCTAATCTTGACAGAGGTGGCAGTGGAGAGGAAAAGGCTGTGAAGAGGAGGGAGTCCTGACAGAGGCATGGCACGAGGGCACGGGGAGGGCAGTGATGAGCCACAACATACTCACACAAAACCCTCAGGGAGAAGACTGGGAAAAAGCCAAGGTAATTTTGGGTGTGCTGTGTCAGCTGGTTCTAGAGTGCAGCAAATGACTCTTGAGAGGAGAATCACAGCTCCAGCATCAGTCAAGTGCATGGGGTGATCCACAGGCAATGCATCTACAGGAGTAAAGAAGTGGAAACATCAGGACATAATGGGGAGCTCTGAAATAGGGGCAGTTACGAGTGTGGCCACCCAGATTTCCTGCTTCTTTTTGTATATTTATTTCTCCAAATTTGTATATTTTACAACCCCAACACCAAATTTACATGATCCCTTTTTAAATAAACACATTGTTTAAGTTACCCCTTTACATCCCTGAAGACCTATTTGATGATGTCTGTTCTCAAGAGTTATCCCAGGAATTTCTTGCTTTTTGTTGGGAAAAATAACCCTGCAGCAAAAGGGCAGTCCTTCTGCCAGCATCTCTGTGGGGTCAAGCAGGCCCCACTAACCAACACCAGCTCCTTTAAACCTGCCCCCTCACCCCAATGGTTAGTCTGCTCTGAAGTGCAACTTGTGAGGATCAGGAAGGGGGGCTGGGGGCACACAGAGCCATATCCCAAAGCTTAAGGGTGCTGGACTCAAATGTACAACATCAGATAAGTGCTGCTGGTGGTACCATGAATGTGCCATTCCTGCAGGCAATAACAACCTCAGAGCTTAAGTAATGCTTTGGGTAGGCAAAACCAAAGCTGCTGGAAAGGGGAATGATGGGCTGGCTCAGGTAAGGGTCAGCAAATTAATCTGTTCTAGCTAAATAATTAGGGAACATAAGGTATAGGTTTACTGCAGGCATCCTGCTGAAACAAAGCTTTTCACACAGAGTTTCTGGTGGGGGTAGCAGTTTCTTGCTCCCTGTGGTAACATCCAAGTCCATAAGTGTCAGTAAAGCAGCAGGTGGGGGCCCAAGGACAAGACAGTGCTCCAAATCTCAGACATGCAGTGGCTGAGGTTGTAGATGTCTGGAGGTCATCTTGTCAAACCCCATTCTCTAGCAGGGCCACTGAGATGGCTGCCCAGGACCATGTCAGAGGGGTTTTAAGTATCTCCAAATAAGAGGGACTCTACAACCTGATCATTAATTAAGACATTTAAGGACTGGACTATTTGCAGCAGTATTTTTGCTCCAGTGGTTGCCACATAATTACAAGCAGGTACTAGAGAGCTGTGTATTACACTGGTTTTTGGGAAATGTGGGCCAGTGTGACCACGACAAACAGCATCTGACACCAATTATCCTTTGCCTTTGCCTGTGATGAGGTCTCACTACTTGTATCCATGGGTTCAATTCTGCCCATGTAAATTTTCTATCTAACAAAGATGTTAAAAAAAAATACCCCAAGAAACCCCAAAATAGACAAACAAAAAAACTCCCACAAGATCTCCCCAAAAACAACAACAAAACCAAAACAAAACCCCAGAATCAAAACAAAAAGCCCTCCAGCAAGGCTAGAGAGATTCTGCAAAGGACTCAAGATTACAGGCCACTTGAGCCATTGGCTGGCATCTTCTTTGGCAGCTTTTTAACCTCTGTCTACCTTCAGCCAAGTGTGACAGAGACCACAGAAGTGTCAGACGTGCAGAGGTAGAATCTGCCCACCTTTTTGTCACCCTGTGGTCCTCCTGCAAGCAGAGATCCTTTATGGGGAGCCTGGAGTGCAGCTGCCTCCTCCAGGGCCACTTGTCTGTTTGGAAGCAAGGGGGTTGCACTCAGACAGGCACAACTCTGCTGCCGAAGTTGAGTGAGCGGAATCAAAAAGCCTTGTGCTCCTATGAGAGCCTTGGAGAGCAGCAGGCAGCTGAGAAAGAAGGAGCTCACTCTGCCTTCCCCCCTACCTAAGTCACAGAAGTACTGATATGGAGAAGGCAGGACCTCTGCTGGGAGGTGGGGAAAGCTGGAGTTACTCTAGGGGCATGGAGCCTGAAGAGTGAGGGAAATAGGGCGTGAATTCCAACACTGTCCAATTACTGGAGGGGTTCTGCAGGGCTCCAGTTCTCTTCAACATCTTAATGACAGACTCAGGATCAAAGAATACTCAGAATACTAAGTTTGCCAGTGTTAACTCTCCTGAGGGCAGAGAGGTCCTGCACAGAGACCTCAACAAATCAGACAGATGGGCAATCACCAACTGTACGAAGCTGAACAAGGGCAAGTGCTGGACTCTGCACATGGGATGGGGAAAACCTGGTTGTGCATCTCCACCATCCTCAGAAGGTGAAGCAGAGGGGCAGGCACTGATTTATTCTCTCTGATGACCAGTGACAGGACTTGAGGAAATGGCATGAGGCTGAGTCAGTTGAGGTTAGATATCAGGAAAAGGTGTTTCACCCAGGGGGTGGTTGGATACTGACACAGACTCCCAAGGGAAGTGGTCACAGCCCCAGGCTTGACAGAGTTCAAGAATTATTTGAACAATGCTCTCAGACACATAGTGTAACTCTTGGGGTGTCCTGTGCAGAGAGGGGAGTTGAATTGGATGATCCTGATGAGGCCTTTCCAACTCAGCATATTCTATGCTTCTATGAAATGAAGGTTTCACTACCGGTGCTGTGCAGGGTATGGTGTGTAAGGTCATTTACATTCTAGTTGTACCCCAGACATAGAAGCTAGTTTTCAAACAAAGCCTAATGGGTGCCCATCACAGAGAGAGTCCGACTGAAAAAGTGAGTCTGCTTGGAGGGCTGAGGGGAGAAGGGAGATCTGCTGCCCACACAGAGACTATGGTCATGACTCCCAGGCTTGGCTGGGCTCTTGCTTCACTATTTCCCACTAATTAGCCAAGGAAGCAATTTGGGTAGTGCAGTCACTACTGCGGAGTTTCATCTTTAAATAAAAAGAAAAAAATCCTTTCCTTCCCTCTATCCAAATTTCTGTGGTATATGCAAAAAGCCCACAGGCACTCATAACTATCTCCTCTGGGAATAATTCCTCAGGGCTATCCTTTTACATTTCCAATTGCATTCCCAGCCCACCCACAACACACAAGTCCACACAGCCATACAGCAGCAAAGGCTGCTAAATATTTAAAATCACAGATTCCTGCCTCCAGGCTGTGGCTGCTGAAAGAGGGAAGTGTGACCACACTGACTAAGCTGGCAAGGGCCTGAGAGCCCTTATGTACTCCTCTATGTTAATACCTACCATAAGAGCCCTTATTACTCATGTGTAGCTAATTAGAGCTTGAAGAAGTTCCTACTGAATGTTTGCCCTGTATGCCAAAATAGTTTGGGGGAAATTGACAATAAAACACATCTGGCTTTTCTTTTTCTATTTAATGACTTGCACCTGTCTACAGTGACTGAACCAGCCCTAGAAGGTCCCAGCTCCAAAAATGTTTGTGAAAGGGTCCTTCCCTTGAACACACATCTCAGATTCTTATTTGACATCAGGGCAGCTCTCTGCATAAGTATCCCTTAGTGAGCCAGTGGCCCATGTTCATGAAAACTCAGTATTTGCTGTCCCATTATAAGCATTGGAAGGACAGATTAATCCAGTGTACAATTACCACATTTGAGAGATGTGACTTCTCATTGGAGAAGACAGCCCTTCCTCTGCCTCTTGTGCACAGTGCATCCTGTGCTGCAGACCCAGCACCACCTGGGGAGAAGGTGAAGCAATGCATGGAGAGACTGCGGAGAGCAGTCTTGAGAATAAAACAAGCTGTGGGTCACTCAGGACAGACTGGCATGTCTAGCTGATAGCAAAAGCTTTTTCCTTTTGCACACCAAGAAATAATGTATTAGTTGAACCATGGACCAGGACACGTGAACTGGGGCTCTGCCAGGTGCCATCGCAGAGCACCAGCTAGGTGAGCTGTTCTCCCTTGACTTACTCAATGAAAGCCCTGTTTTGCCAGTGGGAAAGGAGCCACACAGCCATGGCTGCCCTGGCTCACCAGCCTGCTGTAGCAGCTCAGGCGCAGAGATGAGGATGCTGGAGAAGGGAGATTGGAGCATTGCCCAGACAAGGCACCACAGGCTGGACACCATGACAGGGAGGCCATCGTGTAACCCAGGGGCTTTTGAGGGAGATACTCTGATGAAGGGCACACAAAGGAGTGAGAGCACAGCCAGCCTCTGCTGGAAGCTGTCTCCACCACCCAAACCCCACAGGCTGGTGCTTGTCCTGGACGGGGGTGGCTGGGGTGTGAGAAGACGACAGACAGGCTGCGAGAGAAAAAGCACACAGGTCCGTGCATACACATACACCAAACCAATAAATCAGTTTTTAAAAGCAGGCCTGATAGAGAAGGATTGAGAATGGCTATTCAAGTAAAACCAAGGAGAGCTGTGCGCAGATCTGAAGGAAAAGCAGATTTAAGTCAGCACTCAACACTTGTGAGGACAAAGTTCATATTCATATACTAATTCCTTCTTATCTAATGATACTGGCTGCTGAGTGGCAGGTGAAGTCCCATGTTCAACATTTTCCTTTTTCTGGTAACATACAAATGTTAGACCTAAAATTTGAGAAAATTTTTGTTTTTTTCCTTTAGATAGCTTTTAGCATTTTTACAGCAAGCAATCCCACCTGCAGTATTTCTACAGGCTTTCCAAATTTAGTCATGTTATTTGGCACTAGGCTTTTGATTAAAAGTTTATAGGGTAATTTTCACTTTAGGTACAAGGGTTAAACACTGTTCTTGTTTTTGCTAATCCAATAAAACAGGCACTACAAATGACCTACTAAGCAACTCTTAATGACACAGCATAAAGTCCAACTAGCATGAACTGAAATGGCAGCTTCCCTCCTGGTGTTTATTGCCTTCTCTCTAGTTGTTTTACTAGATTTAAAAGGATAATTTTTAAATGTGCCAGTCTGTACCCAACAGCTCAATCTTTTCATCTTACTGCAATCATAGAAAATAAGCAGCTAAAACTAAGTGGTGAAGTGAAAAGGTGAGTATATGAAAACTACAAATAGAGGAAAAAAAACGTGACACTTCAAGGAAGATATTTTACTGGATTTTCCAAAGCACATTTGTGTCACCCATAGCTTTACACAAAGAAATGATAAAAAATACTTTGTATTATTTTAAAAATACCTAACATGTACACATATAAACATATAGCTATACATCTCAATGGAAAACCTCTCCTCATTTGGTTCTCAGAGAGCAATCACAGAATATACAACAACTTAAGTAATTGTTTTTTATGTCTAGTTTCCAGGTTTTTAAGAAAAAGTAACCATAAGGAGAATAATAAAAGCCACCAAGAATTCATGCTCAAGGGAAAAATGAGGCCAGCCCTATAGATCTCTGCATGTACTGAGTTCCTATTATTGGCATTGCAACCTGTGTTGAAATAAAAACTATTACAAAGGCTGGTTTTAGATAAAAAGCTTTTGGGATAGTACCTACAGTTACAAAGAGGTAATGCTGTAAAATGGTGTTTTTAAAACCCAGAGTGCTTGCCCCTCTTGCACAATCATTATAAAGCTGAACTATCACCTGTTCATGTTTCCCAATGTCCCAGGCTGCAGCTGTGAGCCCACAGATCCTCAGTTTGTTGGAAGGCTGTGCCCATACAATGGCATTTCCTTCTGAGCACAGAACACCAGGTGCTTTTTACTTGGCAGTGCTCTTCAAATAACCTCTTGGGAAAGCACAAGCTCCAGTGTAGCACCCAGAGTCACCGCTGCTGTCAGAGCTCCACTGCTCTGTGACTTCAAACAAACCACTTATTCTGCAGCTATCTAACCCCTGAGCTCTACAGCAATCACCTCCATTTCTGACTAAACTTTTAATAAGCAATGTTATCCAAAAGACCGGGGCAATTTTTACAGGAACAGGAAGCATCAGGAAGTAAGAAACATCATCTCGGTAACGGTCTTGCCAGCGACAGCATTCATGGCACAGTTCTCGGCTGTAATGAAGTTGTAACAAACCAGGCCAAGGCGGGAGTGTGTGATCTGGTGAGAAATGTTCTGCTTCAAAAACTTCACAGAGCTTTATTTATTGAAATGTACAGAAGGGACAATATTATACTCACCCATATGTCAGCAGGTAACTGGAGACATGTCCATTAACACTGTATGATTTGCTTGTGTAGGCATCTTCCAAACTGCAATGTAACCAGGATGCTGCTGGCGATGCTTTCTGCACTTGAATAGTCACACTGACCAGGGAAACAAAATCCTTGCAGGTCCTGGGCTTACTCATAAAGATGACTGCATGTCATTTTTTAGAAGGGGCCACCTCATGCTAGGAGGAATTACCTTTGTATTGGTGTTTCTTGACAAGCTACACTGGAGAAGATTGCAGTGGCACAGAGCATCTGTTTGGTGCAGAATAAATTATTGTTGTGTGCACTCTTGAATAGCTAAGACAAAACTACAGAATCATCTTTCTCTTGAGCTGCTGTAAGGCTGTTTCTATAAAACTGCTTTGGGTATTTCAAGCAAAAAAAAAAAAGCAATTTCTTTCCTTTACACCCTCAGCAACACCCATTTCCTGGTAACTAGTGGTATTGATATACTCCAAACACCACACTGCCATTTGCCATTTGCATTTACCATTTGGTGACTATCTGCCTCCAAATTTATTGCCAATGAAAAGCAAGTTTAGCTCTTCACTGTGTCATGAATCACAGGCCAACACTTATGTGGGAATACTCTAACTTGACAAATAATGAGTATGAAGGCCTCAGTCAGTAACCACAGTTATCAATACAAGATCTTACCTCTCTTAATATTACTCTGTGGCCTGCTATGTCAGCCACAGCCAACCATCCACCTCAGGGCCATCCAACTGTTTTTTCTGCAGAGGCAGTTCTCTGGCAAATAGTGGCAGTAGCAGTCCTTTGCAGAGCAGCTTATTGTAAACGATGCTGGAACCAGTGTGGGAGGTGTTCCTTGGGAGCACTGCAGTGACATCACCTGAAGGCAATATGTAGTGCCCCGAAGGCCTTTTCAGAAAAGTTTACTGTGCCTTGCATCAGCCCTGAGACATAGTCATGATCCAAGGATCTTGCTGCTTCAGCAGTTCACAAAACTCAGTTCACCATTTCTCAAAGCTGCTCCTATAAGCCTTTTGTGCCAGTTCAATTGTCTTTATTCAGTCTATTATTGAATATGTTTGCAACCATTCAGTGACTTTTTCCACAAGAAATAAACCATAGAATTGCAAGTCCACACCCAAAACATAACACCTCTAGCACACTGAAAGCTTGAAAGCTAAAGCTGAGAAAGGATTCTCAGACTTAGATAATAATAATCAAGAAATCTGGGGGAGAAGGAGGTAGAGAGGATAGAGAAATGCAAGTACTGTTGATGTAACTCAGATATCATGCAGGTGTAAAACAGAAATCTGTAGAAGTAATGAAGTAATGACAAGGTAAGCATGGTGTTCCAAAAAATCCAGTCCTACCTGGGAAAGATCTACACGTGATAGCTCTAAATCCTGGTACAAATAAAGGAGCACTGAGAATTAACAGGGATGAAGGTTTTGTGCAGATGCCTCTCCAATGTCTGTTTTTTCCCCATAAGATATTTATACACAGCTGTAGCACTGGGAAAGTGTCCTGCCATGACAACTGATTTCTGCACTGATAAGATTGAGCACACAGTTATGTTATCAATACACTTGACCATAGCACGCCTTCAGACATTGGGCATGCCTCAGCACATGAATCCACATCCCACACAGTTCCAAATGACAAGACACTCATTCACCATCCTGCATGAAGATGGAGCATTCCTCCAAATGCAAAATGGAAGAGGGAGATCCAAAAGATCAGTAAAAGAATTGCTTAAAAGGCACCTGAATATTCTTCTCAAGCTACATCTGAACCATATACACTACAACGAGACTACAACAGGTAGGCTTTGGAGTAAAAATGAGGCTGTTTATGCCCAAGTTAACTTCAGGGCCATCCCTTCAGCCTTACAGCAGACTTTCTCTGGCTATTGAGAGAAGGGAAAGGAGATACAAATAGTTATATTCTTAATAAAGCAACATGTAGATTGCCAACTTCTTGGAAAAGAATATTCATGTTCCCCCCTAACTGTAAAGTACCTCCTGCAAACTGTGCAGCACTCATACTGCACATTGTGCAAACCTATTCAAACAGTTGGCATTAGAGCTGTAAGTTTGTCCCATTGTGACAGATCTCCGTAGTGCCTCTGGATCCAACTGAAGTTCTGAGCCTTCTTAGCAGAGAAAAGTTAGCAGGTTCTTCTACAAGAAGTATCCTTAGTGTTTTGGCTTGGATATTTATCCTTATTTTTCTTCACTCCAAGAAGAAAAAATCCAAAACCAAAACCCACACAAGATGCAATAAGAAACTCTGGAAGGCTTCAGAAGCAGTATTTCTTACTACAATATATTTAAAGACTTAACACTCCAAAAGCAGATATTAGAAAGTTAGAAAATTAGAATTTTCCATTAGAAGTCAGTAGTTGTAAAGGTTTTTTAGGAGGATATATATGAACATTTAATTTTGATGCCTCTCATTTAAGCAGAAGAAAGATCTTATTCCATGTTTATACTCTGCAGGTTCAATGAAGCACAAAATCTTGACTGTGACCTGCAAGTGATACTCTACACAACAGCACAATGTTAATCACTGTTTTTTTTTTTTCATAGAAAAGTAGCCTCTCCTTCATGAAGTAGAAGTTACTGGTTTATAACTGTATCAGGCGATATGAAATCAGAAAAATCAAATTATTGTGTAATCAATATCATGGTTTTTTCCCCCAGTTTAATCCTAACATCAATTCAATGCTTTAGTGCCATCTGATTGTCATTACCGGAAAAATCTTGATTTCTGTGAGACTAATTGAGGAGATCTGGTACCAGACTAGTTGATCTGTCAACACCTTCAAAGAAAAGAATTTGGCAACTGTAGTTCAATGGAAATTGGACCTCAAAGCACAGCAGTAAAGAGTCATCACTTGCACAAAAGTTTTGAGCGTCCACAGATGAATACATTCAAACAATGTAGGTGCAGGTCAGCAAGGTTTTCTGGCCTTGAAACAGTACTATGGTCTTCTCAAAAAACCAGAAGCCACATACATACAAAGGCTTGTACCTGGGTCAGTAACAGCAGTCAAATAAAACTTGAATTACTATTTGCATCAAACTTACCAAAACAGAAAAAAACCCAAAACTGAACTGCTGTTTAAGATATCTTGTTATCCACATACAGTCTATGTCACCACTGAAGTAATTTTCAACAGAAATATTTAGAGTTTCTGCAATTAAAGGCTATTTACACTCTGCCACCAGGAAGACTTGGTGCTCTGTTCCCTTCCTGTGCTAATCCCAGAGAATTAACATCCTACAAGATTTAAACACAAAACATTTTAGATTTCAAAGACCTTTTTCTTTCCTTTGGTAATGTTTCAGTTTACATGTAACCCTTAAAAAGCTTCTTCAAGACAAACTGCTTTCTAAAGCAGCTTTCTCAACTATACTCTTGACCTGCAGGCAAAAAATGGCCGGGATTAATTTAAGATTCTCCTCCATAAACATATATGCAGCCAGTAGCTAAATCAGACATCTCAGACAGTGGAGCTGCTAGCACATTCTACCCACAGACAGATTCCAGCTCTGATAATTAAAGTACCTGAACTCCTTTTCCTTCTTTGGATTTGGCTTTTCCCCCCAAGGACCACTGCAGTTATAATTTCTCTCCAAAGACAGCAACATCACAGGAATTGATGATGACAGCCTTGCAGTCTTCAGTTTAAGAGTACCAACTGTTCAAACAGTAACTTTATATAGGAATATACTGGTCTCCGCAGACAGTTCAGATGCCCTCCTAAAGCACAGCATGAGGAATTTCTTGTGTAAAGCTGAACATCCATTCATCATCATTCAGGTGTACACTGACCAATTATGGAAACAAAAGTTGTCCCTGTACACACGTACAAGGGAAACAGTACAGAGAAACACTTGACTGACAGACACTCCAGAGCACAAGCCGCAGGGTGAGGTCTCCCCTCCCAAAAAAATTCAATCTGAGAGTTCCATGAGGTAGAAAAATCTTTGGAAAAAATGAAACCGTGACATTTCCACCAAGACAACTTCACATCTTTGGTTTTGCATATTGAAATACTGAATCCTACAATTCAAAGAGACTAGATCCTCTCCATTTGCACTAACTTGCTGTGCCTTTGTTTGGTAACAATACTTCAGCTTACCTGATTTAGGCAAAATTGTGAATCAAAATACATTCTTCTTCCAAAGAGTATTAATCAGCTAGAAGGTGATAATTCACCTGAATGGAATATTGTTGTTACTAATTTTCCAATCTACATGCAAGAGGAAGACTTAAGGCTCCAGGCTGCAGATTGAGTACCATGCAAATTTGGAAGAGAAATCACAGTTGCTGGAACACTTCAGAGGTAAGAATAAAACAAAGCAGTTTCATCATGAAGAAGTAAGTGATTAATCTTGAGCAGAAATTTTAAGTGTTCCTTGGAGTAAACAGTCCTTTAGTTTGTTGAAGGATTCTGACTCACGCATGTAGAAACAGATGAACAGAAGAGAAAAAAATTTTGATTTAAGTTTTACAAAGAAAATAAAGATGATTGCCCTAGAGGCTCAAAACCAGAAATGTGCCATTCATATTTTAAATTCTATGAAACTTTCGTTCTTTGTCTTTTCATTTCTATTATGACAAGAAAACTAAGTATAACCACAGTTTAAGAATAGCTGATGCTCCAAGTGTACAGATCTCAAGTGAGACGGCCACCTCTGCTCCTCAAATATTTTACCTCATAGTATGCAAGTTGTCCTGCTGCAGTTTGATCACAAATTGTCAGTGGACCCAAGATCAGAATTTAGAACTCATTTTCCAGAAGTAATCTGGGAAACATTAAACAGTGAAGTGAGACATAACAGAAAGCACCATGTATCCATCATTATTTAGCTTCCTGAGGATGCATACCATGCAAACATTCCATAAGCAAAGAAAATGCAGTATTGCTTCTCCTTTCCAGTCCTTGAATGCTGAATTATAATACTCCCAGGAGAGCTCCAGGCCTTCAGTTCAGTCAGCTCACAGCTACCTAGCTGCATGCTGCCAGAGACACTAAGAACTTCATAGCAAAAAAGCACATTTTGCTTCCAAACCCAGCTCAACCATATTTCTTCAAATCCCAAGGTCTGTCCAGTATTATGTGGGTGGCAGCAACATGAGATGGCACAGCCTGCTAAGGGAAATTGTGTCCTAAGGGCAAAAAATGATTCACCATGACAGCTGCATTCATATAAATGAACAAAGTATTTTTTCTTCCAGTAATAATAAATTTGTTTAGATGACAGCAATGTGTCCCACAGGCAGAATTCATTCTTTTCAAAAGGATTCTCAAAGTGTTCCGATGATGTTGCAATCTCAGATTGGGAAAAAGTGATTTTGGCTGTGAGGTCATGTTCTTCTCTCTCATTTGAAAGCACACTACCAACAGACTATACTTCTGTAGGAATCACACTTTCTAACGTGACTTGCAGTTCTATGATAATTTTTAACTACTCAACTGCATGAGAGTGGGCTTTTTGGAGATAGGTTCATATATATTTTAGTGTAACATTACAACTCCACTTTTCCAATTCAACTCTTTCAGAAAAGATTCTACTGAAATCCTGGGAGTATCCCCATGGTTACCTAAATGGTTGCTCGGAAATTAAAAGGCTTCTGAAAATAGTTAAAACAACGCCTTACAAAGAGAAAAGAGCAGTGATGAATTCTATGTATCAACAGACAGGTGAGGAAAAACTAATGGAGAGGGTTAACAATGATGACTGAAGCAAAGTCCAAAAAATGCCAAACCCAACTTGATGTGTGAAAAGTAAAACTAACTTGTACCTATACCAATTCTTCCCTTCAAAAGTCTGAGAACTAATAATGCAAGGTAAGTTATTTATCTTTGTTGATGTAAACATTTGAGGAAATAGAAAGACAAATTTCTAGAACTGACCTAATACTCTCAGCTCTTATTTCACTCTTTCTTCCCTAGTCAGACCATCACACTTCATGAGCAATCCTACAGTAAAACACAAGGTGACTGAAGATGACAACTGTGCTCTATTCACATAGCACAGCATATTGCACATTCCCTTGTAAAAACCACATGTACTTCTCTCATGAGACAAGTAGCTTCAATATTAAAAAAGCAAACTGACTTGAAAAAAACTGAAGTGTCATAAGAAACTATAATTCACAGAAAATACTTTTTAACAGTCAACTTTGCTGAGAAGGTAGCAATTCCATTCTGCAGTAGCCGATGTTTCTTTCAGAGCTGAATTTTTCAATGTGATGTACAGAAACAGCTAACTTAAGAGTCAGCACAATTGCATGCATGGTCAAAGATGGATCATTACATTAGAGTGCTAGATGCATATCTTCCTATTTAGATATCAATGAAAGTTGGTATTCATTCTGTTCAGTGCTGTGAAAGGTTCTACTGACAATTTCAGTGAGCATAAGAGTAAGAGCTAAATCAGGATCAAGACAATGTATTCTGTGCTTAAAGACTTCCCAGACAAAAGCAAAATCACTAATCACCAACCTCTGGTTAGGAGCCAAGGAAGGGACTAGCTAACTATCTCAGTTCTGCCAGCAGCAATGATGAATTTTTCCTTTTTGCTTGATTTCTTCAGTCACTGAATGTCTGGAGTATGTAGAATCTGCTATAGGTTGTAGTTCTGGCATAAGTTATTTTCTTTCAGAGCCACTTCCCATCAAGAAGTTGAAGCATGATCTGCTAAGAGTTCAAACCAACTGAAACAAATGGCAAAGATTATGGATATATTGCTATTTCTGTACTAAAGAAGGGGAAAACAACTGAACTTCAGGAAAACAACAGAACCCAAACCCTTCAGCCTTTTCTGGTCAAACAGTCTGACAACAGTCTACAATGGTACGTTTTCATAACTGAATTTTGCTTTAAACTTCAAGACTGATATATTTTCTGTCAGTTCTCATCAGAGTAAAGTATATTTTTATGTATATTCTCTGCTCATTTTTCTTTAGTTCTACATGCACCACAGAATAAACAGCATGACATAACCTCTCAGTATTATCTGCTAAAATTATTTCAAAATTTGTTAAACCAGTAAACAATATTATAACTTCTGACAGACACTATCCATTTGAATGCTCCAGAAGTACTCTTTAGTCTGAAAAGAAAAATGTTAGAAAAGGATCTGGTACAGTTGTATTACCAAAAATACAGACAAAATCACTATCAGTGCAGCATCAACTCATGGTATGCCATGAGAACTCCAGTTTTGTTATGAAAAACTGAGTATAGATTAAAACCCATTTTACACATACCTGAGAGTAACTTCTCCAAAGTGAAGCTCACCTGACTTACACAGCAATACACAGTACTCATTTCTTGTTAACTATTAGTTTTCTTTTGTTAACAATTCTCCATCACAATTCAAAGAGTACTCACTGAGCAATATTTTGAGAAGCATATATGCTATGTAAAGTAAGTGTATGCAGAAAATGTGCATTTAATACCTTCTATTTTAAAAATGCTGCATTCAGGGGGCTCAATTTTCTTGTATTAAACATATTCGGGGCATAATACAAGTTCAGCTGTTCCCCTCGTTTACTGAAGAACTTTTAATCATGCACCACAGAGAAGGCTGAGAAGCAGCCAATAAACCAAAACATTAGAATGGAAAACAAATGCATCTCCTTTAACAACCTAAACTACACCACCACACCAGAAAAGCTGATTTACCAACCTAGATGCAAAGCACAACGTAATCACTCAACAGAAAAGGAAAATTCAGGACATAATTTTCTTTCCTCAGAAAGATCAGGAGAAAAATTCAATTCAAAATTAAAACAGTGATTATTTTCAGATTTAAACATCTTTCCTGGTTATGACATCGTAAATGCAAAACATTTGCTTTGAAACCTGTGAGGACAAAAAAAATTTTCATCAGCAAATGTGATGCTCTGCAGAAGTGATATCCCAGCATCTACGAAGAATCTGTACCACTTTTAGTAGTGTGGACTGTTATTCACTCATCTTTTTTTTCATCAAGCTTAACACATTTATCAAAGGAAAAGAAGGGTATAGCTTCTGGTCTTTGTCACTTCTTTTAATGATGTATCTCTATGACTCAGCAGACTTATGAATGGAATTAAATACCCTGATAGGGATTAGTGTTGAATAAAGACACAAGAAGACCAAAACCAATTTTCTAGGCTGCCTCTCAGAAAACTCTGTAGCACCTGTTTTCATATTGAGCATGAAAGACAAGTTTTTCATACACTGCTTCCTTGAACATTACAAAACCACCCAACAGAATTTATACTCACGTAGTAATGAAAATTTGACATAACTGAGAAACTAGGATCCAAACATAATAATATTCCTGCTTTCCAGGAACATGAACTCCTAAAGGCCAGCAAGACCTGGAGTTTTAATGGATCTGTCTATGAGAAGAAGAGCAGGTGAAAAACCTAGAAGACAGGACACATTCCAGAGTATGAGCACAGCATGTCTTCCAGGTAAGAATGGTTCTGAGCACTAACATGTGAACACAGACCACATTCAAAATGTCAAACAAAAACCATACTACATGGTCCACCAAGAACACTGAGTTCATAGTGAAATTTATTGTTTTGCTTCCTAATACAATAAGCTACAAGGTACATACAGTATAAAACGAGAACATCCACAGAGCAAAGGTGATAAACATTCTGTGATGGTACAGTGGAGGTAACATCTGTCTAATCCTTCCACTTTATCCCACAAAGAGCAGCTAAAACTACTGACCCTCCCCCTCCCTCCCCTCCAAAAATATTAAAAAGTAAACTTTCTCTCTCACTTAGGAGTAGTGGGATTCAATGAGTTTTTTGAGGGCACTGCCAGTTATCTGCCAGTATCTCAAGAAAATTGCTGAAATTAAAGTAACAGAGAAAAACTGTGAAGGTGGGAGTGAGATGACCCATGCAAGATGCTCATGACACCTTGGTTCACTTCTCCGCAGAGCAAATGGCCTGTAAAGAAAGGAAAAGTTTGTTATGTCATGTAAACCAGCAATTAACATGGTTAGAATTAAGATATAATAAGCAACATCTGAACTCAACAGGACTAGTAGGCACACAGCTAAACTACTCTAAATGGAACCACAAGCTTCCTGTAATAAGGCTGGGAGATCTGAGAGCTGATAATCCTTCCCCATTTATTGTCAGGTGCTGTACAGAAGGGTGCATGTCGACATAGGCACAGCTGACACCTACTATACAGAGTTTTAAATCAAATAACCTTGTCTGGGAGAACTCTAACAAGGGGTGAACTCAGCCTCAACTCTTGAAAAACATCAAGGCTATAAACATTAAGGGAACAATGGAAGATGAATATTTACCTCAAAGGCACAAAAATCCACTTAACCACTTTTTCATATATACTTGGTGCGGTTGAGGGCTCTCTCGGCAAGGTGACCACTTTCATCTGTTATCTTCTCCCAGTCAGTCTGTCCAACAACAAAACCGATGGCCCTTTTTCTGTCAGCATCTTTTTTTTCTTCTAGATCTGCCCACCGCACCTATGGAGAACATCCTATCAGTACAATAATCTTCCAAGAAATCCTGATATGAATCTAGGCTTTCCATTGCAAGTAAGAATACAAGAATACTAATTTCTACTCATTTTCCTTAGAACAGGTAAGTATTATTTTTTTCTGATAGGTAAAGAGGGAAATTATTTTTAACTGAATGGACCAGGTGTTCTATGGAGTAGACTAAAGGTATAGATGATAAGCTTTTTCCATTTCAGTGCTGTAGCTCTGAGAGTTGAAGTGTAACTACTACAATTATTTCTCTTTTCAAAGCAACACTTTCTGCAGGAAGAATTATCCAAGACTGTTTTATTTACTATTTATTATCTGTCTTTCAAATGCACAATGGAAACATCTAGAAGATGACTATGAAACTACAAAAAGACAGTGTTAAAGAGCAAGTCAGCAATGAATAAATGAATGAAGGACAGTTTTCTTCTCCATCTTCCATGATATATTTTTATTTAAAATTTTCCACTATTTCTTTACACTAAGTACCTTTTTCATACATATGCTATTTCCCCATCTTTACATCTCCTTATCTGCACTGCACCTCTTCATGGCAACGCAGATCCCTTTAATTTATCCTGCTTAACATACACAGTGACACTCCCAAAACAAGACACAAATGGGAGGGAGAGCAACAGGAAGGAGGGAGGGAGAGGTGCAATGAAGAAGGGCTCCAGGCCAGAAACCCAGCTGAAACACACCATTACAGGACAATAAAAAACAGTAACTGAAAAGCTCTTCTCTGCACACTGATTAATCTCACTCAAGCCCATGTGTTACTGGGGAACGTAGCCTTATCAATTGTCTGCCAGCACCTCCCTATCCTAAGTCTACCTGAATTTCTCCTGACATTTCTACTCATAAGCAATGTCAGTATTCTTCCCCCATCATCTCCTCTGCTAGTGCCTTAAGTACCTCCATTTCTCTCACACTGTCCAGTCCTATCAGTTTTCTATTTGACATTACAGAGCAACACAATACCCAAACACTGACAGTTAATTCAAATTACTGCTAGTGGCAAAAGCTGGTCTTTCTGTTTGGCAGAGAGAAAAAAAGAAGTATTACCACCTTCTGTTACATCTTTCATCTCCCCCTGTGACTTTCCCCCTTTTTCCACAATAGAATTTAAACATGCAGCACTTGGTATTCAGACCATGTCATGCATAGTTAATCTGTATTATCTACAATTCCTAGCTCTGTTATAACTAATATGTTTGCCTCTGGAAGACCCTACTTGCAGGTGTAATTTCTTACAGAATCTAACAGAACAGCAAAATGAAAAGGGAGTCAATGAAATTCCCATGTTCACAGACAATGAATGACTTGATATAAAGCTCTCTTCCACCGAGAGCATTAAAGGGTTATATAAAGACAGTAAGTCATTTGAAAATTTATTACCCTTTTCTTTCCAGGTTCAGAAGCACGTGTATCATAGTCATCTGGAAGCTGGAGATAATCTTCTATTCTGCTGGCAATTGCTTCCCAGTCACGTTTTCTTTTAGTGCCAGTCCGCAAACCATCCAGCTTGTCTGAGAACAAACACAGAGCCTCAGCGTTAAGGGAGATTATTTTTTCTATTATTCACACAAACAAGACGAGAGTGGAAAAGCTTTCAAAAGAACGAGCAGCAGAATTTGTACATCCAGCTTGTCTTGACAGGTGTAATGATGAGAGTTGAAATAAACTAAAGAAGACTCAACACAGTTTTCAAGTTTTATTGATCTTTCATGTTAACTGTGTGGCAGTAACACCCAGGGTTGTTTTCTATATGAGGGAGAAAAGGTTTGCCCTTCTAGATCTACATGGAGTCTGCCCTTACAGGTACAATACAGCCAACAATAGCTGGGAACCACAGATCCATCTTTCTGTATTTGAACATAATATTGAAGCTGTAGCATTTTTCCCAAATTTGGGGATCAATACTGTGTCAAACATGGCATACATGCAGTTTCAGGGAACAAGTGGCAATTATATAACTTAAGGCATCAAAGACAAGTTTTTGAGATACTGTTTCTGCTAAACAAATCGCTCCTTGGAAAGCCTGATTCTCCCCTTTCTTTTTCTCTCCCCATAAGGCAAACCACTTAAAAAGTCTTCCAGGACTGGGAGAAAAATATCTCAGAATCTTTTCTTTCATGGTGTAAGAGGTCAGTCATGAATATTTGAACAGTACATTCGTCCAACAGTCCTCCTTTTCTTCTTTTTCTTATTGAACTGATACATGAGGAGAAACAATCCTGTTCCTAGGTTCTAAAATTTTGTTCCACTTTAGACACTTATTCTCAGCAAAGAAAACAACACCTTCTTGAAATTATATGGCAAACTGTCTTTGGAAAGGAGATGAAACATTTATTGTAAGATTATGAACAACAAAGCATGAAAAGGAAAACCAGCTCTACAAGTCAAAGGAAATTCTGTTACTCTGTCAATGTAAACTACCAATTTATAAGCCAACAATTCAAGTATGTGTAGAAGGAACACTAAGCTTGGCAATTACATTCATTAAACCTTTACCATTAACAGTACTAGAAATACTGTTTCAGAAGTCAGTGTTGTAATTAAATTCACCCACAAAAGGCCTCAGAAATAGACCAAATACAAGGCAGCATTATTTTCTGGATAGCAGAAGATGATATTCAACAGTATGTACTTAAAGAAACTCAGTTCAGAGATGAGTATTTTTACTTAATATGGCAGAGAGAAGAGTAACAATGGAAATAATGTGAGGGAATGGTACTGTAGACATGCTAGTATAATTTAAAGTCCATAAACTAATTAAGTTATTTCTCCCTCATACACCTCAAAACCTTTTAAAGACTCCACCTCTGCTCCATTTCCCTGCAACAGATACAGAACTTCTTCTAATAAAACATTGTAATCCCCCTGCTTCTTAAAATAGCCAACACTTAAAAAAAATGTTCAGAATATTTGTATCTATTACATTATTTAGTTAAGGTTCTTCTTTTGTTCTAAGTTAAATCTGCCAAATTTGATGCTCAATCTCCACAGAAAGGCAACACTCCCTCTAGAAGACAAAATTGATTTATACAATATTCCTCCGTTACTCTAGCTACATTCAATCAGTGAAAATCATTTGTTGCACTAAGCATTTTCCAGAAAAAAAAACATTGAAAAGGAGATCAACAAAATCATTGAGGAGCATTTAAGAACATGAAAAAGTGAAAATGGAGGAGTTCTCTGTTGGCAAGTACCTGTAGACAGACATATTCCTGTTGGAAGGAAGCTATGATGCAAGCTCACCTCATTACCGATGTGAAAGTAAGTTAAGTCTCCCACTCCCTGCTGCACACCAAACAACTGAAAACATTGTCAAGAGATGTGTAATGCCCAAACGTGTCAATAGAGAGTTCAGAAGCTGATCTGAATATGCAGTTCCCCTCTGTTCCTTTTTGTTACTGCTACACAGGATTTATTTTAAAAAGTTATGTCCTTCCATGTTTGAAGCTGGATTGCTTTTCCAGAGAGGTCTGCTTCCATCCATACTATTGCAGTTCAAGGTACATGTGTCATGCAGCAGACACTACACAAATGTCAAAAACTTGCCACAAAGGATTATTTCAGAATATTCTTTTCTGAAAATGAGATAAGGTGTCATTTTGTAACGCTGGTGCTTGTGATTATTTATGGCTGACGATTACTTAGTGTTAAACTACTGAACATCATTTTATCATTTCATGTTTAAAAACAACAAAGCAGAAGCATTTCTGAAACCCCACAAAACTTAACAACTCACCTGTAAAATTTTTAAAGTAACATCTGAAAGCAACTAATTTAATTAGCTCCTTCAAAACCTAAATAAATCAATCAGTTAAACTTTGCCCTTCTTATACAAAAGCCACAAAGTTTTATGTAGAATCCCATTTGTATTCTAGAGCAAATTTTACAATGGTATCAAAATTTCAGGTACACCAGAGCCCGTTTCTCCATTCCTGAAAGTTTGTAGAACTTGCCACTAAGCCACACCTTGAAACAGAGCGTTGCACCAAACACTACAGTCAAATTTTAAAAATTAGAGTCCATTACTTTAAATTTCAACGTAAGAACTTTTGTGCACGAGGCACTGAGAAGACCCATGAATAGACGTTCAGAATGAAATTGTGGCTGTGCACATCATATAAGGAAAGGATAAATCACACACATACTCAAGAGGAATATAAGAATAAAGTAAATCTGTGCTAAAGCAAGAGCTCTGGGTCATATGTCTGGCGATTGTCACAAGTCAGTGTTTGCAGTTAGAACTCAAACTTTTCAGACATTTTCTGAGGTTTATTACAATCAGCAAGATCTTACTGTGCTCTCCTGTAAACAACATCTACTCAGAAAGAAAAAAAAAAGCAAAACAAGACTCAGAGAATCATTTTTGGAGTCTGCACTTACGTCATTCTGCAAACGTTCACCCTCTGGGACTAAAGCAATAAACCTAATGGGCAGGCCAGCTGCCAGGAAATAATTCAGTCTTGGAGTAACTAATGCACACCACAGCTTACATGCCTTTCCAGAAATAATTATAATTGATCATCTACAATGAAGCCTTATTGTGAACTGAATATAGTAACTCTTACTCACAGACTGCAAGTGCTTCTAATGTATACCTTAAGCTAAATGTTGACTGTCCGGGCAGAGTAATTTTCCAAAGTAACTCCATTTTTTACATGGGAATGCCTGGCTTTTTTAAAATCTAAGTTCTGTCAGAATTTATTTTTAATCTATTGATTTAGATATATTTGAAACTGAATCTAAAGGGTAGTTATAAATGTAAAATTGTAAATGTGGATTTAATAGAAAGCCCTTCTCAGCACCTGGATCTGTCTTGCAGTATGCTAACATCCAGTTTGTTAATGAAGTTTGTCTGTTAAAGGATTATTTCAACAGCCTTTCAAGTAACTTACTTCAGCATAAAAGTGACTCTGCTGCTTGCTCCCCATTTTACATTTAAGTGGAGACCATATAAAAATCATGGCTTTTACATGGTGTTCTCATTATGGAAGGAAAGGTAACACAGTTCTTAGCATGAACTTCAGAAATAATTTTACATTATTAAATAAATAATTGCTTATAACAAAAATGCAGACCAATCCTAGCTTAATTGTCTAACTGCCTAGCTGTTTGGTATGCCAAAATCATGGAGTACAAGGTGCCTCTGCTTGTACTGCAGGTGCCACATCATCGATATAATCCACAACTATTTCTATGACTTAAAAGAGAGCACAGCAGAAGAGATGGTGTAGCTGAGCCCTAAACAGCAAAAGGTGAAAGGCTGCTTTATGCAAACCAGACCTCCTAACTCTATTTCTACGGTGCAATTGTGATTTTAGTTATTGGAAAATTATGATGCACAGGGCTGTATCACACATGAAGAAGCAAACCACAAAATGTTAAGAAATGCTGTGTCCCATTCAGCTATTTGTGACTTATGGACACAGCAGTTCTGAGCAGACTGCCTAGATAAAACCTTCATTTAGAACTTACACTGTTCAGTAAAAAAAAACCACAACAAAACTGATCATAATGACCAGAAACCCTTTCCATGAATAATCCTTTTACCATAGCTGTGTGCATGCATTTCTGCCTGAAAGTTGCTTTTGACTTTGACAGAATCCTTATATCAGCACTATGAGAACAAAAAAGTACAGCAAAAATTGTGCCCTTGTGTCTTGGAAAGTCCATTTTACATACTACTAAGAAGAACTATATTGCTCTCCTGGAACTGCAAAGCATAATGAACTTTAAACTTTTCAATGCCTAAGATGCTGAAAAGATTTACTGACACCTAATCATTCAGAACCAATTTCAAAGCATGCCACTACTTTGTCCTCACAGATGTTAATTTTGAAAAGTGACAAGCATCTTCAATACAGTTCAGCTATGAGGCATGTCTCCAAGAATGCAAGAAGTTACTGATGACACTTAGGAAAAAAGGAATGCAATATGAAAAAGAGTACAGTGCGATGTGAGTTGACTCTTTGCTTATATAAAAATAATAAACACAGAAAGATGAAGAATATAAATACTGTTTTTTTCAAATTTGAAGACAAAGTACTTTCCTTTGGATGGAACAACAATTAGTGAATAGATAAAACAGTGATGATTAGAAAGTAGTAAAGTCTCCTGCCTCTGGCAGAAGATGAATTCCTGTTCTGTACAGACGCTTTTGCAGTTTCAGACACATGTATGAAATCAACGCATTTATTTGTCTTTGCAAGGAGGCACAGTAAAAACAAAAATTCAAGTCTTGCAAACATCATTAGATACCAACGATAAGAAACAGGAAAAAATAAATACCCACCTAGCTTTGCCTCAGAAGTGTCCATCTCCCATTTGCTTTTCGGAATGTAACCCTAAATCATACACAGAAAGAAGCTCGGAGGATTAGAGAGAGACACACATGCATATCACTTTTGAACTGGAAACAGCATTACAATGGGAGTTTAAGGTTTTTTTTTTTTGTAAGGCACAATTCTCATTATCAGATGGAGACCAATTACTCGGTATTTCAGAACTTCTGCATCCACTTGCCATTCAGTGATTTCAGTAGCCCTTGCAAATCATTACATGAGTGCTGCCCTCTGCAAACACAGAACTCCAGAACGAGTCTGACAGACAGCAAATGCACACAAAAGTGTGCAGTTACAGTATTGTATTATTCCAGGTGGCAAAGTCACACAACTTTCAGGCATAAAGAATATTCAAAGCTTTACAAACACAAATGAAAAAGTTACCATAAATTTTTATGAACACATTCCCAGATTTAGTACACACAAGCTTCACTTACTCCTTTTGAAGGGACATACTAAATTAATGTATGAGTGGTTAATGCACAATTAAACAATTTTTTTTGTTTAAAGGAGAGAATCTGCTGAGTCACTCGGATTTAAGTATTACTTTTCATTTTAAAATGGTACTCTTAGTGCAATGATTCTTATAAAACAATTTTGCCCTACAAATAATGTCACCATGTGTAATGATCTTTATTTAGCCAGTTTATTCTTTGTAAACGAGCATAATGAAAATAAATTTGGCAAAAAGGTATTTATTTTAGTTAGCCTCTCATTGTATTTTCTTTTTATATTCTTTGGCAAGTAAATTGTTACTAAACAACCCTCACTTCAGCTATTCAGTTTTGGTATAAAAGTAGTTATGTTCCTCTGCAACCACATAAAAAAGCTCAAGGTAGTGAACGGAAGCCCTCCGAGAGAATTTAATTATTTTTTAGAATGTTTTTTAATAGAGAGGGAAAAGAACTACTCTAGAAGATTTAAAAAAAAAAACCCAAACAATCCACAAACCAGTTTTATTACACTAACTTCTTTCCCGCTTTATTTATAGGTTGCTTCCACTGTGGTAAAAATATATGCGTATTTATTAACACTATGTGTTACTAAATTTGTGTATTCCAGTAAATTCCAGAGAGCCACACTGCATTTGATTATATTCAGCACTGCTCTTAAAAAATCCTTGAATGACCTTTTTCTATCAAACATATATCAGTGAGTTGAGGTTATCAGATCTCTGGATTTTCTTGGTTTTAATTAAATCTGTAATTAATGCAAACCAAAACAGTTTGTGCTGCAATGTTTTCTTGTAACAAATAAATAAACTTCGTGTATATACATATATTTATACATTTAAACCAAGCTGCACTTTAAAGCTTACTCAGAGAGTTTACACCACAGCTAAAAGCCTGCATTAAACAAAGTGACGTGGGATACACTGGTGAGAACACTAAGTTAAATGTATCAATAATTCATACCATCAAGCACAGAAAAGCAGGAATTGTCTGAATGCTACAAACAATCCTATGGGAGTTGATAATAGCAAGAAGAGTGACTTTGATGGTGTGAAATGGCCTATTGTGTGCTGAATCTATACAATATCCTGGTCCTCAAATAGGATAAGCAAAGATTCAGACTTTATCCTTTGGTACAAGACAGTTGGATATTTCAAAGATATCTGCCAGATGGCAGGAGCTTCAGACCTCCCTTTTCTCACAGGATTAAATGCAGTAAAATGAATTGCATAACCCTTATCAAATGTTCTCAAAAGGGCAAGAGATAGTGAATACAGTGTCCTGTTCCACCTTCTGTCTGACATAATTCTCTGAGATTAGCCATCTGGCTGAATTCAAGAGATTACACACAGCAGATAGTGCTCTTTTTCGTATCTTGTGCATCTGAATAGAACACATTCTAATATGCAGATTACTTTTTGCTTTCTCTTTGTCTCAAAGAAAAGGCCTATTGTCCTATTGCTGTACATTAGGACACTCCCCAGAACCCATGAACACACACATACACACACAGACGCACAGATGTCTCAAAAGCTAAAGAAAACTTTCTCTTTTAACTATAGCTCATGGAAATGGGACTAGCAGCCATATTCTTGTAAACATGGATGCATCTTTGAAATGTTCTAACCACGCTTCATGCAGTCTCATATTCTGCGCCAAAGAATATTTTAGTAAAGAGAATAAATCAGTCATGTTGAAAAAAACAGATGTTTATTAGAATCCACTTTTCCTAAGCTTTTTAAAATTCTGATTTCAACTGCTTTCTGACCTGCCACTCCTGACGAATAGTAAATTTCCATCAAGGAAAAACACTTTGCTCAATTCAGACATTTTTGGTTACTTCCTGTTTATTGAACTTTAACTGCTTGGTTGTGGGCACCAAGATTTGAGACATTCAACTCATCAAGCACAGACCAGTTGCAGCTCCAACACATACCAAGAAGTTACAGCAGGAAGCCTTTCGTAGTCTTTTAAATACGTACCTAAAAAAGCCAGCCCTCAGGGCAATTCTGTAACCTTTATTTATCCAAAAGACCTAATGCCTCACCTTGGAAATACCACCTGACAAACAAAGTCAGTCAACCATGGCAGAAAAAGCAGTCTTCATAACTGTTATCACATACTGTGACAGCTGAGGAGAGTTCTTTAGACACGTGAAAGGAAAGAAGCTAAATTAATCTTTGCCCATTGTTCCCATCCCTCCACTTTGTGTCATTCTTAGATTATCTGGAAGACAGCACTATTATGTACTGCAATTTAAAATATCTCTATGAGGCATGTTATCATGCTCTACAGACAATACTGTTTGTAGCACATACTCACATATTCTTAGAAATAAATTGGGAAGAAATAGTAGAATTTATCATTTCTCCTAGAAATGTTTAAGTAAAAAACTGCTAGAAACATATGTGTTAAGATCGCACTGCTAAAAACGGCAATGGGTTGGCATTTGTAAGACTGAGATTCTCTCTCAGACACATTAATGAACAATTTGTTAGGGATGGCTGATGTGTCTCCTACCAGTTCACTTTCTTCTTCCTCTGCTGTGTCCTTCTTTGCTTCTTCTTTCTGGTCTTCAATATTTGCATCAAAATCCTCCATCTCCACCTGTTCCAAAGCACATGCACAGACTTACAAGGCACTGTCTGGATTTTAATTATTTTCTTTTTAACAGAGAAAGTAGAGTTGTCCAAATTCAAATAGAAAAGAAAGGATTCATCTTTGAAAGTATGATGATGCAATATATATGAATCCTGTGTCCATTCTGGCTTTCCTAAGAAGTACGTTCTCTTCTAGCAAGAGAGTGACAAAGAATATTCTTTACAAAGATTTTCTGGGGAAAAGTAAAAATTTTTCATTCCTTCCTTCACATGCATTCCTTGTGTTACCACTATCTGTAACAGCAAGATACTTCTCTTGCTTCCAACACAATCACATTTCAAAACTTGCAATCTCAGAAAAAGTTCTTAAACTTGTCATTTATATATACACCTGGAACGGCTGTCTCTGCATAGAACATCTTTACTGAGCCTTTATCTTTTATGTTTTTTTTTTTAATCAGAGTAAAGAATAATAGTAACCATAGAGTTCAGCATAACAATAGAAGAATGAAGACATAACATCTAACTCTGCTCATCTAATGCAATACTTTCTGGGCTCCACAGCTGTACTGGGGACCCATGCATATACTCTGGAATATGTAGAACTACCCAAGTCTATACAGTCCCTTACATAATTTGCAAAACCTTGTAAATCCCAGTCTGTCGTTCTCTGAACCTACTTTATTGTGGAACCTTTTGCTGTCCTCTTAAAGATTACTATTTTCCAGTACAAAGAATTTGGAGATGTAGTAATAACTTGCTAACATTGTGACAACCTGCAAAGACCCTCTGTCTATTTCAGCAGTTCATCAGTTTCTTTGGCTGTGTCAAGAGCTGTTCTGACAGCCACAAGCTATGGTTCATTCACAAAGACCACACAACTAAACACTAATTTACGCCCACAGCTCCTGACAAAACTGCTAAAGAAGAATGCAACAATACAGTAAGTTGACACACCAAAGACGCAAGTCATGGCAAACTGCAAATGAAGTGAAAAGGCAATTATAGCCTTCTGCTACATGCGATTTATTTCTTCATTCTCTGCTAAACATCAGTATTTCTCAAAACAAGGACCGAGTTCAAATTTATTTCCTTATCTTACTTTCTCAAAATATTATCTAAATAATTCAGTAACCTGTAAAAAGTGCTGAGCTTCATCTAAGAGTGCAAAGTTTCTCTTTAATCTCCTTAATTGGTATTCAACAGTAGCTAAGAGCAAAGTGACTTCAACTCTTGCTCAAAGATGCCCAAGTCTGAGCTTCAAAAAGGTGATAAAAGGTAAAAATGTACATTCATGTTTGCAGTAATTCATAATAACAAAACACACGTTCCTGACAGTGATTCTGGCTTTCTAAAGTGCCTTGCTGTGATCACATCTTTGTCAGCTTCATATTTTCAGTACAGTCACATTGACCTAATCTGCAGTTTTAACAAGCACAGAGATTCTCACCTCTTCGATAGCAGCATCCTGCAGCAGAGAACGAATGTCCAGGCGCATCATGTGGCGTGGTGCTGCCTCCCAGTGATCAGACATCTAACAAAACACACAAAAATGAAGCACCCCTAAAAATCTAACAGATTCATTGGAAAATTTGGTTCCTGATTGCTAACAGGATGTATCTGTACTTCAGTAATTTTAATCAATCCCATGAAATCACTACCAGTATTTCTTAGAGGAAAAGCATAAGCATTATGTAGTCTATAGTTTTCAAACAGCAGCAGCCCCAAAAGCACAGTATGACTCCAGATGTATATAGTTACCCTGCTGATATCCTTTAGCTTGCGCCCATGAATATTCCTCTTGGAACACGTCTGGTTATCTGCACTCATTTCAGCTAAGTACACCTAGAAAGAAAAAGACTATTAAATATTGTAGACCAATTTTTAGAGCTCTTTTTCTACCTTGTGATACACTCTGCAGTTGTACACTTTAAGAAAGGTAAATTTGTAACTGTAAACCACAGCATTTTTCCTGAATGTGGGAGACTTTTCCATTCAAAAGTTTAGAAACATCAGCATATGGCTGTCAGCAAGTTCAAATGCTATTTAGGCTCCATTACCTCAAACCCCTTTGTTTTTGCAGCACTCCAAAACTGTTCAAAGTGTCGCACTCTGTCATTGATAGCATCAAGGATAATGAAAGGAAAGAAGCCGTCGTCCAAAGTCTTTTTGAAAGTTTTAAACATGCTGGTACGATAGGTCTCCTCCATATCAGCCTCATATTCGTACTCCATCACCTTTACCAAGGACAAAAGCATTAAGAAAGAGGATATCTATAAAATGGCTAATATTCAACACCTCAGTGGCATGACCACAAAGTACACTGGTGTGGGAAAAACACCTTTCGGGTCAGTTTTTAAGAATTTGCTCATAGCACCCTAATATAACCCTAAGTTATATTGGCTTGTTTTGAAAAACAGCCCAGAGACCTCTGCACTCTTCCTAACCCACAGACCGGAATTCTGATTGCCACTGTTTTTACAGAATGTCTTGTTTCTTTGTCAAGAAAAGCAACAGAATTAAGACTACCTTCTTTTTAACTTTTTTCCCTGTATCTGGGTCTCTCTCCTCTTTCTCCACTTCAGTGATAAAGTAGTCATCCAGGCTGAGCACTCTTGGTGCAGGTCCTCCACATTCTACCTCCTTATCCTGGGAAGAAAGCAAAAAGAAAGCATATACCTTTGCTGTAAAAATTCCATTCTACTACACTTCAAAATACTTCAAAATCTTCAAAATACTTTTGGTCAACAGCAGTTCCCTGCTCAATCGTAAAAACAAGAAGAGAGTAGTATCCCTTCTGCTTGCTAATACTGGTGGAGATTCACATAGCACATGAAGACATGGAACATGAAATAACAAGAGACTTGAATTCTAGGCAAACAGAAAGCAAACAGTAGAGGAAGCATGTGTAAAAGACAAGCAGCACTACACAGTGAGTGCCTGTTTACATACCCTGATGAGTTTTGCTACATGTGTCTTTCCACTGCCAGGTAACCCTCTCATGATGATCACAATCTGAAACAAAGATCATGTAAGCAGATATGATACTGTACTACATTTAACAGACTCACTTTTGCAAATATTTTCTTCTGGAGAATTATGTGCTTTTGCACATCATCAAGCACTCACTGTCTTGTTTTAGAAACCAGGCTGTGAGAAATGGTAGTAGCTCCACATAATTCAGGGTTTTTGTATGTTAATTATCACAGCAGTTTAGGCCGAATGCTATAGATCTGGTTCAGTTTCACTAACTTCTTTCATTCAGCTGAATGAAACTTACCTAAATGTTTTATAGCCTAAATTGTGTAATACGGTGCGGTGCGTTGCCAAATCTCTGGGTAAAGACAAGTCTTTCCACTGATACATCAAAAACCAAAGTGAAGACCTCAGAAGAGGCCAAAACACCTTAATATTACACACAAATTTGCTTTGAGCATTCCAATGAAGTTTACCCCTCCTGTGGACTCCTACAGCTATGCTACAACACTCCAGGTGTTTGCAAATGAACCAAGCTAATTTCCAGAGCTTCCTCAAATGTACACTTGTTTCCAACATATTACATCCACCAGCATTTTATCTGAATATAGACCTTGTTCAAACCAATTGTTGCTTTCAGTACTCACCCTCTCTGGCCTGCTATCCCGTCCTGGTGGCTTTAAAATATCATCTACATTTTTAGATTCTGGCTTCCTTTCTACTCGTGGAGCAGGTGGTGGCTGACGAGGCATTGATGGAGCAGAAATAGGAATCCTTTCTTCAGGGTAATTTCTACGATCACCTTCAAATTCCAGTGTTTGGACAGAAGAATTTTCTTAGTTCAGTAAAATAAAAAAATTAAGATGTTCTGAGCTGATTTAAACAGACCTTCATTATTTTAAATTAAATTCACAGATATGCCCTCATAAATAATTAAAATTTCTAATCTTAAACCTACTGCAATCAAAGACAGTTTTTAGCAGAGTATATAACGGCTTCATTCATGATCTCAACACCACTGAGAAACAAAACTAAATGCCACCACCTAAAGAAATTTTCCTGAATTATATATTCTGAACGAACAAATACTGCAAATCAATTAATCTTCTACCAATTAATCTTCACCTCTGCAAGTCCATTATTTTTTATAATATTCTAGCAAGACTTTAAGGTAGAGAAACTGTACCTCCAAACATGGAAGGCCCATGATCATATGCTGGACGATCTGTCTTTCGTTCATATGGTGGCCTGTCAAAACCACCTCGCCTGGAGGATGGATGGTCTTTCTTGTCACGGTAAGACTGAGTCCTTGAAGGTGTGGTAGGAAGAACCCTGCCAAAAAAGTGTTTTGTGTATTTTTGTGAATTTCCACTGTGGATTCCAGAGTGAAAGGAACATGTACCTCACAGGCAAAATGGACAGCCTGATACACAATACAGTCTCAAGTGTATTGATGTCCATAGTGTTCCCAAACCACATACCTGTCATCTCGGGGGTGCCGCTCCTTGTCAAACCTCTCTCGTTCGTAGTCCACAGAGCCTCGGTCTCTGTGCAATTCCCGCTCCCTCTTGAAATCCCGATGATCTGTGCTGGAATTACCCTGACGCTCAAAATAAGGCTCACGATCTCTTTCTCTATTGTAGCGACCTGGATGCTCTGAAAAGAGAAACCCATAGAAATCCAAACTACTGTTTTGGAAAAAGAAGGCAACAGGTAAGAGTGCAAGAAAACTATACGATATGTGAGCAAGGATGCACTTTATCAGACACTCTTTTCCAAACTGTGCAGAAGACAACCATACCGTGCAGTCCTACTTAAAGCTACAAAGTTGAATTTTTAAAGCGGCTAGGTTATTGACTGCAGTACTCCTCTTGAAAAGATAAACTGTTATTCTTACGGACCTCTGATGAAAATAAAGTGGCTGTAGCTTAAACAAGAGTTACTTAGTTTGAACAAGCTTTTAGCATCTTACAACTTTTCTTAAGAGCTAACTAACTCTTTGAAAGCTAGCCAAGCACCTCCTACCTTTTTGAAATGGTTGCCTGTCCGGTAGAGGTTCTGGGCGAAGGGTTACCCTCTCCCCATATGGAATCTGTTCCACTTTACTCGTGGTTATATCTGGTTGAAAACAAACAAAAGAATCCTAAGGTTTTAAAACATATGCTTGTATTTTCTTTCCTCTTCTTGAAAAGTAATCAGTCAATGGCATTTAAAGTGACTAGAATAAACTACCATAGTTTCTTTTAATGGAAAATGCAAAAAAGAGCTTTACATAAATAAACAACATCATGGTTTTTAAAGGCTGAAGTAGATTTGTGTGTGTGTATGTAAACCACTCATCTTAACAATGGGACTTCTGCCTTTTCAGGTGAGTTCAGGTAGCATGCAGTGTCAGAAAATTATAAACATTAAAATGCTCTGTAAGTTTTAATAACTCACAGAGTTACTGTAATGTCAAGAATAGTATCTGAAAGTCTCACAACAATGACATTTTTTCAAACAGCTTTTAGTAAAACATCTACTTAATGGAACAGATACAGCTTCCAGTCCCGTTATGGTACTTTAGAGAGAGAAAAAAACAATCTTTAAATAACAATGCACAATTTAAGAACTTCTTTATGACATGATTTCACTCCTGTTAAAGGAGGGAGATCAATTCTATTAAAAACTAGTGTTGAATTTTAGCTTTGGCAAGTTCAGTAGTAAAAAGCAGAGCCCTCCACTATTTACTTATGTGTTAAACAACTGTATAGGGTGCATGCCCTTCAGAACCAGACTCTGTCTCCCCCTCTGGCCAGAGGGTACCTCATACCCACTATGCAGTATATAAATAATGCAAACACCAGCCATATTCTGTTTTAAATCACTAGCCACACCTAAGAACTCTAACCATCCAAAGTACCTTCTAGTCCAGTTATTTCCATACTCACCTACAAAGGGATTAAGGGAAAGTAACACTATGAACCAAAATACAGTACATCATTTTGTACTTATTAGAAGTACCCACGGCTATACACCATTCATGGAATAGTAGCCGTGGAAAATACACTGTTCACCAACGTGGAATAGTTCTTTCTAAAAGCATCAAGAAAAACACTAAACTCAGAGTCATAACTGGTTAAAGGTGAGAGACTCCTTCTAACTGCACTGATCAGCATTACATCATTAATGCACACAAGCCTACACATCAACTGCAGAACACGCATACTTTGCATGGCACACTCCTTTAAAAAGAAAACAAGTCAGGAGGACTAATTAGCTCTTTGATACATATCAAATGCACTGTAATACCCACCTCGGCCGTGGCCATAATCCACCGTTTGCTGAATGATGGGCGCTTTGGGAACCGCTGGAATAACCGGAGAAAGGGACACTGGTACAGCTGATGGAATGGAGGTGTGGACAGCAGGTACCTTCACAGGTGAGGAGACAGGGGGAGGCATCATGGACTCCTGTTTGCACAACTCATACTCCATATTGGCACCTTTATCCTCATTTGTGTCCCACAGTCCATGGAAAGAGTCCTCATCCCAGCGTTCCTGTTCCACAGTAGAAGGTGATGGTTTTAAAGACTGACCATGACTTGGGGTTGTAGTTGGAGTAAAAACTGGAGCGTGTGGCCTTGTCATAGGTGTAGTAGGCCTTGCCAGTGGGGCACTTGGTCTTGTCACAGGGGAGGGCTGTCTTAACAACACGGGAGGCTTTATAATAACAGCAGGAGAAGGTTTAATAGCTTGGGCTTCTACTGGTGCCTCTGAAGACAGCTAAAAAGAGACCTAGATGCAGAAAGCACTTTTAATGTAGATCTGCAAACTAACCTTCTCTCTTCCTCAGTACGTGCAATGGCAATTGGTAGTCAAACCAAACACATTTTCTAGTAACTCCATCAAGATTCTATAGGTAGGAGGACTATTTTTTAAAACTAGTGGCCTGATTTAATTTTGCGTTTGCTCAATATGTGAAGGCTTAAACACTACTGATTTTCTCAAAATAACCTTACCAATTTTATCTCCAGTAGGCCTATCTCAGTTCAAAAGTGTCTACTGTTTATTTCCAAAGACTCCTGCTGTCTGCAAAGATTCCTGCTGTCTGTGTGAAGGCTGAAAATCTGAAAGTAGGGCAGCTTGCTGAGATGCAAAAGGATTGATAAGGCCAGTTTCTTTGTGGAAACCACTGGAAAAATTCAGAGAGCAGAAATACCTGGAAAAACCTTAATAAAATAAATATCAGAAGAACATAAGAAATTGAAAGGTGTTGCCTAGTCGAAAACCAAACCAAATCCTTCATGAACCAAACATCCACAAGAAACCCCAGACACTACAAGACTTTTCAGCATCAGAGCAGATGCCAAGTTACAGGCAGCCTTATTAGCAACATACAACAAAAATTGCAGGACAGTTGTAGATACAAAGCTGAGCTCTGTAATAACTCAAAGTCATGGCAGAAATATCTGGAAGGAAGAATTCCAAGAAAGACAAAAGTTGTCAAAACCTCTAGGCAGACAAGTGAAGTAGTATGAGATACAAAATATCAAAATAGAGAAAAGTAACTTCCTAAAAGCATCAACATATCTGCAGTTCTTGGGAGCAAACCAGCTCCATTATTTTACTTTACAGAAACTGTAAACAAGGAGGAGGTCACCTAAGCAAAAAGAAAACTTGCAGTGCCTCATTCACTGCATAACACTTCCCTGGACAGAGGGACAAAAAAAGGTTGGTCTGGCTAAATGTCAGAGCCAGAAGACCTTATGGCTAGATTTATTGGTGTGAGTAACTTTGGGGTTAAGATGTGACGAAGAACAAAGACGGTGCATCAACTCAAATGTCTCCCCCAATACACATTTAACAAAACTGTTTACTCATTCTAGGAAGGATTTATAAACCTGAGTTAGCATGACTGCAGAAGTTCAGTTGATTTCTGAATTATCAAAAAACCCAAATATAAGCATCTGAGAACAGTTCCCAGAACTGCACAGGAAATAAAGCAGTAGAGGAGTAGTTGCATTACAACAGGATGGAGGTACACAAACATGAGTTTCCAGGCACTTCATGATATTCTAGAAGGTAATAAAAATTCCCAATAAAAACAGCAAACAGAAGGCTAATGCCCATGCTACATTGAAACATCTCAATTTCTGATGGATGTATCCTCAAGCTTTCCCCACTTCAAAGAGGAGATAGCTCCTGAAGCAGGAAAAGCAGTGCAAATTGAAAGAACTTAAGCAAAGAAAAACAGGGTCTTCTTATGAACCTTACATCCCTGTTTTGGGAGAGCTCACCTCTTTTTGCACATTATCCTACAGCAATCTAGACTGTTTTATGTGCAACCATCCCTGATGGGTCAAACTCAGAAGACATGGTGGACTTGTAGGTGTAGAAGAAGGGATTACAAGGGTCCTCGCCCCTGATAAGTCACAGCTGTAGTGATTACCAAAGAAGAATAGCCTTGCCTTTAATGGGCTCTGACAAATAAAGTTAAGTGTGATAGAAGGGATGGGCTGGCCAGTCAGGGAGAGCCTTGAGGAAGAGGACCTTGAGGAGGTAGAGGAGGCCTGAGGAAGAAGGAATGATCCAGAGAGACACAAAGAAGAACAAAACAAGGAAGAGAGTTGCTGCTGCAAAAGATCTGCTGTGAGGTCAGTCTGAGTCTGACAGAGAGCCTGCTGTTGGAGCCAGCAGTCATAGCTGAGCTAGGTAAAAGCCTGCAGTCAGAGGCAGCAAGGAAATACCTGCAGTCTTATTCCAGCAGGAAATAGCCAGCAGTCAGTCTGTCAGAGAAGCCAACAGCAGGAGTTTGCTGTAGTCAGAGTCAGGATGGCTAAGCTGTAAAGAAGACTAAACCCGGACCCTTTTCACGTTTTAAATGAAAGTCTGTGTCTTGGCTCATTTCCACCCCTAACGAGAGGTCTGCTGCAACAGACTGAGCAGAAAATGCTTTAGAAAATTTAAAGAAATGAGGAAGTTGTTTTGCCTTAACAGAAGATAGCTAAGGTTGTAAGGACTGCTGGGGAAGCACTCCAGAGAGAAATTTGACCATCAGTGTGTAGAACTGGTTCAACATACATAAACAGTAATTGCTACCAACATGTTATCAGTGTAAAATGAATTTACCTGAAAGGCACCTGGCCTTGTGCTTGTGTTCTGTGGTCTTGGAGAGTCTTGGGTGGAAATGTCAGGTTTGAACTCCTTCAACTTCTGTAGCTGTTCTTTTTGCTCCCTGCACATGCATCATAAGAAAGTGTTATCAGTCTATAGTTTAAACGACAAATTAAAGAAATCAGTGCTCATAGTGAGAACACATTTTATACTAGCATCAGAGACAAAGCCAAAAGAAGACAAGGACACATCAGGCTTTATATGGCCAATGCTGTGATTCAAAAATCCCTGTTTCACATCCACCTAACCATGGAGGCATTTAATGTATTAGCTGCATGCTTTTTGATCACAAGTCTCCTAAGACATGCAGTTATGCTTTTGTGCTTTGTCAGAATCACTCCATTTGAACAGTAAAGAGAAAAGCTGGATTTTTGGTTTCTGTCAACACCTTCTGCAAGGACGAAACCCCTTGGAAACACATACCTAAGTGCTCTCAGTTACTTGCTCTGGTTCACATGGTAACAGGATTGAGGCCAACAAAGCACAAGAGATTCCAATATATAAAAAACCAAACAATGTCTAACTTTTGCTTCTTTGGTTTATATATCAAAATGGTATTTAACACACAACCAATACATAGTCTACAGAGCAGAGACCAGGTTCAGCTGTGAGTACTACAATCACTGGATTACAAAGTTCTAGTGAATATGATCTCCTTTCCCTTCAGTTTTGTTAGCATTTTTTAATCCAGGTTTTTCAACTGCTAATAACTTTGTGTATTGAAGCAGTTTCTAAATGACAACTAGGAACAAGACGTAACAGAAACCACACTAACCAGTAATGCACCAGTTCAGTGTTCAGCAGAAGGGGAACTTGGCTCAAAGAAAAGAATCCTCAGCATTTTGTAAAGACAAAAGAGTAAACTGAGCACTATACTAGATCACAAATACAGAACAGGCTGCAGCTGAGACCATGCTGTTTTACACACAATGAAAGCAAAGCCAGATGAAGGCTTTAGTTTTGGAGATGAAATCAGTTATGTACCACACTATTGGTATAACTCTTGGCTCAAAAAATCCCCATAAAAATTAATAAGTAATCTCCATAAAGTTGTTCCTACTGTTCAGACTTAAATCATCTGCCCATAAGAACCTAATGAGAAGCACCAGTGTAACTAATTTGAAGATTACTCTCATATTCTATTAAAAATCAGTATCATGTTTATATTTCCCCTTTCTACTGGCTTTGAAAGATGCATACATAACTACTTTTTATATATAACATTTTAGTGACTATGTTTAAATTATTTAAGCCCTAATAAATTTCTCTCACAGTGATTCTCAAACTATGTTCCTTAGCCTAAGTGACTGGCTTGCAGCTAGTCACAATAAACAGCAGAACATATGCTGGGCAACTGAGGCAACAGGAAAGTCAGGAAGCTGAAAATAATGTTACTCCAAATTTTCAGCAAATACTACTTTATAAAACAGACTTCACAGTTAATAACGTCATTGAATTAATCTAATTGCAGTAAATTACTAAATTATTCAGAATAAAAGTTCTTCCTTTTAAAAAAATTATTTTTCTTGCATTTTGGCATGCATCTAAGACCTTCTATATGGGACAGGTGCTCAGCAATCTTACAAATCTGAAAACAAAACAGTCTGAAGAAAAGTGCAAAACATCTCTATCATGAAATGGATTGAGTTGGAAGGGACTTAAAAAATCATCTAGTTCCAGCCTTCCTTTCACTAGATTAGGTTGCTGAAAGCCTTATACAGCCCCATCTCTCTCCTATTACTAATTTCATAATAAACACTTATTACAGCCTTAGGAAGTCTAGTAGCTGCTTTCTAAAAATGCAGTCTTGATAAACTCTTGCATTCATATCTTCCTAACTGTTATATCACTACTTTTATGCTGATTCCCAGAACTTAAGATCAACTGAATTTGAGAAAATTGTTCACTGACAATATTCGGTTTCAAATGAGGCGGCTCTGTAAAAAAACCAAACAAATGAACAAAAACACACTTATGTTTTAACTTAAAAGTGAGCAATATAAAAAAAATAGGTCCTAAGAACTACATTAATGTAGGTCTTGAGGGGTAAGTACTAAAAAGCAATAATCACTAAGCTCATCTGATACCACCAAAAATACTGAAAAGCAATTATCCACAAGTTTATTTGAGGATAACAAAAAGATTGGTCAGATGATGGGACAGATCTCTTCCTGGAAAGTAACATACATGGAGCACCATATTCACAGGGAAAGGGACAATCATCTATTTAAGAAAAAAAGTCCATCTACAAAAACTGTGGTAAAGGTACTCCAAATAACTTCTTCCACAGGAGCTCCTACTATCATGCTGCAGGTAAAAGAAATTAAGCCATTACTGTGTTGATTGAAATGGATCCCACAGAATGGGATTCCTATTAAAAATCACAGAACCAGGCAACTCACCGAAGCATTTTGAGCTCCTGGGCAGCCTTCAGAATTATCTCATGCTGTCTTTGGCTTAGGACCATCACTCCTCCCAAGGACTGGTCAGAGTCCAGGTTTGAATCTGCTCCCAGCATATCAGAGGAATGTGAAGGGGGAGGAAGGGATGTATCTGAGTGGTCATCCAGAGACCTCAGTCTCTCTCCATCATCTGGATACCACCGATCTGACAAGCGTTCCCTCTCCCAGTCAGTCCTTTCAGGAAGGTAGTCTTGCTTCTCCCGCCACGTGTCGTATCTCTCCGGATATTCTCGAATCCTAAGCTCACCTCTGTCTCGGAGATCTCTGTCATAATGATCTCTGTTCCTATCGTCCCTCCACCTATCTTCACGATACCTGTCCAGAGGTGGAAGGGGTGGTAATGGTGGTAGAGGAGGGATATCCAGGTCACGATTCCCCATTTCTCTGTCATCCATAGGTCTCATGTCCCAGTCTCTATCCCATTCTTTGTCTAAATCTTGATCATATATATCTGAGGATCTTCCAGTTCTATCTAGATCTCTCTCCAGTTCCCTTTCTCTTGGCCTTTTCCAGTCATCCCACCACGAATCTCGTCTGTCGTGATCAGATGATAAAGGAGGTAGTGGTGGTAGGGGAGACAATGGAGGCAGTGAATGGTGGGATTGCAACCTGTCATCTCTGTCATACACATGTACAGAATCATCCTGATAATCAGAGTTGTGATCTCTCCAGTATTGTTCTCTTTCCCACTCATCCAACTGCTCATGCTCCAAAGATGGGTCATCTTGACTATCTAAAGGAAATTCCTCCTGCATTGTATCATCTTCATGACCCCAAGAACCCCTGAATGTTTCATCTCGATGGTACGGAGGCAATTTGTCAGGGTCATCTCCTAGGTGAATGGGTTTACCCATACTGCCTGTTTCAGATCTTCCTGCTTCCCTCTCATGGCTATCTCCCCTTCTGATGGGACACCTCTCCCGGCTACCTGCCCGCCTGCCCAGGTCCCTGTCCCGGCTACCTGCCCGCCTGATGGGGACCCTCTCCCGGCTACCTGCCCGCCTGACGGGGACCCTCTCCCGGCT
>WBNP01003801.1:6100-21572 GCA_013401095.1 Passerina amoena
AAAAAAAAAAAAAATTAGACAAAGCCCTTCTTGGGCAGGAAGAAGGAATGGATGCAGCCAGAGTGAGCAAATCCCTCACAGGGGGGGTTTCCTCCAGCCCCTCTGGGGCTGAGGCAGGCTGTGTCCCACTGGAGCTGCCCCAGGGCTGCAACCAGTTCATCTACAGAGTTGGTTTTTATATTTCAACAGGTGTAGGGTGTGTGAGACAGGAGTTTTTTAATGATAATACCAGCACAAAATGCCCAGAACGAATGGCTTTTGCTGCTGCTGTATTCATTATGCAGGCAGAGCCGGCCCCAATTAGATATTATGAGATTTCTTGGCTCACACCAAGCAATTCAGAAGAAAGAGCCTCGTTATTGATGGAACAAACCACACAAAGCAATGGAGCAGAGTTTAATAAAGCAGAGAAGTATCAAAGAGAGAAAGGTTTTAATTCTTAATAAGTAGATCCATGGGTTTCATTAACCAGCGTTCAAAGGGGGTTTTTAGGGTTGCTTTTATTACCTAATTAATTAAAGCCTGACCAATAAGATAGATTAGTCCAATGGAATTGCATCTTGCATTAATAGCAATACTAATTAATCACTGAGCTGAAGCATTCCTCTGCACTGAGGAGAAATGATCCCAGGGTAGATCTGGAGAGAAAGCTGGAAAAGAGAGGGGAAGGATGGGCTGAGCAGGGCTTGGGATTGTGATGATCATGGGCAGTCCAGCTGACAAAGTGCAGGAATAAATGTAAAATAAACTTTAAAATGGCATTTCTGAGGTTTTAAATGTACTTTCTAACCCCTTGCAGGGAGCCATCCTTGCTCTGCCCTGTGCTCTATCTCCACATGCCCAGGGTGAGCAGGGAGTGATAAAGCAGGACTGAAGCACAGGGGATGATCCCAACACCTCTGTGAGCTCACACAAACAGCCTGAACCCCAGGGAATCCCAGATGGGACATCAGACCTCCTTCCCTTCTCCTTATCACACATTCCCAGCCAGGAAAAAAAAGGGAAAAAAAAAAAAAAGAAAGGGAAAAAAAGAAAGAAATGAGAAGGAAAAGGAAGGGAAGAAAAGAAGAGAGGAAAAAGAAGGAAAATAAAGCAAAGGAAAAAAGAGAAAAAGGAAAAAAACCCTCCAAACAACCCGAGCTCTGTGGAATCTGATTTTTCTGCCACCAAATGATGGATAAATATCCTGCCTGCTCTCCTCCAGCTCCCCAGATCCCAGCTCTGCCGTGCTGCACTCAGCTGCAGGCAGGGAAGCAAAAGGAAAGGACAGGGAATCATTTGCACATAAATATTAAAAAAAGAGAATCTGTAGCTCCCTCATAATTTCTTTTTTCATTAAGCAGCGTCTGCAAGCACAGGGATATTTGATCTATTAAAAATGCTTATTTAAATACTCCTTCTAGAGTTAATTTTTCCTCCTGAAGGCTGCTGTAAAAGCTCCATCTCCTCTGGAACACAGCAGGGGAAAAGCAGTGTTTTTTCAGGCCAGAGGTTTGGATTCCACACGAAGTTCTGTGCCAGAGCCACGCTGCTGCCACTGCAGTCACAGCACGGATGGTGATTCATGGAGCTTTCCAGGAGCCATTCATGTTAGCAAGGACCTAGCCCCAGTGAACATTATAAATAATTAACAGCATGCAGATTGCCATTATTGGAGAGCCCCCGGGCCTTACCCAGCGAGTAATTTCAATTAATAAACTGAAATATTCTTTTTTTTCCCCCTCACTTAATTTGTCTGGGTTTTTTGTATTTTAGAGCACCTGCCTCGAGTGTGGAAAAGCCAAGGGAGTTCTCCTTGTGATCTTCCAATGCCAAGGGAATTCTCCCCACAATCTCCAGATTCCAGGGAGTGTTTCCCACTATCTCCAAATTCCAGGGAGATTTCCCCATGATCTCCAGATTTCAAGCATTGTTCCTCACAATCTCTAAATTCCAGGGAGTTCTCCCAACAAGCTCCAAAACCAAGAGAGTTGTACCCATGATCTCCCAAATCCAGGGAGATCCACAATATCCCAGTTCCACAATATCCCAATTCCAGGGAGCTCTTCCCACAATATCCCAATTCCAGGGAGTTCTCCCCCCACAATATCCCAGTTCCAGGGATTTCCCCCACCATCTCCACTGTCCCCAGGGCAGGGGGCACTGGGGCACTCCCAGTCTCACCAGTTGCTCCCCATGGGGACTGGAACTCCTCCCTGGCCCCAGTAAATCCAGCCCTGATCCCCAAGGCTGGGCTGGAGCTGCTCCTGAGCTCTGCTCCTCCACAGCCCTGCAAAATGCCAAGCAACAAAACCCTTTGGGGGGAAAAAGGTGCTTTTCAGTTCAATGGTTCCAAAGCAGTGGCCTCTCAGCAGTGTGGGCACAAACAGGCTGAAGGGGCACACAGCAGCTCCAGGGAACACTTGTTGTGCCTTTAGGTGGATAAACCACACAAGAGGTGATCAGGGGCACAAAACCCCTCCCAAGAAGCAGTTCCAAGGCCGGATAAAGGTGAACATCTCCAGGAATGAGCAGCGCCGTGTCCCTTTCCCTCTCGGAGGTGCTCTGGGCAGTGCTGATCCCGTTTTCCCAGCTGGAAATCTGCTTTTCCCAGCGCTGGGGCCAGCGGGGTTTCGGTGCTCAGCCCTGAACCATGGCACAAGGGAGGGCTCTGCTGGAGCCAGCCGGAGCTACAGCATCTCACACCTCTGGCTGCTCTGAAACCCAGCTGCTCCCCTGCATTTCACCCGAAAAAACGGAGTTTTCAATCCCATCTTTGGATTTTAAATCCTGCATCACAAGGGATCTTACTCCACTCCAGTCTCCCAGGAAAGCAACAATGGCAGAGTGGCTTTTTTGGAGATAATTTCGGAAATGTGGGCTGGAAAAGCTGCAAGCAAAGCACTCAGAGCTGCTCAACCCTCTGGGAGCAGATGAGGCAGCAAGACAAGCTAAGGAATGATAGCAAACAGTGACTCCACTGCTAAATGTGCAGCCACAGGGAAAAAACCATCAGAGCTGGGGTGCTTGCCCCAAAATCAGCATTTCAGCCCCTTTACACTCACTCACTTTAGAATTGACTCTTAGAAATCAGAATGCAGCAAAAGTAAAGCAAGGCAATGATCTCATTATCCAAAAACCCAGAGGAACTTTAAACCACTGCAAAATCCCCATCCCCAATGTTCAACAGACATTTCCCAGGAACCTGGAGCTCGATCTAGACACAGCAAATGTCCTGCCAGCCCCAACGGCCTCTGCACCAGCACTGCAAACCAGGAAACAGCACAGAGATAATGCCAACCAGACAGAACAAATCCAGGAGGGAAAGGCAGTAAAGAGAGCCAATAAATCAAAGTGATGATCAGACAGCTCTCAGACAGACATTTCCACATTCCTTTCTCAAACCCAGCACGAGCTGTTTCCCAGGCTGGTTCTCCGTGGGCTGGAGAGAGCCCAGCAAGGCTCTTGGTGCAGAATTCCAGGTTTTCCATGGACTGGACAAAGGATTGGGAATCCCAGCAGGGAGGTCAGGACCTGCTCATGAGACCAGAACTGCCACACTTCACTTATCCCACACCAAGCCCTGCTCTCAGCTGCCCCCAAACCCTCATGGAGAGAAAGGGGAACAGGGGAGAAGAAAGAGCCCTGTTGTTCTGGGGTGGGTTTATTCTCCTGCAGGAAGGATCAATGGGATTGTCCCAGCTCTAACCAGATGAAATCCCAGTGTACAGAAGGTGCAGGGAGATCCCCTACAGGACAAACACACATCAGAACAGTCAAACACACTATTTTTTAATGGAGATTTGCAAAAGGCAAGCCAAGTGTTGAAAATTCAGGACATTTCATGAAAGCACATTTGGTCCTCTTAGAAGTTTCCTCAGTTAAATACTTCATGGATAAATAACAATTAAGCATACATGGCACTTTCAGTTCAGAAAACTTGATATTGCACATGATACCAAGAAATACAAGAGTCTATTTCAGCAAATGATTCCAGCACTGTTATCAGCTCCGTTTTGATGCCATTGACTTGTACAAAAGCTCATTTTAGTGCACAACAAGTGCCCTGTCCTTACAGAGAAAAAAGTATCCAAGCAGTTTTAGAACAAAGAGGAAGAAAAGTTGGTTCCTGAAGGAACAGAGTCTTTTACCAGCAGCTTCTGGGAGGATAAAGAGCATTCCTATGGAAAGATGACTGTCACATCACCTGGCAGCAGAAATTCCACAGCAATTCCCAAGGGAAGCTGAGCATGTTTGCCTGGAAGGCTGCAATTCCTGTCTGGGCTGCTCTCATTCTCAGTCACTTTTCACTATTCCTGGCAATCACACGGAAAACACAATGGCAAAGCAGTTGTGCAACTTCCTCACAGTCCTGGAATTCTCTCTGGAAAGCTCTGGAATGGATTCTGTGCACAGTGCTGGGCTGGGAGCCTCCCCTGGTTTCAGGAGTTCAGACAGCACAATGACAGGGAGAGTGGCCAGAGTCACACCCAGGGAGCTGAACTGGGAGCCAGGGACAAACCTGGAGCAGGAGGAGCCACCACTGCCCTTGGGTGTACCCACTGTCCTGTCCCTCCTGGTGTCCTGGCAGTCCCACATGCTGCCCACCCTGGGAGCTGACCCAGCCAGGCTGGGATGCTGGGCTGGGCTCCCTCCCCTCTGCTCACTGCGGGGCTGGATGAGCCCAGCCGGCCCAGGAGCAGCATCTGAGAGCCCAGAGCTCTGCCCCTGCCATGCTCCTGCCCTCCTCACCCTGTGCTGCAGCACAGCCTGACCCTCTGCCAACACCTCTGTGCACCACAACACCTCCAATGCCTGCTTTCCCCTGACACAGACAACTCAGACACTGCAGAAACACCTTTGGCACAGCCAATGCCACAGGAGCTGCAATCACCAGCTGCCTCCAACACCAAGGCAACCCACTCTATTGCAATATTTTGGGAAATTTTAACCTATTTCCCTCTCCCCCTCCAACCCTTCAGCCCCTCAAACATACATAATAACACTAAGAAGACTTGATAATTATTTTTTGCCTGAATATAAGATTCAACTATCATGGAATAGAAGATACTACAATAAAGTCCCTGAGATGCATCTGTACATTAAAAGATTCCAACAATAACCTCTCCAGCACAAACTTCATATTTATTAGAAATGTTTTGAGTTGCAACACGTGGTTTATGAAAACCAATGTTGTTGTAAGAAGGTGAAAATACAGCAGATCAAGTTGCCCTCGTATTTATGCCTCAATTTAAAAGTCATTAACCCAAAAATAACATTCTACTACTTCAACTGTAGTCAAAGTTGGAAGTATATAAACAACCACCAAAAAAACCCAACCTGGCATATTTAAAATAGTTGGTTTGGCCTCAGTTTGTTGTCATCCCTCAAGCCCTTAACTGCCTTCTTCCTGAAAGTTCATAGATATTTTTCCAGTATCTTCAAAAAAACTCCAAACACCTCTTTTTAAGTGACTTTGGGTTCCACTGTATTTTGCAACCCGCTCATCAGAAATACTTTTCCATCTTCCCAAGGAAGCTCTGTTTTCCCTGGTAGCGAAGAGAACTTAAGGCACTAACACATGAATCCTGTCAGGAATGTGAAATAGTTTGTTCTTCATGTACTGTGACAGCAGTTCTTAGCAGCATCTCTCCTGAAAAGGCACTAAAACTTGGCAAACAAGGAAACTTTGGGAACTTCTGCCTGAGTGGCTCTGCAATTCCCCCTTCCCTTCCAAAAAGGCACCTGGATTGGTTTGATCACTGGTCTCTGCAGGCACAGGCACTCACAGCCCTGCAGCTTCCATCAGCTGTGGCTGGGAGGGATGTCACACTCTGCCAGCAGCTCTTACACCACCAGCAGTGATCTTTCCAAGAGTACACAGAGCAGTTTTGTTTCAGCAAACCCAGTGGGTTCCTACCTGAGTAGACCTTTAGGTTGTGTATTGCTAGTCAGAAAAATTCAATAATTCAACTTGGTGTAAAAAATTGCACTTCCCCACTCCTTCCCCAAGCCCCGAGATCATTTCAAATTAAACAGCAGACCCTGCTCTAGAGGGACATTTGTAACACAGCTACAAGGAGGTAGCTAAGTGGCACAGGCCAATTTGCCTTCTTTTTCTTTTAAAATAGATTCAGCCTTCATTTGCAACAACATTTCTCATAGGAAGTCTTGAAACAAGAGCTGTTTGTTCAGGTGGCACGGGAGGTTACCCCAGCTCAGAGGACTGAGCTCCATCTCCTCGGTGTCCAGGGCTGGCCACAGGCCCAGGGACACTGGGGGACACCTGGGGGACCCCTGGGGGACACAGCCTTGCAGGGAGCAGCTGAAGGGGAGGAATGTCTGCAGAGGATGCCAAGCTCCCCCAGGTTCCCCTGCAGAGTCCCTCAGATCAGTCCCACCATTCTGTCGATCTGTCTCATGTAGTTGCTCTTGAGGGGCAGCAGGTACCTCCTCTCATCAGGGACTCTGTTACACTGTTGAGAAAATTTACATCTTTTTAAAAACTCAGACCCAAACCGAGGCAACCCCATCCCCTATGCAACCCTCTCAGACCCTCCCAGTACAGAAAACTGTACCAAATAAGACTTTTTCCTCAAACTTTCCCTTGTTCTTTGCAGACTTGCAGCACAAATCCCATAAATGAGCAGCAAGTGTTTCCTCAGTGCAGGCTGCAGCTTCCAAACAGCACAGCTTGTTGTGCAACTGAGATTTCCTTCACTATGACAACTGTGAACGTTTAAAATAATGCTCTTTTCCTGGAGCTCTGTGGGGAGGAGGGAAGGAGCCACACCAGAGCCTACCAGGAGATATTTTTTAAATTGTCCTTAACTGCTCTAGTGGCAGGTGTCCCTGCCCATGGGGTGGAATGAGGTGATCTTTAAGGTCCTTTCAACTCCAACATTCTGTGATTAAACCAGATCTGGTTTGGTTGGTGATGGGCATTGGAGCCACAGTTCTGGGGTCAGTTGATGCCTTGCTGAGAAAGGTCCCCTTTCCATCCCCCAAAACCACACTGAGGAAGACAAAGCTTGCTTTAGATGACCCTCTGCTTCTCCCTTTGCCCCTGACAGCAACACAGGAGAGTTTTAAGGGCAAAGAAAAGGGGAAAGGAAAAATAATTGGAAGTAAATTAACAAAGAACAAAACAATTGCTGCAAAACACTTCAAAGGGGACAGGTTTCCCCTTCACCAGCATCCCACACATGATCCCATTTATGCTGCTGCTGCAAGTGCTTTTCAGGAGAGCTCCTCGGGTGCTTGACATTTCTAAAGGGAACTCTCTCCAGCAGCCCTTCCAGGGGCTCTGTGTGTCCTGGCTGCCCCTCCCCAGGCCCAGGCAGTGTGGTGCTTACGTTGGAGCTGAAGTTGGCTGCCTTGAGCTCGGAGGGTTTGGCTTTGAGGCTGTCCTCCCCTGCAGGCAGGATGTCCTCCCACAGCGAGCTCCGGAACCGCTCGTCCACAGACACCACGTGGCCCTCAGTAGTGAACATGAACTTATTGCCAGACCTGTGCACTGGGTTCTCTTCATCAAACAGCTGAAGGAGAGATGGGAGAGACAGGCATTGTACTACATCAGTACTAAACATGAACTTATTGCCAGACCTGTGCACTGGGTTCTCTTCATCAAACAGCTGAAGGAGAGATGGGAGAGACAGGCATTGCAGGTGAGCCCCATCCTTCATCTCCCAGTAACAAGCAGCTGGGAACAGGTACCCACGCTTTAAAGGATCACACAAAAATACCTTTTAGTGCTAAATAATGCTGGAGCAAATGGAAATAAATAGTCTTAATGCAAGGGATTGATCTGAGCAGTTAGAAGAGGAGAGCAGAAGAAAAACTTCTCACAGCTGAAAGTGCCCTTATTTTTCTAAGCTGCTCTGTGAGGCATTTCTAGGCTGGCATCTACTCAGTCACAGATTTATTTGGTTTTCTGCACTAAAGGAGATTGAGAACAGGGGCTTAGGCAATGCCAGCCCAAATGCTTTCTCCTGTGAGTGCCAAAGCCCAGCAGGGAGAAAGCAGAGGCTGCCCCAGGCAGGAGGGCTGCAAGCAGCACTTAGCTCAGAGCTGAGCAGCAGCTCCCTCCAGTCCTGCTCCCTCTCCTTTCCAGCCTCTTCCCAAAGATCTGCAGCTCTCCAGGTGCAAGAACCACACCTGGGCAGCTGCCCCAGCTCAGGGAGTGGGGTGAGGTCAAACAAGAGGAGCTCAGCCTGAAACATCCCCACACACAAACCCCAAAGCTCAGCCTGAATCACCCCCACACACAAACCCCAGAGTCCAGCAGGTTGTCATTAATGATACCCTGCCCCCAACCCAATTTCTAATTAATAATTAATAACCCCCTGCCCCCTCCTGTGCCGTTTTTGTGCAGTGCCTTGGCAGTGAGGAGCACACACGTACCAGGTACAAATATTTACAGGTTTCACTGAGGAAAAAGCTCTCCATTCGATCCTCCTTGGTCTTCTCCACCACGTGGTGCAATGTGGCATAGCCACACCTGCAACATTGGACAGGGTTTGGGTTCAGTTCCAGCTCTCCTGCTCTCAGTTATCCCCTCACTTCAGAGCATTCCAGCTGCCAGGGGGAAGCTCAAATGGAATAGCTGTGTTGTGCAACACTCACTGGTTATTGGTCTGGGATCACCTGAACCCCACTCACCAGCAATGTCTGACCTGGCCAGTCATCACACATTTGTCTAGGAAATGAGTCAATTAATAACAAGGAACAAAATTTCACTGTCTTCCCCCTGAGCCTTGCAAGAAGTTCAGCTACTCAGTATTGAAGGATTCACTGCTGCTGTCTTGAACTGGAAGCTGATACCCAACAGCATCTGCCTTAGGGGCCATCCCTCAGCTCAGCCAAACACCAGGAGGTGAGAAATAATCTTGCAGGATCCCTAGGAAAAATCCCAGCTACTGTTTTCAGCAGTTTTTAGCAGCTGATCATCAACAATGCATTTTGAAAGGCAGTGATAAAATTCCAAAGGTATAAAGTTGCCACTGGACTATAATTTCATTTTCAGATGGGAAAGAAAGAAGTGCTCAATAAATAAATCATCACTTATGGCTTTCAAGGAGGGCTGGGTTTTCTGGTTTACCTACATGTGGCAGACTGGATTCTATACAATATTTGTATAATAAAATATAGATATATAGCACTGAGAGAAGAAAAGAACATTGAAGACTGACTTTGCTTTTGTATATTTTTCCAAACTCTGCAGAATATCCATTCCCACATGAAGGTAAAACGGGTTCTTTGTGGCCTAAATAAGGAAGACAGACAAGAGTTAGAGTCAGCAATTTTGAAATCCTGTAAAAATAACACAACAAAGGCCTATTGGTACCAGAGTCTTGTGTATCACAGCAAACTTATCTTTATGGGAGCATGACTTGGATTAGCCAGTGCAAGCTTCTCACATTTGCTTTAGAGCAAATCCCAGAAAACCTGCAGTAAATCCAAACTCTCTGATCCCTTCCTTGTAGGCAGACAGTTATTTTAGTTTCTTGTATCTGTGCCTGGGCAGTATTGCAAGGAAAGCTCTTACATTTACTTTAACAATTTTGGTTGAGCAGTCACAGGTCTCTGCCTTGTAAAAATCTGCCAGCAGCTTTTAGAAAAAGTTGTTTAGTGTTGTTTTTGCCTGCCTTATAAAAAAGGCTGTTTTTGAAGCAAACAGCAGAGCAACAACATTGCACAACACTGCAGTGCCTGCCCAGTGACTCCACAGGACAAGAGGCAGCTCCAGGGCTGCCAAAATTCAGCTGGCCAGAGGTCAGGGGGATAAAGTGACTTTCTGAACAAAAGCTTTTTGGCCCAGCCACGATGTGCAGCTCAGGGAAGGCAGATACCTGATACAGAAGATATGTGGACTCCACCAGCTCTGGCCTCAGGGGGTAGAAGGGAACATCTGGGGCCTGCAGCTGCCAGTTGTACCTCTCTGGGAGAGCCCCATAGCGTTTCCAGATGGCATAATAGAAGGCATGGAGGCAAATGGCATCTTCCACATCTCCTATCAACACCTGGGCACCAGAGCAGCCAGAGATACACACACTTAGTGCTGCAGGCCAGCAAAGATGAGAATGTGGCACCTAAAACAACTCTTCTCCCGTAAAACACAGAGAAAATAACCCCCCAAAAGTACTAATGTATTCATTCTTTGCAGTAAAAGATTTAGCAGAGCCTCACAGCACAGAATAGAAATGCTAAGGATAAAAGAGGAAACTCTCAGATCTAGCAGAGAGCAGGCCAGGCCTCCCCACATGGCTGTGTTAATGCAGGGCTGAACTGAACTCTGCAAAGCCACAGGTGGGAGCTCAGCTCAGGCCTCAGACTCACTCCCAGGCCAGGACCAGGATGGGCCTTTCCCAGCAGGAAAGCTCACCTGCAGCCCAGGGAAGAAGGCCTGCAGAGAGTCAATCCAGGTGTTCATCAGCTGGCCTGTGTACATGTTGACGTTGACGTAGAGGGGAGGGTCCCCTTCTCCTTCATTGCAGGCCTCCCTGCTGCAGGGAACAATGCAGGAACAATGCAGGAACAATGCAGAGCACTGCCTCTGCCTGGGCAGCACACAGCACACTGCCACAGCTCAGGCAGGCAGCCACTGCTCTGCTCTGCTGGGCTCCTTGTGAAAGGAACCCAAACACTGTCATGCTCTCAGAGGAGTTAATTCATAAAGGGATGTTAATTCATACAGGGATCCTATCTTAGAGCTCTGCCAGCAGAATTTCTAGCAAAAGTCATGCTAGGCAAGATGAGGCTTTCAGAAGAACAAAGCAGCCAATTTAATACATTTCTTTTGCAGTGCCAGACTTTTCTCAGCCTTAACATTTATAAATGTATAAAGTAGTTTGGCTTCTCTGCACCCCATCAGTTGCAAGGAATGAGGAGACTACCATGGAAAGGAGATTTTGCTTCTTACAGTAAAAAGGAGCCTGACACAAAGCACTACAAACAGATGTGTTTCAGATCCTGCTGCAGGATTCACTGCTCAAGGAATTGATGCTGACATGAATCACATACCCTCTCCTCAAGTGGTTCTGAATGTTCTGATAAGCAGAGTTGAACATGTCCAGGTCTTCCTTTTCCCCAAAGAGGATGTAGGACTTCAGCAGGTACTCATAGAATGAATCTGACCCTGCTCCCAGTCCACTCTGCTTTCCAACCCAGTGACCAGTCTGGATATTCACAACATTTCCTTTCAGAACAAACAACAAGTTTAGTCTGAGGCTGCTGAGTATATCAGAGAGAAACAATCCAGTCAAGACTTGGGAATCTCACAGGTTCAGAAATTCCCAAGGAGGAAGAATCAAAGATTAACATCAGATGAAGCGTTACAGTGGTGGATTCATCTGAGGAACACCCACACACATGCAGTTATTTTAAGTACTTTGAATCATCTGCCAATCTGAATTATATTAATGGGGACACAAATCAGGGCCTTCAGCTCCATTCCCCAGTTTTGTGGAAAATTGGAGTTGAAAACCTGTGCCCTAAGGAATCTTTCAGAGACTCAATTTTTCTTGGAAAGCCCCAAAGTGCCATTAGTTCAACACAAGCCCTGGGTACACAAGGAGAATGTGACTGAACAGCTACAGAGGGAGCAGAAGGACAAAGGTGAGGACACATGAGGACACAGCAGCACCCAGACATTACCCAGCAGTCCAGTGTTATTGCTCCTGAGGCTCCACAGGGCCTTCACAGCTCTCCTGGCCACCCACTCGAAGGTGGAATCTCCAAGCAGCCTGCTGAGGATCCCAAACTCCACCAGCAAGGACCCAGCTCCTGCTGTGCAGGTCTCGTTGTGGCTGTCTGGAGGAACCCCCTTCTTCAGGTTCACCTGTGGACAGGGAGAGGCAGGCTGCACTCACCTGCTGTGCTCACAGCTGCACCCTCACCTTTGGCACAAGCCTTTCTGGTGCTTTGTGCACAATGTGCAGCATGGAATGTGCAGAGACACAAAACCAGCACACTTGGAAAGCTTTCCTGTAGAATTCCTGACATTCTTCTTCCAGCTCTACAACATCAAGCCTAAAGTGGGCAAGCCTCATTTTCTCTTACACTTGCTAACCCTTGCAAACTTCACTTTCTCATGCTTTCCACTAAACATTCAGGCTTTTCCTTCTTTGCTGCCCCTCAGTTTGTGCTGGTGAAACCAAGAGCTTCCTCAGTGGATGCTCCTCCCCTTCCCCATGGAACACTGAAGGGAAGTTACAGCACCCTCAGCTGCTTTACCAGGCCCTGAACAGAAGTGAAAATTCCCATTTCTACAAGGGGAGAAGCAATGCTGCTGTCTCCAGAAATGAAGAGCAGCCAGGCAAGTGCTAATTATAGTTTTACAGTTTAGGATTGTTCCAGTAGTAGTGACATCCTCCTCCTTGCCAACTGCATCTGCTTAAAACAAGAGGCTGCAGCACCCAAGAATCCCAGAGCATTGAGAACCCACTGAGCAGTCTTCAGGAAAATTACAAATCCCAAGCCCAGTAAGATAAATATTTGAGAAGAGTTTTATGCTAATATAATTGTTTTAGTAGCAAGTCACCAACAGAGTCACTTTGCTCCTCTTTGCCTTTACAGTACTCCTTGTTACTGACAGTATTGTTTGCTGCTGTGTGACACAGGGCAGGGAATGCTCCACCAACCAGCAAGGGAACAAATGACTCCTGACCCACAGGGAACAATAAACACAGTGAAAATCAGCCCAGGGAAAACATTTACTAGACAGAAAGAGCAACTTGTACTATCCACGTCACCAAAACTCAGGGCAGTTTCCCCTGTGTCACTTCAGAATAACTTAGGGCAGGCTCAATACCCCAAGTGCACGTAAAAGGGCACAAAATTCAAGCTGCAGGACAGGTGAAACTCTGCTTGGAGCCTGTTTCCCCAGGGCTGCTGTGTCACTCACCCGAGGATAGGGAATGCCAGTTTTGGTGTTCTCAAAGGCTGGCAGCAGCCTCACTGCCAGGTCATGAGCCAAGTGCAGCAGCTCATTGTCATAATCCTTAATGGTCATGTCACCAAAGGGCTGCTTGGTGTCTGTAATGATGATGTGGGCAGACAGCAGGCTTCCCAAAACCCTGTGGGAAAAGGAAAATTCAGATTTTCAGTCTGTTCTGAAGCTCATTCCTCACCTAAACACCTTACTGCTGTCATGTCTGACAGAATTATTACTTTGTGCTCCTTACAGGCACTACACAAAATGACCTGGTTTTCCCCCAGCAATAGTGAACACATGTAGAACTGTCAGCCACAGTTCCAAAACCTGGTTCTGCAAAATTTACCTAACCCAGGAGTTCCTGGAACAAATCTGTTTAGGAGTGAAGACTCTGTCCCTGCAAACGGCAGGAAGGGTGTTACATAAACTTAGTACTCAGAAAAAAGAAAACCTAGCCAGGTGAAGCAGGAATAAACACTGCTTGAGGCACTCAGAAAACAAAACCCTTTAAAATCAGACAGTATCTACACCCATTTTCAACACAGAAGAGTCTTTTTCATCTAAAATGAAAGTGAAAGTGAGAAGTCCATGAACCAAAAAAACAGAGCAGGGAAAAGCTGTCCTAGGGCTGTTTGCTGGGCACAGATCTGAGTCTCTGCTGCAAGCAGAGTCTGCAAGCACTGAGCCAACCACTGCCTCACTGTTCCAGGTCACACAGGACTGATTAAAATTGTTTCCTATATGAAAGGATGGGATATTTTCATAGAAGATTAAGAAACAGCTTACTTGAGGAACCATTTAGGGAGTAAAGCCTGCCCAAAACCTCCTAATCAATGATTTCACTTTGAATTACACACACCAAGTCTTTCACTTTTAAAGACAGAAACTCAGCACCACATACCTGATTGTCGCCTCAAAAACTTGGACTGTTGAGTCTTTGTCAAATGAAACTGTGTCAATCACCAACTTCACTGCCTTCTGGAATTCTGAGGAGTTTCCCATTACCTGTAACAGAAAAACAAAGCTAGTTTGTACAATTTGTTTCAGAAGAGGGCTGGGGAAGAGGATGGCAAGTTCACATCCTAGTCCAGCAGTCAGATTTAGCACAGTGAGTATTCAAACTGCCTGAACGATGAGTTCAAGAGTTAAGCTTAGCTTAAAACATACCACAACTTGCAGAACAATGAAGTTTGATTGAATGTTTATTTGACCAAAGGCCAGTCCAACCTTTCAGGTTCCTGACCCAGCACTGCACACCCAGGAATTCCCTTGTGCCTGCTTCCCACAGGTCTAACCTAGGACATGATTTCCATTGCCTCCAGAGACAGATGCAAGTTCAGTCTGAGCTTTGGGGAGCAGGAATGTGGAAGGAAAACGCAGGTTCCTGCTCGCCTGAGCTCATGAAAAGGCTGGGACATACCTGAATTTCTAACCAAAGCACCAGGTGCCAGCTGTCCCCATTACCCAGACCCAGTGGGGAAACATCATGTGTTGGTCTGAGCAATGAGGAGCAGAACAGACTTGCCCCATGCAGCAGCTTGTGAAACACAAGAGATTTAGCAACCAGAACCTTTACATTTGAGAAAAGAAGTTAAGCACTGCCCCACTGGTGATGGAGGACAGGAAGGCACCGTTATCAGGCACGTAGCACAGATCCCAAACTTCTCTCTCAGTAAAACCCAACATTTCCCTCACTTCTGCTTTCAGTTCTGCTCAGAGCTGCCCTGCTCAAGCAGCTCCTCTCCACTGCTGCAGCCCAGGGTGGAATGGGAAGGGCTTTCTATCCCAAAGAGCCAGAGGAGATACACATCCCCATGGCTCCAGCACATCAGTGAGCCCTGCCACTCCAGAAGGCCCAAAACCTGCCCTGGCTGCACAGATGAGAACAGTGAAACCTGCTGGGGTCTCTGAAAATGCCCAGCTCTTTCTCATGACCCCATGCCCTGGCACCAACACAGAAATGAGCTGCTCCTCACATTATCTTCCAGTTTTATCAGAAATGCAGCCAAGAAGCAGCTTTACAGGTTTTTTCCTCCTTCCTTTCACCACTTCACACAGATCTGTGTGTCAGTCAGGCCCTCTCTGCCAAGTGAAACAACCAGAGCTCTTCCAGCCACCGTGCACACAATGAACCCTCCTCCTGATGGACCTCTCAGCAATTCAGAGCAGCTCTAGCTCAAATCCACCCACCCTGGGCATATCCCAAACAGATCTCGTCTGAAACTTGGGGAGGAGCTCCAAAAATTCCTCTGTCTCTTCTGGAAATCTGTGCTGATGTCTCCAACTCCTCTCTTTCTGTTACCCCCATGTGATACTGTGACACTGCTAGTTTATGATCCAGCTGTTAGCCCATGATGCAGCTGTTAGCTCATGATGCAGCTGTTTGCACCACCTGGGCCAGCCTCGGGGAGCTGCCCCAGCCAGGGCAGTCCCAGGGTGGCCAGGGCAGGGTCCCCACACCAAGGACTCACCGCCAGCGTGTCCAGCGCGTCGATCAGCGTCAGGGAGTAGTTCCCCAGCACATCATTGATGTTCAGGTTGGAGCTGGAAGAGCAGAAT
>WBNP01003801.1:26572-44818 GCA_013401095.1 Passerina amoena
AGCAGCAGCAGCCCCAGCACCACCGACCGCCATCGCATGGCCGCCCGCGCATAGCGCAGCGGCGCCTCCCGCGCCGCGCCGCGGCCCCTTTAAGAGCGGAAGGGAAACAAGGGTTGGGAGCGGCGCAAGGCCCGCCCACTCTGCGCTGCTATTGGTGAAGCCGGCACGGAGGCGGAACCGACCTCCCACCATTGGGCGCGCGGTGCGTCACTCAAAGGCACCGCCCAGCGGCGTTAAAGGGGCGGGGCCGCGCGGGGCTGTCGTGGCACGGCCGGCGCAGGGTCAGGGCGGGGCCGGCAGCGGTGCGGCCTCCCCGGACAGGCCCGGGCCGTGGGCCCTGGGCCCTGCCCGGCGCCGCGCCCTGCCCTGCCCGGCGGGCACTACCGCGCCACAGCGCTCCCGGAAAGGCCCCAGGGTGCCGGTGACAGCGGCTGGACAGCAGCAGGAATTCCTCCGTGGAAAGGGTGCTCAGGCCTTGGCACTGCCCAGGGAGTTCAGCAGTGCCCATCCCTGGGGGTAGCACCTGGAGGTGGCACTCGGTGCTCTGGCCCGGGGACAAGGCGGGCATCGGCACAGCTGGCACTGCCTGGGCTGGGAGGGCTGTGCCAGCCTCAGTGATTCCGGGATTGTGTGAGCGCGGCTCCTGCAGCCGGCCCGGAGCACAGAGCGCGGCAGGAGCCGCGTTGCCGGGAGCTGCGGTGGCAGGAAGGCAAGGCAGCCTCCGGGCCAGGATCCTGGAGGAGATGGATGCAGGATCTCCATCCCGCAGTGCCAGCGGTGACAGGACAACACGTGGCGAGCAGAGCACCAGGTGTGACCGCAGCACTTGTGGCCCCTGGCACTGGCTCAGGGACAGAGCTGCAGAAAGAGAAGAGCTGACAGATGCCAGATGTGGATGTGTGAACACACTCCAGCAGTACTGGTAAAACCAAACCTCTTGAAGATAAGCAAAAGAACAGAAAGAAACCACAACCGGGGAAAGTACAGAGGAAACCCAGCTCCAAGCTACCCCAGCAGCATCCGAGTCACTGGCTGTGAACTGGCAGCTTGTCACTGAGCTGAGCTGTCCTTCCATGCTGCTGCTGCATCCTTTCACCAAAGTGCCTGGTTGGTTACAAGGAAATGGGACAGAACGTGAAAAATGCCTACACAAGAAAAAAAATAAAGGACTATTATGCACAGACAGACAAGCAGACAATAATGATCTGTCTCCAGCCTGTATTGGAAAGTAGTTCAGAAGTCAGGTCTTTGTTTTCCAATTATTGTAACAGGATCAGCAGAATGAATAAATCCAAACAAGTATCACAACTCAGTGGTCCACCCAGACTTCTGGATGCTGACTTTGGATAAAATCCTCTAGCCTGGACAATCTTTCAGTTCCCTTCCTCAGTCTGCAGAATTCATGGATCTTTTAAATGTTATCCAAACCAAGAAGGGACTTTATTATTGATTCTAAAAAGAGGAAAATTCCTTCTTGCTGCAAAGACTGAAGTATCCACACCCCAAATTAAAATAATTACACAAAAGCACCTTAACAGTTTACTTATTCTCAAGACTCTTGAGAAAACTGAGTTCAGCTTTAAATTTCACACACTACAACTTTTTCTTCCTCTACTGACAAATTTGCTCTGTTTGCTGAATAATATGGTTCAACCAAATGGGTCTTTTCAGAGAGAAACACAAGTGAGACCAACCAATGCTTCCAGTACCAGAACCAAAACCATCAGGAGTGGGAATTTCACAGCCTGGCCTTTCAAAAGTTGCCCCCACTGAGCACAAGGTTTACAGTCACTCTCCAGATAAAGTTATTTAGTAAATTTAAATTTGGTAATGAGGGTTCTTAGATATTTCTAACAATAATAAATCAGCTATCCTACTACAGATGAATATGCAAAAAAATGGTTTTCAACAACACTTTATTGAAGCACTTCAAAATTATCACAATGATACATGTTGCCTTTAACAGAATAAAACCTGTCATGTCATAATTAAAAGGCACTAATCCTGGCACAAAGGTCTACTTACCCACCTTCCACTGGGAGGGAAATAAAAACATCAAGTATTTCACTTCTCCTTTTACAGAGTATGTGCAAAGCCCCTGTGAGTGCCATTCTGTGTTTGCCATTGGAGTGACAGATAGAGAAAGGCCCTGTTTCACCAAGACATGCTGGACAGCAGCAGCTGCAGCCCTGAAGCAGCAGAGCCCTCTCTCAAGGGTCATGCCCTGGTGAGACAAGTTCTGCACTCACGTTTTGGGAACTAAAGCCCTGAAGCTCAGGCACTCACACACATTATTTCTCCTTTAACACGATTCACTGTCCCTGTCACCTTAGAAACACAGCTAATGTCCCGTTCTGCAGCCCTTTTTGGGATCCACACTGTCAGGTCAGTGCAGGAGCAAGGCAGGGGAGCAGTGTGGGCATGCGGGGGGAGCACAGTTCCTGCACAGAGCAAACCAGGACGTGCCACTGCACAGCCACAAACGACAAAGGGAACCTCAGGGAGTTCAAAGCTTGATAATCCTGCTAAGCCATGCCTCAGGTTATTACAGATCCCTGCACAACACTCCTAGATTCAACAGACAGACTATTTAAGGCATTTTCTTTGGCCTTTACTTCTATCAGAAAGTGAAGATTATGCAGTTTGATTTGTCAGCACCCAAAATCTTTCCAACCTGTTTCCATCAAGATGCAAAGAGAAAACATAAATCATTGAGGAACTGGATTATTGGTTCCACAGATGATGGAACAGCTCCACATTTGCGCATCTTTCTGTTGCCAAGTGGTGGGAAGGAGCTGCTCTGTGCAGTTGCCCAGCCCTCAGCTGTCCCTGGGTGATGGGAGCTCCCCTGCTCCATAACTGCACTCTAAGGAACCACCACGCACACTGAAGCTGGAGGACAGGGACACTCCAAGGAAACTCTCCTGCAGCAGAGCTGTGGGGGCAAGCACAACCCTTCCTCATCTCATCTCATCTCTGCTGCTCCAGGAGCACTTGCACTGAACAGGGCCACCAGCAGGGCCTGAGAGCTGACTGAAACCCCAGGACAGCACACAGTGCCCACACCCCACCAGCTCCCAGAGGCAGGGCTGCTGCCCAGCTCCTGGGTATTCACCACCACACAGTGTCTGCCTTTTCACAAGAGCTGCTTTTCTGAACATGCCAACAGTCAAGACCTGCATCAGGGGAGTTTCAGGACTATGTGACATAAGTATGGCTATATTGATGTCAAATGCAATAAACTAAAATGCATTCCCAAAAGCAACTTCTGTGAAGAGAATGGGAAATTTAATCGGCCTCTTTTTACTATCCATGCTCACTACAGAGCCTGAGACAAGTAATCCTGATGAGATTACATTTCTAGAACACAGCTGCAGCACCCAAGTTCAGCAAACACCACTGCTAATGCATGTGCTGGGCTCCACACCTTTATTAGGCCAGAAAAGATTTAGCCTTGGACATAAAGTGCCAGATGAGTACTGTTTTCAGTCCAAGGCTGAGAAGGTGTTGAGAAGGAAGCAATTCCTCCATTTTCCTTTTCAAAGAAAAGGTACCTGGCAAGTTACTCAAGCCCAGAACCAGAACAAGTGCAGCCCCTCTGAGGGCTCCTTCCTGCCACAGCAGTAACCAAGGGCAGCTGGCAGAGCAGTGCCACAACAGCTGTGAAACCCAGCTGGGGCATTTGGGGAGTATTGCAAATGTACCTCTTAGAGCACACACATCACGGGGGTTCCTGTGCCTCTCCCTGCTATTTACACCTATTTAGAAACAGAAAGTGGTACTGAGATACCACATCAAGCAAAGAGCTGTGGGGCAGTTCATACCACAGCTGATTTATGAATGACTGGTGCTGCTACCACACCAACCAGGCTGACAAGGCTTAGTGCATTAACACTGTTTTCACATTTGTGTCTAGAGACATTTAACTTAGACTATGAACTGCAGGGAGCTTGTTTTGCATGCAGGAAACTCCCAAAGAAATATGCACAGGATCTTTAACAGGTCACAAGTCCTTCCCCCAGCTGAGTTACACATGAAGGATGCTCAAAGACCTGCACTCAGGACTAAAAACTAACCTGACACAGCTCAGTAAGTTTGAGAGACAAGCCTGAAACAAGACATCCAATTTCTTACCATTAATTGGAAGATGCTGACAGACACTCTTATTAAACAGTGTCCTAACAGAAATTAATACAACAAAAACCTTTGAGAAGAACAGTCAGTGAAAATTCAGATTAAAATCACAGCAAAGATTTTAGTCAACAGACCTCAGTCAACAAAAGCCTCACTTCCACTGAGATAAGAATCCTTCTGCTTTAATTGGCAGTGAATGATCAGGCACTGCAAGATCTGACACTTGTGTAGAAAAACAAAGGTTTTACTCTAGGCTAGACACAAGAACCAAGCTTGCAGACACATGCACTCCTATCTCTCCTGAAAACTGAGCTCCAGAAGGCTGCCCCTGCTTCAGACCCTGCAGCTGACCAGTGCTTTTCACGCACATAAAAAAGCCCTGCAATCTGCTCAGACTGACTACCTGAGCTTGCTCAGCTAAGGGGAGCAAGCCCCAGGCCTCAAAGGTAGTTTTGTGAGCATTTCACTGGAATAGCTGAACCACAGAATATAAATCAGCTCAGGTATTTACCAATCCTTCTTCCCCCACTGGAATCTTTGGCAGAGAGACAAACATCCCATTGTGTTTTTCCATGATTTCAGCCACACCAACTCAAGTCAGGCAGTTAAGTGTCAATACAACCCTCAAAACATAAGTTTATTGAATAAAGCTGAAGAGCAGTAAACCAACATATGCATCCACCTAAATAAAAAAAAAAATCACGTATTTACAAGTTCAGTAATTGTATAAGTTGTTCACATGCAGAGAGTAATGCACAGGTTAACAATTGGTAGTGTTTGGATTCCATAAACGCTGAAAGCAGTGAAGTAGATAAACACCAAACACATCAAGTTTAGCTATAGGCCAGTTAACTAAACAGTGACCTGGTCCCCCACAAAGATTCACACATTCTAGTTTAGTTTCCTCATGATAGGCACAAGCAAGTTTGCTAAATAAAAATAACTGTAGCAGTTCTGCTGAACTCGGGACTACAGTAGCAAGTTAATACACCCTCTCCTCTACAGCACCAGAGTATGGATTAATTGAAACCATGCTTCAGAGAACTGAAAGGGGACAGAAAGTTCCAATGTAACTTCAGACTGAAGGCAGGCAGCGTGTAGTGTCTGTGCAGCAGTGCCAGAGCTGGGACAGGACAGCAAGGCCATGGCAGGCTGCATTAACACTGGCTCTCAGAACGGAGGGGACAAGGCTGCTCCCAGCGATGCAAACCACGTGAGGTGAGGAGTCACACACAGTGTGAGGCAACACAAGCAGCTGCACATGGATCTGCACACACGAGGAGCTACACTGACACTGCTGGACGAACAAACCACTCTTAACAAGGCTGTCCCTTTGAATATGCTGAAGTCACTGAGAAAGTAAAGCTACAGAAATGTTACAGTCTTGAGTTTATACACACTTCCCTAAGCTGCAGGAGCTAGTCAAGAGACAGGATCGATTCATTGGCTCTCTTGTGCTTTGACACAGCAAAACATTTCATTGCATGTGACAGGCTTCGCACATGGTTACATCGAGAAAGCAGGCGGGTCTAGAGTTGTCACAATAGCCCAGGTATTCCATAGCACCAGGTGAAACTGTGCCCAGCCATTCCAGGAGCAGGAGAGACACTGACAATTACACACAGATTGTGCTAAAGGTCAACAACTGCCTCGATACAAGAGCATCAGTAATTTGGGTGTCATGCAGCTGCTCAGAATGCATGTTCTGGTTTCAGAGAGAGACCACGAGTATCTGGAGATAGAAAAATGTATTTGAACACAGCCTGATGTTCCTAGCGATTTGTTTTCATGCTGGAATACTCCAATTTTTGAAAGTTTGACAGAACAGTCCATTCCCATCCCCCACATAAATGTTAAACAGAAGCAACAGAATGATTTTAAACAGATGACTTTCCTAATTCATCACGAGAGTTTTCTTTTTCAAGTGACAGGATCTCAGCTGTAGATTAATGATGCTGATCTATGCCTTGTGCTCCCCTCTGCAAACAGTTTCCATTTCTCTGCTTACATACACACATCACATGCATCTGTGAGATCAATCAGTATCCCACAATTCACGCTTAAATGTTTTCTAACTACTGTATGTGGCATCTTACAGAATCTTAATGCTGTCAAGCATCAGCATCTTCAAGCCACTAAACACTAGAAATAAAACACTTGCTGAAAATCATATAAAAACCTGGCCCTGAAAAACCAGAACAGAGTGTACCATCGTAGTTAACATGGTAGAGATATTTCTTTAAAAAGCCCCCCCCCACAACCCTCCCACCACAGATGGTTGTAAAATAAATATTTGTGCTGACTTTATCATGACAACTCTAGTTGTTTTGTGACAGAATAGGAATACAAGTCTTCAGCAGTGCACATGAGAAATGAACCGTGAAAAGGCAGATTCTTGATACAGGATTCTGGGGTAGTATCTCATTATGGAGGGAAGTGGACAATTGAGATTATGGCCAACTGGTACTGGAGATTCCAGGAAGACTTCAGCTTCTTCTAGATTTTGAATGCTGAATAAGCCACTGAAGCGTGATATCTACAGGGAGAGAGAAGAGAAGTTCCACATTCAAGTGTCTGTACTGGTATGTGATAAGGCTTTGGTATTCCAGTGTCCCAAACACAGGACAGGAATATCCCAGCCCTTCTCTAGAGGATGGCCCAGGGCAGATGAACACAATGATTTCCTGGATGTTTGCTGTCCATGCTTTGATCCTGTAACTGTTCAGCATCCTTTAGGTAGCAATGACAGGCACTGCCCCACACATCCTGGTTCCTCAGTTCAGTCCACTTCTAGGAATAAGATATTCCTTCACGGGACACTTCACTGTGGTTCCAATAATTAGTTTTAGATCAGCACTGGTCTGTTCAGCCAGCCTGCAGCTCCTCCCCTGATGAGAACAAAGCTGGTTTAGCCCTGTGGTACAAGGCATTGTGCTCCTCCCTGCCTGGAAGAGGTTCACCTAGGAAGGGAAAGGCCCTGGCTCCCTCCAGCAGCTCCTTCCCCAGAGCCCCAGTGGTGCTCAGCTGTGCTGGGAGCCTTGTGTGGATCTCCACAGAAAGGAGTCTCTGCTTCCATCCAGCATGTCTGAACATTTAACTGATGCTAAGGTGACAGGGGCTTCTTGGAAGCCACAACTGCTCCACCGACAGTTTTCCTAGAAAGAAGCTTTTTCCCCTATAAAGCCATCCTGGTATCCTTTAGAGCTTCTCCTGGGAGCATCACCCTGAGGAAGTTTCCTCATCAGCAAACTCCTGTTACCCTGGCAATGCACCAGTGTTAATCCCATGGCAGCCATAGAAGGCATCAGGAAAGGGTGGAAAGTGTTGTTGAATTCTGTTTTCACTCAGCTGAGATTACTCAGTTTAGTTTACTCACAAAGCTCATGGCAAATACCAGAGATTACAGGACATGGTTTCTGCTGTGAACTCCTCAAGTTCTGAAGCATATGATGTCTGTGCCAGAAAAAGGCACTGTTTGGCTGCAGGGGACTGGCAGATGCCACAACACAAACTGCTCTGATAACACAGCAAGGGAAGGTGATTATTTCAAGGGAAATAATCTTGAAGAATAAACTTGAAAAAAAACTTGCTGCAAGTACTTGGCATCCTGACCAAGTGAGGCAGAGCTGAGAGCACCTGACAGAAGTATAAAATCATTCAGGCCAAGCCAATGGACTAGTCAGCTCTTTCCTGCAAACTGACTGAAGAAAGGAGCAGATTTCACAGGGACTGGCATTTTTTGATAACTACAACCCCTAAAACTTTAACACCAGTCAGGCTTCCTCACTGCCACCAGGAGTTATACTGAATTTAACCCATGCACTCACACACTGGTCTTTGATTTGTTCCTGGTTTCCGGAAGACAGGAAGTTTGTTTAAAAACTTAAAATCCCCCCAGTCCATTCTCTGACAGCACTTCATAATTCTCAGTGGTTGGGTTAATAGTTACCTATATTATCTTTCTCTTTGCAAGAAATTGAGTAGCAGCAGATTTCTCTGTCCTGAATAGCAGCAAGATTCCTAGGAAAGAGAGAACATGTCAGCATACATTTCACTGACACAAGGGCTCTTACTGACAGTCTGAGCTGCTCCTCTTCCCCTTCCCCACACAACTTCTTCTGTACAATATTCAGTTACCTGCTGTTGCTGGGTTTTCCACTCATAAATGCGAGCTTCCTGATCTAATAACAACCCTATGTACATGAATTTATTGAGTAAGAGAAGTGTTTCTTAGCAAGGGTTCGACTTACATCTTTTCAATTAGCTGTTTCTCATCCAAAGCATTAGGAAGGTCTCTCTTATTTCCAAGTACTAGAACCTGAAATCCAGAGAAGGAAATGGTTGTTGCTTTGCTTTAAAAAACCCCAAACAAACAGACAAAAACCCCAACCAAAACCAGAAAACCAACAAACTTCAAGGGAGTCTCATGAGCAGTGTGCATCTGCCTATAAAATCTAATGGAATGAGATATTCACAGTTAAACCAGAGCAAGAAAGAAGACTGACCTAGTCACAGGGAAAGAGGGGGTACAAATAAACTGTTCTGTGCAAAGAGCAAGCAAGAGAATACATCAGCTGATAAATCTGAGATCATTTGCAGCACGCTCATTGAGATTCCCCAAACTTACTCTACAGTTCTGTACTACACTGTGGTTAACCTTTAGTCAATAGCACAAACTCATACTATGGAATCCTCTAAACTACTGCTTCAATTGTATTTATTACGTTTTGGGAGCACTGAGTGAAATAAGACCACTGAAGGTCAAAAATTGGTTTAAGGCACTGGGGGGCAGGCACTGTCCATGCTTATACTGACCAGTAAGGTTGGGCATTATAATTCAGAGTTCAAGGCAGACTTCAGAGTTGCTCAAGTGATGCACATTCCTCAGAGACATTTAACGGTGTTTAAGGTGATGTTACTTACAGGGATTCCTTGTAACTGGGGCTTATCTAGAAGATTGTGCAGCTCATTCCGAGAGGCTTCTATTTTGTCACGATCTGCAGCATCGACCATGTAGCTTTAAAGAGAATTTCAGGTTAGGTCAGTGACATTGAGCTCCTGCAGAAACACCACTCTTTTTTTTTTCCCTTTACACTGCCAGGTTTGGGCACATTCAACAAGGCTTTAAACAAAGCTAGGACGTCTGAGCAAAGAATTTAGTTCTTGAAAAAAATTCTTTAAGACCAGAGCAGAAGGAAGATGCTTTGAGTTAGCACTGCCACCCAGTTAAACAGGGAGGAGTTAGTACTCCAGATCAGACACTGATAACATAACCCATCCTGAGCCCTGAACTGAAGGGCGAACAAGGTCAGTGTGGTTGCAGTGCAGGTTCAGAACCACAAGGAGAATACAGAGTGAGGCATGCAGTGGTGGGGAGGCTCCCAGAGAAGAGAAGCCCGTGTGAAGGAAGCAGAGCTGAAGGAAGGACACTTACACAATAGCATTAACTCCTCTGCAATATCGCTCCCACATGCTCCGGAATCGGGGCTGCCCTCCTATATCCCAAATCTTAAGGCAAGGGGAGAAAGACAATTTAGCCATGCACTGTGTTTAAACATGTCAGGCAAAGATAAGACAAGAAATCACTACAGTTTTTCCTTTCTCCTTAAGCAGCTGCTTGACCCCTCCCATGTTAAAACGGGAATAATCCCTTGCACAGCTGCTCAGAGCTTAGGGCCCAACAGCAGGGGGTGCAAACGGGAGCACCTTGCACCAGATGTAACAACATCCATGTATGAAGGTTACATACTGAGCTACACAAGAAAATACAAGGTATTCACTTAAAAATCCTTCCCTTAAGCAAACTGATGAGCAGGAAAGCAGCATCTCTGGCTCTCAAACGCTCAGATCTAAGCCAGACAACATTATCACAACAGTGCTTTAACTAGTCCATGAACCTGGAATCACACACAGATTCTCATTTCAGAAGCTCCATAAATAAACATAAATGTCTTCTTAAGCTACTTGACAGATTTAGCTGAGCCTCTTCAGTGTTCTATATTTGCCTCAAGGCTGGAAGCAAAACAGAGCAAACACGTAAATTTCAAACTAGAACCTAAAGAAAACAGTCAACAATGGCAACATACCTTTATTGTAACATTACCCTTTGTAACTTTCCTCATGTTGAAGCCCACAGTAGGAATCATATCTTCACTGAATTGACCTGACTAGAAAAAAGAAAAAAAGAGAAAGTTAAATTTAGTGCTTATCTGACACAACTGGTTTACATAGTAAAATATCACAAGCTTTTTCACCTTCCAACTGAAGGTTTTACGGCCAAGAAGTCGTGGATGTTAAATCAATGTGTACTGGAGCTTGTGTGAAGTCAGACAACTCATTTCTTACAAACACTGAAATAGTTTTTCGAGCCTTGAGGCAGCCAGGGGAGCAAAGTCACCTGGGAGAGTGCTTTGCACAGCTTAGCAGATGGACAGCCAGGGCAAGGGGAGGAAGGAGCCATTCACCTACTTCTGCTGGAGCCAAGGCCTGTCCGTCGGGATCTCCCAGTTCCCTGGGAGCTAGAAATATCCAGAAGGGCTCCCTGTGATGCAAGCTGCTCTCTGGCCAGCCTTTGCAGCAACAAATCACTCCTGCGGAGGAAGCCTCCAACCCCCAGGTACGGGGTGACTCCCTGAGGAGTGTGAACGGCTGCAAAGTGGAAGGACCTGCTGGGTCAGCTTCCTGCACGGCCAGTGTCCAACGCGTGCAGCAGTGGCAAACGCAGCTCCAGAGGATCTGAGCCGGTTTCCAGCATCACTCCCAGCTGGGACAGAGCTGCTGCAAACAGCACTGCACTGGAGAGCTTCTCCAGTGGCAGATGTTTTACTGTCTGGAACTTCCATCTGCAGCAGCTCGAGAGCCAAGTTCCAACTATCTCCTGCAGCCATAACAAGAGTTTTCAACACTACTACAGATTTCTCCCTAGGCTGTTTGGCAGAAGGTGAATCAGCCACAGTGGCCATTATGAAGCTCACTACATCCATTATGTGTAATAGAACCAGACAGTCAAGCACATTTGGAAAAATTAGGGTTGATCCCAAAGCATTCAGTTGTTTAATTAGGGTTTGGTATCACAGCAGCAAAGTCTCCATCTCTCCCCTGACACTGGCCAGTGGAGTTCCCTGGGGTTCAAAGCCTTTTGGGATCTCTGAAGCAGACACACCACCCCAGAGTTAGGGCCTGACTGCCCACAGGCTGCAAGGAGCAACTGAGCCTGACCAGGTGGCCATGAAGGACAAGGGCTCCTGGCTTGTATCAGGAACAGTGTGGCCAGCAGGATCAGGGCTGCACAAGGAGCTTGGGTCAGACCCTGCAGCACTGCTTCAGAAGCCACTCTACCCCTTCTAACGTGGCAGGATGGGTGCCCAATGGGAATGCCAGCCCAGGAGCGCCCATTCCTGCACAAAATGCCAGGGCCTGAGCTGCCCATTGCAGCCAGAGCGACCAGCACAGCTCAGAGCCCATGGTCAGCCGTGCTGCCACGCCTGGGCCAGCTCAGTTCAGCTCCTCAAACCAGTCTTGCCTCTGAAGGGTCACTTGCCAGTTGCTCAAGCACCACAGCATTCCTGCCTCCACATTCCTGCCTCCACAGTCACACCCCACACCCACAGCTCCTATCCCAGTGTCTCCCAAGCACTCCCTGAGCCTCCATCTCTGTGCTGCTGAGCCTTACCCCAGATGCTGCCAACTATTCCCACTCAGATCCTTCCAGATCCTTCTCTCGAGAGCTGTTCTTATCAATAAGAACACACATTCCAGGAACCTCCTGGACTCGTCACCTCCCTGCTGGGTTTATTTCCAGCAGACATGTGGGAAGCTGAGGTGCCCTATGAGAACAAGGCCTAGCCACAGTGAGACTTCTCCCAGCAGCTTAAGAGGGATTTTGGTGCCTCTTCATCCTGGGCTGGGTGGTCTAGAAGAGACTCCCACCAGGATATCTGCCTTGTTGGCCTGATTCCTACCCATAAACCACCTTATCGTGATCCTCATCAAGCTCTAGGCTGCCCAAACACTCCCTGCCCATCCCTGCGAGGATTTTACAGCCCTCCCTTGCAGCACTCCCTGTGCCAGTCATCCCACTAATTGCAGTACCCATTTCATGTTCTCCCACTGCTCTTTCAGGACACAGATTCCTGCAGATTGGAGCAGCACTTCATTTGCCACATCTTTAATGTAATGTTGAAATTACTGTGACCCACCACAGGGAAACTTTTACAGAATCTTCAGGAAAGCTGCTGCATCTGATTCCTTCCCAAGTGCTCACTACCCACGCTGCACATCCCCAAACTTGTTTTGACTTGCTTAAAACCTCAAACCCTTAAACCTGCAGTAGCTCAGTTGAGTTTCAGCTGCCTGTTCTCTGCTTTGCAGAGGGACGATCCAGAGCTCACATGAACACATGGCTCAGCTCAGGTCTTCATTTGAAAGACCTTCCCCTGACATGAGTGTGGGTGTTTCTCTGCTCACTAGACCCAGAGAAAGCTATTGGAAGTCCTCTTCTCTTTTAAGACCGGTCAAAAATTGGTTAAAACGAATGTAAAGGATTTTAGCAGCAGACAGTGATCTCCTTTGATGGATTCTGCTACCACATTCAACTGCCTTGGCCCAGAAACTGTTCTCTACACTCAGAATTTAGAGGGCTTTTGTTTACTACCTCCTCAGAGGAAAAAAGCCAGGAATTCAGCTTCAACTTAGAGTATTCATATGCAAAAACTACTCGAAGAACAGCACAAAAGGAACATACTTTTACTAGTAGTCACTTGGTTTGAATCAGCCTTCCCTCCCAGAGCAAAGTACTCCTGCTATGACTGTGTGTTCACAATAAGATGCTTTTTCCTGAAACATCAGCTTTAAAACAAGTTTGATATGCACAGCAATATTTTCAATTCCCGACGGGAAAGCCTTTGGCTGCTGCCACACACAGCAGCACTGCCCAAACACTCATCAAGGACAGCAGCCTTGTTTTCAGCACTGGAGCCCACCCCAGCAGGCAGACCCTGAGCTCCCTGCAGGGCCCCTGGAAGGGCAGGAGCTGTCCCAGCAGCGATTCTGCTGGAAGCCTCAGCCCCGAGGTCACGCAGACCACACAGCACCAGCACAAACCAAGGTCACCAAACAAAGTTAACTCCAAGCCTGTGGGAGATAAGGGCCAGGGAGACTAAACAGGGCCGATTTCAGAGGCCACATGCACCAAGAACCCCCAGGACTAATCCTTCAGCCTCCTGGTTTGGGAGATGCTCCCTTCAATGCTCCTGGAGAACCCAAACATGCAATTTTAGTGCAGCATGAACCCACTTACCCGGATGAGTATTTATTATTCAGAGCAGCAAAACTGCATCCAGACTCAACTAATGGACTTTATTCCATGGATCAGTTGGGTTCAGCTCACCTTGTATCAGTGGCAGCACTAAATCACAGACTGCAGCATTTCTGAACAAGGCAGCTACAGGTACAATTCATTTCCCAGAGGAAAACTTTGGACAAGTGACAACTTGTCATCTCCTGACATTCCAGAAGTGTATAAAGGATGCAAGTTTAGTCTCTTTTATAATTTAATTAATATTACAACAACCTTATTAAACCTACCATTTCCAGTTGTCTCGAGTCAAAGCATGAACCAAACAAAACACATTTGGGTTTCTTCATCTGCCTCTCCAAAACCATTAGCTACAGCCAGAAACTCAAATTCCAGGGCGTTATGGAATAGTAGAGTGGTTTCACTTGGGAGGAACCTCAAAGCCCATCGAGTTCCACCCCCTGCCATGGGCAGGGGCACCTTCCACTACCCCAGAGTGCTCCAAGTCCAGTCCAGCCTGGCCTTGGACAGGTCTAGGAACTGTCAGCCCCCTAAGCAGCTTGATTCTAATTCCATAGCCTGCACAAGGACATTCTTTATATCATCAGAGAAGGTCAGGGCAGCCTTTAGTTTGCATCTCATAAAGCTGACATGATTCACTACTGTTAGAGGAGCAATTTCTTCACAGGGGCTTTGCTATCACACAGGAAAGATTGTTGTATCTTTAATCATAATGCTTTTCATCCAGCTAGATGAGATCACAAACAAGCTTAACCAACTAGGAAACAACACCACTGGAGTATGGAATCCAGCCAGGACACTCCCAATCCACCTGAACCAGAATATTACACTAAACCCTGCTGCTCATCCCTAAAAGTTTCTTTCTTTTTGCACTAAGAAAAAATGCTGCATGTCTCCAAAACGTCTTCTTAAAAAAATTATTTAAAAAGCAGTGCAATTTTAGCATTATATCAAGCTACCCCTACACTAAGCCTCCTCTGCAACACTCATAGCCTCAACCAAGCAGTGCCTCATAAATGGACAAATCAACTTTCTACAGTCTAGCTTCCTTCTTTAGGAAATAATTCAGCGTTCCAGCCACTGTGATCACGATCAGAAGCCTCAACTCCAGATTAGAAACTTCAATCCCTGAAAAGCTTCCCAACAGCACTTCCAGGAATGATTCCTGCAGAAACCAAAACAGTGGTATATGACAAGAAAAGACATTTTTATTTCCCTAGCCCTGAGTTTAACTGAATATTTAAAAGGACATGGACTGCTTAGCAAATATCAACCAAAGAAGGCATATGTCTGTTTAGAAGGTAGCCATGTAAGAGCTCAGGACATTTCATGTTTCTGATAGTCAAGGAAGTGACCTTATCCAGATGTTACCACTTAAAGCTCCGCCATTGCTTACAAAGTGCTCTACAGGAATTCAGGACCAAGACTGAAAAAGGAGATTCTGATTTCAGTCACCTGTTTTAGCCCATCTAGGGTACAGCCAGCAGGACCTCAAAGAAAGGGTCTGAGTCACCTCCTAGGAGCTTTATTAGCTAATGAAGTGATGCAATGCATTTCAAGAGACTTCTGCCGTTAAGAAACAGTTCAAATTTTATCAGCCTTCTCCCTTAGCCACGGTGTGTACGATGTGACAACACACGGGATTTATGGCCTACCTGGGTGGTTCAAAAGGCATTAAAACAGCAGTGGAGCTCTTTAGAGCAATATTTTTCTGCACTTCTCTGGAGTGATTTCTTCAAGTCCAAGTTACTTCTAACAGCCATGAGAACAGAAGGAAGTTGCAGCTCCCAGCTGGCCAAATGAATCTTTCCCTGAGAGGCACTTCAGGAATTGCCTCTCTCTAGAAACCACAGTCTCATTCCAACACTTGCCAGATATTCCAAAGTTAAAAAACCAACCACTCTAATTCAGTCTCTGACACAAATCCTAAAGAGGGACCTTATTTACCCTGTCACAACAAACAGGTTGAATTTAGCTCTTTGAACCTGGTAACTGTATCAGAAAAGTCCAACTTCTCCCACTCCTCCAGATCTCTGCTCACTGACTATCAGGCTAATGAGCTTCAGTGCCAAACACCTGGATCAAGGATCAACCTACCAGGCGTCAGGAACTACTTCTACAGAAACACCAGCGCGTGCCACTCTGCCACGCAATAGGCTGTGCAGGCTGCAGGGGTGCCCCATTCCCCAGCTGCAGGGGTGCCCCATTGTACCCCAGCTGCAGGGGTGGGTGCCCCGTTGTACCCCCGGCTGCAGGGGTGGGTGCCCCGTTGTCCCCCGGCTGCAGGGGTGGGTGGGTGCCCCGTTGTCCCCCGGCTGCAGGGGTGGGTGCCCCGTTGTCCCCCGGCTGCAGGGGTGGGTGGGTGCCCCGTTGTCCCCCAGCTGCAGGGGTGGGTGGGTGCCCCGTTGTACCCCAGCTGCAGGGGTGGGTGCCCCGTTGTACCCCAGCTGCATGCCTGCAGGGCCATGGGCAGGCTCAGCTTACGAGTCGTGTTTCAGTGGCCTCACACAGCCCCAGCAGCCCCTCGTGCTCCCCACAGCAGCACAGCCATGGTTCCCAGTTTCAGCTGCTGGGCTGAGGGAATGGCCACGAGCTGCAAACACCACCAGATCCTGCAGAGGCTGTAAATAATGGGCATTTCCAGGGCTCGGCTCAGGAGCCGACAATTCCAGATGCGATCCCGGGATGACATGCAGTTTCTCTGAATAAGAGCCACAGGCCATCCACATTAGGGAAATTAGGACCAGGAAGAAATTATATCCTCCCTTGTGAGCAAGTTTACTCACACACATGGAAAACTTATGCTTAATATCTAATTAGAGACAGTGACTAATGCAGAGCCTTAGAAAAGCAGAAGCTGCATTAGCTGAATCCAGCTCTAACGAGATTTCACTGCTAATGTTGGGTTTTAAACCTCCTAATCAAACTGAACACAGGAGGGTTGGGGTTGGAAGGGACATTCAAGACCACCCAGTGCCACCTTCCACTGTCCCAGAGTGTTCCAAGCCCTGTCCAGCCTGGCCTTGGGCACTGCCAGGGATGCACGGGCAGCCCCAGCTGCTCTGGGAACCTGTGCCAGGGCCTGCCCACCCCCACTGGGAAGGATTTATCCCTAATATCTAATCTAACCTTTCCACCTCTCAGTCCAAATCCATTCCCTCCTGCCCTCTCTCCAAGCCCTTGTTTAGCCTGATTACAAATCAAGTGTTTGTTTACACTGGAGGAATAAATGTGATCAAAACCCACCACCAATCTAGAAAAGGATTACTCTAGAACTGGACTGTCTGCCTCTCGTGGCCTGTCCACTTCAGCAGCAGTCAGGCCTTGTACCAGCTTCCCTGTGTAACTGGTTGAGTTTTCCCTCTAGTTCCATATGCCTGATTGGATGGGCAGAGATTACATGAGACATTTATATTGGATTAAACTCAGTGTTGTCAGACTGGCAGCAGCCCTTTGTTAGGCAGCACACAACCTTCTGAGCCACACAAGCTCCTGGTGTGCACTCCAGCCTTTAGAGCTGTCCTACAGGCCATCTTGCTGTGTCATTCCTTTCATTTCAGTTTTGAGGAATCCCAACAGCCTCATCCACCCAAACCATTAACTGGCCTGCAGAGAGCAGTTGTTCTTTTCCTGCACTCATCCCCAGATGCAGACTCTGAACTAAACTCAGTCAAGGAAGCAAATAACAGCTCTGCATGCCATGGACTGCACTGCTCTAAAAAGTGACTTTGCACTGGAAACTGAAGCTTATGCCATTATTTTGATTAAACCAATAATTCAGACCTGGGCAAACCCTCTCCCTCTGCTTTTTTGTATAAAGGCTCACCAGATTTCCTAATTAAAAACTTCAGAAATGTGACCTGATGCTTCCAAACCAAACCAGCTAAGGAGGCTGTGTCAGCACGCTCAGCAGCTTCCTCCCTGCCCAGGGTTTTGCAAGGCTCCCTGAATGGCACTCACTCAGATAAATGCTGGGTGTGATCCTAACATGTGGCTGAAACCGTGCAAGATTCAACCCCCGCAGAGGAGGCTGGAAACAGACTCCAGCTTTACCTGGGGAAACTTCTCCCACTGGAGACAACTTGGATGGACTCAACTGATGTGCAGCTACTACAGCTCTGATTGCTGCACATGCAGTGAGTTTCACAGGTAACTGGCTCCCCAAACTCGTGCTGCTGCTACTATATAGAGGCAAAGCATTTTTTGGTCAAGTGCCATCACCAGGAGGACTCGAGAGGATGAAAAGCCTCCCCAGAGCCCCCAGCTGCAGAAACACTCCAAACAGTACCATCTCAGCAGCCACAGATTGAGTCTGTACAACACTCTCAGAGCTCCATTTCTACAAATCCAAGCCCAGATGTAGTGTCAAAGGGTGAAAGAAAAGGTTCCCAGCATTCCTGGGTTACTCCAGCAACTTCTAGCTGGCAACAAGCCAGAGAAGTTACCTTTCATGAAGTAACCCATTTTCCACGATTATCAGGAGCCGAATGCTCACACCTGAGCTACACGAGGGCTTGGTTATGGTTTGCCAGGATGTTTGCCAGTGTGCAAGGATGATGCATAACTGCAAGAGAATGAAAGTCCTTTTCCCAGACACTAACTCATTCAACTGGCACTTAAATAAATAAGTATTCCATGGTGCTAAGGACACAGCCTCAAAAATCAAGAGACAAGCTGAAGGTGTGCTCACTCTAAAGCTGGACATATCAGCTTTCTCATTCTAGGTGCACCGCACTCAGGTCACTGACGCTCCCTGAAAAACCAAGACACCCTGGCTGCCCATTTCAGGAGCTGCC
>WBNP01003804.1:0-11383 GCA_013401095.1 Passerina amoena
GAGGCCGTTCCCTCTGCTCCTGTCCCTGTTCCCTGGAGCAGAGCCCGACCCCCCCGGCTGTGCCCTCCTGGCAGGAGCTGTGCAGAGCCACAAGGGCCCCCTGAGCCTCCTTTGCTCCAGGCTGAGCCCCTGCCCAGCTCCCTCAGGGATTCTCCAGCCCCTGCCCAGCTCCCTCAGGGATTCTCCAGCCCCTTCCCAGCTCCCTCAGGGATTCTCCAGCCCCTTCCCAGCTCCATTCCCTTCCCTGTACACTCTCCAGCTTCCATGTCCTCCGTGCCTTGGGAAGCACAGAACCTTGATGTACCTGAGCCTTTTCCTCACCTTTGCCACATCCAACAAGGGCTGGAGATTCTCCTCATTCCTCCCTTTGTTGCTGAAATATTTACAGGAATATGTTTAAGGTCCTTTCTGGCAGTATCCACATTAAATTCCAGCTGTGCTTTGCCCTTCTGATTTCCCCCTGCTTCACCTCCTGACATCCTTGCCCTCCTGACTTACCTGCCCCTTCTCCCAGAGTTTAAAACCCCATATCCTGATTATTTTATGCTGTTTACACAGCCCATGGCCTCAGTGTTCGTGAGCATTCCATCCTGGCTCGGGCTGGAAAACAGGACACAATTTCCTGGAGCTCAGAGGAGCGCTGGCTGCAGGGTGGAAGTCACTCATAAATGAGTAAACTCTGAGGGGAGAAAAGCAGAATTTTTTTTTCCCTCCTTTGCACATGAAGAAATGGAGACTCAAAGAGATCCCAGGAAAAGCATTCCCTGATTTTGGGTGCTGTTTTTGGGATGCCCTGGCTCTGGTTTAGTTCCCGTGCTCAGGGCTGGTCCTTTCCTCTCCCTCAGTGCCAGCTCCAGGAGAAAAATGTGACAACAGCTTTGAGAATTCCCAGATTCCAGTGCTAAACCACGACAGGAGTTTTGTTCAGAACACAAGTGTGACTCTCTTGAAAGGTGAAAATTAATTAATTATAAAATTAACGCCAGCAAAGCAGGAAGAGGAGGTTCTGAGACACTCCCAGTCCAAAGCAGCCTCATGGAGCTGTTCCTTTGTCACCCTCCCACCGCCATCATTTGAGTGATCCCAAAACTTTTCACCCCAGGAATTCCTCCCTGAGCATCCCTTTAACCAGGAATCCAACCTCCCCCTTTCCCACACTGATCTCATTGAGCTGGAATGATACAAAAGCTCCATTTGCCTGAGCTAATCTAAATCATCAGAATTATTTAACACCATTTTTCTCTCTGGACTGAGCACATCCAGTAACTTTTTATCCCCGGGTATCTCCCAAGGACACCTGATGAAAGCTGCTGAACACCAGACTGAATTCCAATAATTGCTAATGCCCATTGAAACCTCAAATAAGAGATTTAATTAGATCCTGCTGATTAGAACCAGTTCTGGTGTCCCTGTTTTTATCCCTTTCCCCTTGGGATTTAACAGTAATTTGTATTTTAATAGCCCAATATTGTCCTTTTTTACAGCTCTATAAGCTCTGCTCGGATTTCAGCCACCTCCCTTGGATGGCAAGAAAAATCCCCCAGGACTGCCTCCATTCAGACATTCCCTGGATTTCACTCCTTGTCCAGGACCTCCAGCTGCCCCTGGAGTGCTCTGGGTGAAGATGGAGCCTTCCCAGTAATCCCAGTTGTTCTCTGTGGGAGTGAGTGGGCTGATCATGGAACCAGGGAATCCTGGAAGCATGGAACCAGGGAATCCTGGAAGCATGGAAGCATGGAATCATGGAATCAGGGAACCATGGAATCCTGGAATCATGGAACCAGGGAATCCTGGAATCGTGGAACCATGGAATCCTAGAATAATGGAACCATGGAATCCTGGAATCCTGGATTCCTGGAACCATGGAATCATGGAACCCTGGAATCCTGGAACCATGGAACCAGGGAATCATGGAACCATGAAATCCTGGGATCCTGGAACCATGGAATCCTGGAACCATGTAATCATTGAACCATGGAATCATGAAACCATGGAACCATGGATTCCTAGAATCCTGGAACCATGGAATGTTTGGAAGGGTTGGAAGGGATTTTAAGGATCATCCCATCCCACTCCTGCCATGGCAGGGACACCTCCCACTGTCCCAGGGTGCCCCAATGTCCAGCCTGGCCTTGGGCACTGCCAGGGATCCAGGGGCAGCCACAGCTGCTCTGGCAATTCCAGCCCAGCCAGGAATTCCCAATTCCCAGTATCCCATCCATCCCTGCCCTCTGGCACTGGGAGCCATTCCCTCTCGATCCTTTGGGTTTTCCTCACTTCTCTCCTTTGTGTTGTCCATATTTTTTTCTCTGGACAGTTTCCATGCCCTGGAAACCTCAGGGTGCTGTCACTGCCAGAGCAGACCTGCCCCATTCCTGGCTCTTTTCCCTCTCCCTTTAGCTCCCATATTTTCCATCTCTCTTCCTGGTCCCCTGGTTCCTGCACCTCCAGTATGAAATATTTTATTTTCTCTCTATTTTCACCTCTCCTCTCTCTCTGTTGGCTCCCAGCCCACTCTGCACTCCCCTCCTGCCTTCCAGGCAGGAACAGAAAGCTGGAATTTGCCATGGGAATGTTTTAGGGGCTTCTCTGCAGCTGAAACACCTAAAATGGGACCCAGCATCTTCCCACTGCCTCAGACTGGCGTTGGGACAAACACATCCATGAATAATCCAGTCCCCCAAGACCCGGATGCTAACTTTGGGAATTCCCAGATCCAGGATGGCCTGGAAACCCCATTTTTTGGGTGTCACCGTGCATAGAAGGTGAATTATTCCCTTCAGTGCACACCTGGGCTGAGCAGCAGCTCTGCAGGGGTTTGGGAGAGGGTGGGGATGGGAACAGTGGGGTTTTAGGAGCTGCCTCAGGCAATGTCACCGGGAAGTGACTGCAGCTGAAAGTGGAGCAGAAAACACGATGGGACTTGGCCACTGCACACGTCTGGGATCATCTTTTCTCCTGGCATCCGCAGCCTGCACCTTGTCCATGTTTCCTTCCAGCTCATTAAAGGAACACCTGAGCTCTGTCCTTGTCCAAATCCCTGTTATCCATCCAAAATCCACGGCTGCAACAGAGGTGGGGATTTCCCTCCCTAATTCCAGTTTAATAAGCGACTTCCATTGGGTTCCTGCTGCAATTCTGTGGATTTAGACAATCTTAATTATGTTCAGGAAGGAAAAAAATCACTAATTTGTGGTTCGACCACAGCACTTAATCAGTTTGTACCAATTAATTCCCAGTATTTCCACTATAATTACACCTTTTAACAAACTAGATAATTTTATGTATGAATATATATCCCCAGACCTGTCATTCCTGGTAAAACAAAGGAGTATATTTATATATTCCCCAGCCTTGCTGAGGTGTCTCCGAGTTAGGAATATGCTGAGTTTATAACTGTCTGCAGTGAAATTCCTCTGGGAAATGGCTCAGAGGGAAGTGTGGAATCATCAGCTGCCTCCGAGGCTTGTAAATGTGTCACCTTGTTTTCCAAGGCTTGTCTTACTGACACAGGAACAAAGCAGCAGCTGGGAAAATGGAATATTTCACTCTAACATGGATATTTCTTTGAAAAATTGGGATTTCACCAGTGATGCCTTGTTATCCAACAGCTAGCAGTGGTCAGTGTGGGATTGTTGCTGAAGGATTGGTTGAAAAATCACTTTTTTTTTACAAATATTTTATGTGGCAAAGTAGGAACAAGAGGATCTTTTGGCCAAAAAGCCTGGAAGAAATTGGATTTTCTCCACAAATAGGCTGTCTCCAAAGTGATTCCCTCCTGGCTAATTCATGGAAATTCCAGGTAAATGGGTGTGTGAGGAGGAAGGAGCTGCAAACTGAAAGTAGAGCTGGATTAGATGGGAGATTGGGAATTCCTGGCTGGGCTGGAATTGCCAGAGCAGCTGTGGCTGCCCCTGGATCCCTGGCAGTGCCCAAGGCCAGGCTGGACATTGGGACACCCTGGGACAGTGGGAGGTGTCCCTGCCATGGCAGGGGTGGCACTGGGGGGGATTTGAGGTCCCTTTAATCCAGATTATTCTGGGATTCTCTGCTGATCTGTGCTGTGGCCATGGCAGAGCTGCTCCTTTGGGTTTATGGCACCTTCAGCTCTCCAGAAAAGACCAAGAAAGAGACTCAAAATCAAGGAACCCTCAGATCATGGAAAGACTTTCTGGAGTATCACCCAGGTTTCCATTGCTTCATTTCTTTCCATTGTTTCCTTTTTTTACACCACAAATTTTTCAGGTCATCTCTGCCTTCCCCTGGGCGTGGATGAGCCAAGCACAAAGCAAATGGGGCCGAGGCCTAGACACACTAAAATGGTCCAAATTCTGAATAACCTTTTGTCCTGGTTTAGGGCAAACCCAGAACACCTTTATAAAAACCACATCATTTCCCCTCAGAGATAGCAAATTTGTCACATCTGTCCTTGCTTTTCTGCGTGCACTTCAGGAACATTTTAAATCTTTCCCAGATTCCCTCTAACCCGGTGTTTTCTGTGGGGCAGGCTGTGGGTGAAGCACCACAGCAGTGCAAGATAAACGTTGCATTTTGGGCTGAATTCCAGCAGGTTTGGCATGGCTTGATCCACGTGGAAAGTGCATCCAGAGCTGTGCTCGAGGGATGTTTTATTCATGAGGCCTCTGCTGCTCCGAGGTACAGCAAAGGTGCCTCCCCACCACTGATAAACACATTCCACCTCCTCTGAAAGCTTTGTCGGGAGCTCTGCTCTTTCCTTGGCTTCCCTAAAGGTCTCTCATCCAACCCCTCTCCCGGGAGAAGCTGCAATCCCAGATTTCAGCTGAGGCAGCAGCAAATTCCAGCTTTCCTTGCAGCTTTTGCAGGACTTCAGGTTCGTTGCTCCAGGTTCATTGCTCGGGGGGCTGCAGAGGGTTTGCACATTCCTCCCCACGTGCTTTGCTTCCAGCCTGGAAAAATGAGTGATTCCGAGCTCTGGGGCTGGATCCGTGTGCTGAGCTGGGCTGGGAGTGCTGCCAGGAGTTTGCTGGGATCTGGGTTGGAATAAGTGGAATAAACCCCACTATGAGGGCATTCAGAGGCAGCTGGAAAAGTCCAGCTCTCTGCAAGGCAGGAGCTCCAGGAGTGCTTCAGAGAGGAGAGGGGAAAGGGTTTGAAAAACCACGGAATATCCAGAGTGGGAATGATGCCTTGAGAAGGTTCACCCAGAAGAGAGGCTGGGCAGAGTTCCAGAATAAAGCAGGGATTGATTCCAAGCATCTCCTCCATGGATCCACCTTGGGCAGCACCAGAGCCCAGCCAGGGCTGCACCCAAGATGAACCAAAATGGCCCCAAAATGCACGGCCGGGCACGGGCTCTGTCCCTGGGATCAGTTCTGCTCCATTTGCACCTTGCAGTTCATTGTCCCATCCCAGCTTTAGCCCCTGCAGTCCCACCCTGCTTGTTTTTCTCTCTGCAGCCCACGGGGTTTGTGCTCTGGGGCTGAGATTTGGGTCATTTGTCCTTGGTGCCCAGCTGGAGCAGGAATTGTTTTGTCTCCCTGCTCTGTGCACAGAGCTCAGAACTGCACAGCATCAGAACCATCCCCTGCTATGGAGCCCAGACCCTCACACTGAAGCAGCACAGAATGTGAAAATAGAAAAGCTGAACCTGAGGCATCAGGAAGGGACCACAAGGCTCATCCAGCCCAGCTCCTGGATCTGCACAGACATCCAACAATCCCACCTCTTCCTGGAGTATTTTCCAAACTCTCCTGGAGCTCTGGCAGGTTTGTGGATTTAGGCTTCCCCTTGTCTCCTCTCATTGATTTGGGTCCTTCTGGATTTCCCTGGATCATCCTGCTCTCTCCTTCCTCTCCTGCCTGGTTTAGGTGTCCCTCTTGACTTGGAGGAGCATCTCCTTTTGGAACCATCTTTTGGGTCAGCACTTGTTTTTTTCCCTGTTTACAGAATCCCAGAATTATTTCATTTGGAAAAGCCCTCCCAGCCCAGGGAGTCCCAGCTGTGCCCAGTGCCCACCTTGTCCCCAGCCCAGAGCTCTGAGTGCCACCTCCAGGGGACACCTGCAGGGATGGGCACTGCAACCCTCCCTGGGCAGTGCCAAGGCCTGAGCCCCCTTTCCATGGGGAAATTCCTGCTGTGCCCACCCTGAGCTGCCCTGGCCCAGCCTGAGGTTTAATACGTTGATCCCCCAATTTTCTGGACTCACTAAAATCCCTTTGCCAGACAGAAGCAGGACTGAGATGTTTTGTGGGATAAACCATATCCTGCCTCATCCTTCCCAGAGAAATGGGATCTACACAAAGGGAATGGTAGGAAAAGCAGAAATAATAGGATTATTAAAATTCCAAGGTGCAAATTGCATTTTTTATTTTTTCCTGAAAAAAAAAAACAAAACAAAACCGAAAACACTGGGACTCTGTGAGACCACAGAATTAATGGAGAATTCCCTTATTGGATGCAGGAATTTATGGAAGACCACATCATTGAGCACAGATTAAAACACATTCCGAGCCAATCACAGAAATGTGTGGAGATCATGGGATCAATCAGGGGCTTGGACTGGGCAACAGTGCAAAAGGAAACAAGGCAAAGGGAATCCTGGCTGCTCCCTGGACTGCCTGGAGCTGAAGCTGTGCCCAGGGATCCCAGGGAGCAGGAGTCAGCAGAAGGAGTGACCTTCACTAGCCCAGTGCTCACCAGGCATTCCTGGGGCTGCTCTCCAGAGAGAAATGTCAGGGAAAAACCTGTGCTTGGAATAAACAGCGATTCCCAGCCTGTGGGAACGGGCTGGGCTCGTCAGGGTCCTGGCAGCCTCTGAATGACAGAATTTGCACTTCATTGCTGACTCCCTGGCACGTTATTGACTCCATTTAACCCCCAGCTCTCGAAGGGGAAAATGGGTGGAATAATTCTCTTTTTTTTTTTTCCCAGATTCTGTGCTGTCCATCGGGCTTGACAGGATTTCAGTGCAGCAATAAATGGTTTTCCTTTTATCCTTTTACTGGGCACATGGAGAAATTCCTTGTCTCAGGCGATAAATAATTGTCAGGTTTGGTTTTCCCTTGCCTGATCATTGATGTGGAATCATTTTAGGGTGACAGGCATGGTCCTGTCTCGCTGCCAGCACCACCCAGAGCTCCCTGGGATGCAGAGGTGAAGTTGGGAATCCCTCTGGGATAAATCCCCTGGAATTAGAGCATGGATCAACCTGCTCATTGGGGTGGCAATGCAATTATTGCTGATGGGGAAGGAAATTTATTCCAGAATTTATTCCAGCTAAGCTGTACAATCTGAGGACAAGGGAAAGGGAGCTGCCTGGGGAGAATTGCTGTGGGTGATTCCCAAAAAATGGTACCAGGGCTGTCAGGATGAGGGAATGGAAATGGAAACTTCCCGGAAGGGAGCTGGCAAAGAAACTCTGGAATCTCCCAGGATATTGGGGGTTGTGTGCAGATCAGTGCCTGGATCAACTGGATCCAATTGCCTGGATCTATTGGAATTATTCCACAGGTTTGTGTTGTGCATTTGGTTCCTCGCTTTCCGTGGAGACCTGGAGCACAAAACCCTTTTTGTGGAATTCTTTCACCCTTGAAGGCTGCAAAGGCTTCTCTGTTTTCCCTGTTCCCAGTGAGGAGGTCCCTGGTGGTGGCAGATCTTGGACAAAGCATGGAATCATGGAATGATTTGGGGTGGAAGGGACCTTAAATTTATCTCATCCCACCCTTTTCCATGGGCAGGGACACCTTCCTCTATCCCTGGTTGCTCCAAGCCCCATTTAGAGACAAGCAACGTTCCTAAACCCCTCCCCAGGCATAAACCCAAAACGCTGCCGAGTTTAAAGCTTCTTTATGCAAAAATATGAATCAGTAATTTAAAATCATAGCTTTGCTCATTTTATTTCTTCCACGGATACCAGGATTTTAGGAACAACAGAAGTATGAAGGGTGAAGAAAGCAAAGTTCCATGGATGATGAGTACCCCTGGATTTTCGGGAATTCCTCATTAAATTGAGTTTCTGGCACGGACTCTTCCCCAAGCTGCACATCAAAGACAGCATGATGGGAGTATAAAGATGTGGGTGAATCATGGAATTATCAGGGTTGGAAAAGCCCTCCATGATGGAGTCCAACCCTTCTCCAGCACTGCCCCGCGTCCCAAGTGCCACATCCACAGGGATTTAAATCCCCCCAGGGATGGGGACCCCACCCCTGCCCTGGGCAGCTGTGCCAGGGCTGGACAAACCTTTCCATGAAGGAATTTTCCATAATATCCAAATGAAACCTCCGCTGGCCCAGCCTGGGGCTGTTCCCTCTGCTCCTGTCCCTGTTCCCTGGAGCAGAGCCCGACCCCCCCGGCTGTGCCCTCCTGGCAGGAGTTGGAACGTGTCTTATTCCCATTTTTCCAAATGTCACGGACATATTTTATCAAAAATAATTTTGCTAGGATCCTTTCTCCTGAGAAGCTGAGAGGCCTCAGAAACGAAATGTAAGCAGCGATTATCTGCTGCTGTGGAATGCAACAGGTGCATCTGTGATTGGTCTCATGTGGTTGTTTCTAATTAATGGCCAATCACAGCCCAGCTGGCTCGGACTCTCTGGTCAGTCACAAGATTTTATTATCCATTCTATTTTCAAATAATTTATTATTTATTTATTATTTTATTCTATTTATATTCTTATTTATTATTTAATTTTATTTTTATTTATTTTTGTTTTATTATTATTTATTTTATTATTTAATTTATTTTATTTATACATTATTATTTATTTTCTTATTATTTATTTATTATATTGTTTATTATTTATTACTATTTATTATTTATGATTTTATTATCCATTAATTTTATTATTCCGTTCCATTCCTTGCTAGCCTTCTGATGAAATCCTTTCTTCTATTCTTTCAGCGTAGTTATATCATGTTCTTTTAATATAATATATATCATAAAATAATAAATCAGCCTTCTGAAACATGGAGTCAGATCCTCATCTCTTCCCTCTTCCTGGGACCCCTGCAAACACCAGCACATCCAACCTCCCTGTTTCTCAAACAGATCCATTTATGATCTCCAAGGCCTTCCAGAACCAGCAGCGCTGTTCTGTGAGCACTTTTAGCCTGGTACAAACACCAGGCTGCCTTTCATCATGGAAAATGTCTCATCTCTCTCTGCTGAGTGCCATTTTTATCTCCCTAAATGTTTTATTTTGCAGCCTGGGCTGTTGCATCCGATGGCAGAACAGCTGCTCAATTATTTCCTGCTGTCAGCAGCGATGTGAAGGGATTCAGGAACTGGACATAAAACAAAATCTGGACAATGCAGGACTTGGCTCATTTGTGTAGAGCACGCCAAGAACGAGCCCCAGCTGCACTGAGCTGTTAATTTAAGTTATTTTAATGAGGAGAGGGAAGAAAGGACCTGAGGTGCAGCATAAATGTGGGAAAAAACCTTCTCCAGGTGATACCAGTGTTTGGTGGCCTCAGAGCTTCCACCTGGAGCTTCTCCCCGTGCTGGTCACGGCCTCAGCTGGCTCTGATTTGGCAATTTTGTTTGGCTTTTAGCTCATTCCCTTCCAAATCCCACATAAATTCCTCTGAAAAGGCCAAGCAGGACAGGTTGGGAAATGGGACAAGAGCAGGGTTGGCTGTGGTGGGATCAGGACCAGCTTCTCGTCACCTCTGCAATATCAGGTTTGCTCTGTTGCTGCTTCTGCACTCCTTTCCGTATTTTTCCCAGCGTGTTCTCATCAGTCAGGAGCTAAAAAGCCTGTTAGGAATGAAAATGAAAACAGAATTTGATTATCTTCCATAGTTTCCCTCATGGAATTTGCCAGGAGCTTGCAAAAAACTCCTGAGCAAGGAAAGTCCTGGATTAAAAAAAATTCTCATGTGCTGCTTGTGTTTTTCAGCTGCTCTGAACACAAAGATCTTCCCAAAAGGGCTTAGAAACATAAAGCTACCTAAAAATCTTCTTTAAAATACAAATAAACAAACATTAAATCAATTTTCATTTCAATTTTTGCAGTTTCCATCCATAGAAGTTTAATTGGAGATCAATGGGGTTTAATTGGCTCCTGCTCACTTTGGAGCTTCTGTTTCAGGCAGGCAGAAGGAATTGTCAAAACTCAAAGGTGGAGTTTTCTGCAGAGGTGGAGCCTGTTCCTGATTCCTCTGGAGAGGCTCGTGGGTGGAGAGAGGTGAAAAAGGAGGAATTTGGTTGTGTTGTGATGCTGGGGTGTTCATAAATCAGGAATTTTTGGGACGAATATCCATCTCTGTGCAGGATCCTTCTGTAGGAAAAGCACAAAGCATTGGCTGGACTTGGAGCAGCGATTTAAATATCAGAGGAGGAAGAAAGTTCTTCCCTCAGAGGGGCTGGGATAGAATTCCCAGAGCAGCTGTGGCTGCCCCTGGATCCCTGGCATGTCCAAGGCCAGGTTGGACACTGGAGTTTGGACAGTGGGAGGTGTCGCTGCCATGGCAGGGGTGGGATGGGATTTAAGATCCTTCCCAACCCAAACCATTCCAGGGTTCTGGGCTATCACACCCAGGATCAGATCAGCAGCTCCTGATCATCTCTTTTAAACTGGAAATTCGATATTTTTTTTACTCAATGGGAAGATTTCAGCAATGATGGATTCAATGTTTTCTGTGCTGCTCCTTTTTGGGGATGGTTCTGTGCAGGCCCAGGAGTTGGGCTCAAGAGTTCCTTCCAGCTCAGCTGATTCTGGGGTTTTGAATGGAAATTGGGATTTTTGGAATGCAAGAAAGGCCAAGCAGGGGCACAGGTGGGATTTGGGGCTTCCTCTCATGGTGTGGCCCCACCCCAGGAACTACTCAGGCTGAATTCTGGGACATTGTGGGATCTCAAAGAAGAAATCTGTGAGAAATTCTGGATTCCAAACCAGAATCCCAAAGATTTTCTTGGGGAAAGGCTGCAGCCAAAGGTGAGGCTTTGGTTGCTCTGAATTTACCTTGAGCAGCTGCCCCCAGAGCTGCCCTGAATTTTAACTCTGCACCCAAAAAGCTCCCAAAGCCTCCAGATGAGGATTTATTGCTCTTGGCACATGTTCCCACCAAGAAATGCAGGATGGATGGGAATTTCTGCATCTCCCAGCCCCACAGGAACATTTTCACCCCAGAATTTCCATGACACCCCTCATTTCTCTCCATGAAGAACAACATCTCCACCCTGGAACATTAAAAATTAAAATTCATTAGCTCAGGCACCCATTAAATTGCCAATATTTCCTCTGCCTGAATTAGGGATTATTAGGATTTTTGTGGGGAACCAGCAGCTTTTCCATTCCCTGCTTCCCAGAATTCCCTGCCCATGCAGTTCCATTACAATCCAGTTTTTGTGCCCCATTTGTCACCATGGGAACAGCTTTGAGATCCCATACCTGGG
>WBNP01003805.1:0-15407 GCA_013401095.1 Passerina amoena
TTGTTTGTAATTAATGACCGATCCCAGTCCAGCTGTGTCAGACTCTCTGAGTCTGTCACGGGTTTTTATTATTCATTCTTGTCTAGCTTTCTGATGTCTCCTTTCTCTTTCTTTAGTATAGTTCTAGTATATAAGTTTCTTTTACCATAATATAATATCATTATATAATAAATCAGCCTTCTGAGAACCTGGAGTCAATTCTCATCTCTCACCTCATCCTGGGGACCCTCACAACACCACAACAGGGGGGTCGGGCTGTGCTCCCGGGAACAGGGACAGGAGCAGAGGGAACGGCCTCAGGCTGGGCCAGGGCAGGTTTAGGTTGGACATCAGCCTTTGGACGCTGCCAGGGATCCAGGGACAGCCACAGCTTCTCTGGAAAACCTCTGCCAGGGCCTCACCACTCTCACAGTCAGGAATTTCTTCCTAATACCTGACCTAAACCTACTCCCAGCAGGAATTTCTTCCTGGAAAAGGTTGTTAAGCATTGGAAGGGGCTGCCCCGGTAGGTGGTGTAGTCCCAGTTCCGGCAGGTGCCCAAGGAACACCTGGATGTGGCACTGAGTGCTGTGGTGTGGGTGACAAGGTGCAGGTGGGTCAAAGGTTGGACTTGATGGTCTGGGAGCTCTTTTCCAGCCTGACTGATGCTGAGGCAGGATGGTGTTGTGGTATCGGTGGTGTTTGTCTAGGACATGCTGAATTTTGTTAGAGGTATCCCCTGACATGCTGTTGTCACCTCCAAGGGTAGCAGTGGTGTAACAGTGTCTGCAAGTGCTGTGACAGGGGCTAAGGCAACCCAAAATCCTGTCTGCTGAGGGCCTGTGTGCCTTCTGTGCTTTTAACTAAAACTTTTAATTCCCTGCGCACAAGAAAGAGTAAGTGATTCTTTTCCGTAATTGTTCAAGCTTTTCTGCTTTGTGCTTTCAATATCTGGAATATTCTGTCGAAGGGGGATATGTGCATTTGGTAGAGATAAATACAACACAACTTATTTCTTCCGCATCCTTTGCAGAAACAGAGATCGGGTGGAATTTACTTTAAAGGTACTCCATACTTGTGTTTGTCACATAATTAGCTTCAGTGGCAGAACAGGAGTCAAAACTTGTGTTTGCCCTTCATAGCAAGCAAATGTGCCTGAAAGTATGCATGCAACTTTATCTATTCCAAATTTCTCAACAATTTCTGATCAAGTTGGGGAGCTGAATGGGGGTGGTGGCAGCATGGGATAATACAGGAATGTTATCCTGCTTCACAGAAGAGAGTTTGAATTGGTGTAGCCCTTCCTCAGGGCTATAGACCATTCTGTATTTAGCTGTACAATCCAACTAGCTGCAAGATCAGGCTTTGGGGGGAAAAAAAAGAGATCTGGATGGATTTTCTATTCAGCAATTTCATTTTGTGTGCTGCTGCCTGTGTGTGGATCCTGAGCGCTGATTGAAGCAAACTTTAAAGTGGAAGTGCTGTAAAAGCTGTGCTGTGTGAGCAGCAGCTGCTGTGCATCAGCAGTTCGTGGCCCAGTTGGTGCTTTAGACAGAGACACAGCATTCCCTGATTTCCTGTGGACATTCCTGGGGCAAAAGGACAACCAGAGATGTCTCCCAGAGATGGTCAGAGGCATGGAGCACCACGAGGAAAGGCTGGGAGAGCTGGGATTGCTCAGGGCTCTGTGGAGACATAGTTGCACCTTCCAGTGCCGGAGGGGAGCCCACAGGAAAGATGGGGAGAGACTTCTTAAAGGGATCTGGAGTGTCAGGGAAAGGGGGAATGGCTTCAAACTGACAGACAGTAGGTTTAGGTCAGATATTAGGAGGAAATTCCTGACTGTGAGAGTGCTGAGGCCCTGGCACAGGGTGCCCAGAGCAGCTGGGGCTGCCCCTGGATCCCTGGCAGTGTCCAAGGCCAGGCTGGACAGGGGTTGGAGCACCCTAGGATAGTGGAAGGTGGGACAGGGGAATGTTTATGGATGTCTTAAGGTCCTTTCCAGCACAAACCATTCTGTGATTGCCTCTTAATTGATGCCTGCTGCTAATTGTCCTGTGTTGCATGGAACATTACTAAAGGCCATGCATTCTGCTTCCCTGCTTTTGCTTTTAGCAGATATGTTAAATTTCCCACCTGCTCTTTCCACAGCCCCTGCCTGACTCTTGTAGAGAAACATTTCTTCGTGTGATGAGTGTCACTGATCTCAGGGGAGGAACTCGGGAGAGTAGATTTTCCTTGCTTTGGAAAATGCTGCACCTAGCAGGTCCCTAGCAGAAACAGGTCCCAAATTCAGAATGTCTTCCAAGCAAAGGCAGTTGGTGGTGGCTTGGGTTGTGCAAGCGTGACAAGGGGCATTTGGCTGCTACAGCTGATTGCCACCCACGCCCTGCCCCCATGAGGTAAAAGAAAACACCATGGAAAACCGTTCTGGTGAAAGCTCTGATGGGGCACAGCTGAAGGAACTCATACTTTATTTCTAAGCAGTTTGCATTCCTTCAGTTGCAAACAGACTGTCTAAATTATAGAGAGTTCTAGAACATAAGTCATTTTCACTGACTTGTTTTATGAAATGAAATCACTGTATTTGTAAAACTACTCTCAGGTCTGATGGTGTGGTCCTGTCTGTATCTTGTGTGTGAATAAACATTTCCTCCAACCTTTCTATGCAAGTTTTACAAAATCAGTTGACTTTGTGGAAGTGCTTTGTTTGCCTGTGACTGATGCTTGTAGGCACCAATGCTTTCCCTTAATATCTGGCAGGCCAGAAGAATGTTTGAGGGAGAAATGGCAAGCCTGGAAGCCATCCTGAAAACAAAGACAATAAGAGTGCCTAAACCCATGAAAGTCATTGACCTCTCTGGGGCCATTACTGTGTTTGTGATGGAGCATTTGGACATGCGGAGCTTGAACAGGTAAAACAGTGTTGTCTTTGCCTCCTTTAACCAGAAATTTTGGCTGTTATGAAAGTTAAATCACTTGTTTTCATAGGGGAAACTTGTTCAATTTTTTTTCTAAAGTGAGTTAAGACAGTATAGGAAATCACACAGCAGAGAGTTGTATAAAATACTTCATAACACGTCACCTAGCAAATAGATCATACATCCCAAACTGAGTCTGGGTTTTGGTTAGTTTTGGGTTTGTTTGCTTAGGTAATTAGTGATTTTTACAGGAAGGTTTCTTTTCACAGAGAGGAAAATTACCACCCTTACACCTGTTTTGTGTACTTGCCCTCTGTATAAGAACCACTACCTTATTGCTTGGCATGATTGTGCAGAGGTACTTCCCCAGATCAATTAATCTTGATTTCAGTATTTGCAGCTCTTACCTTCATTTTCATAGTTACAAACTTTTGACCCTTCTCTGTGATGAGCACTTAACATGATGAATTCATCTGTCTGATTCCATTAGGCAGGTGATCATGACCAATTTCTCACCTCTCTCTCAGACCTTCTGCTGCCAGTTTAAAGTCTTGTCCCTCATCCTGCTTGTTGGGAGAGTTTCTAATTCATGAAGAGCCTCAGTGAGTCCCAAGAGAAAGGGCAGAGATGTTGCTATTTTGGGGTCAAAAGTGATACCTTTGGCATGCAGATTTCCTGTGTTAACAGGAACAAATTGAAGAAATAACTGTGCCTTAAATGACAGTGCCTGGAGAACAGGGGAAGTTGAGGAAGGTCAAAGGCCTAAAAGGAACATAATTTTGTTATCACGAGAGGCAACTGGTTGTAATATCTGTTTGTAATTACTACAAGACTCTGAACCATGAGGAGGATGAGGTTTTATTAAAAATAGACAATAAACTAGACTCCTGTGACTTTCATGATCTAGGCATTTTAGAGAAAAATAGCTGGAAGCAGCAGTAGAAAGAAAAGGATCAGCCTTTTGGTTCTGTTTCCCAAACACAGTTTACCAGAGTTTAAAAAAAGGCACAACATGTTGTGCATTCTTTCTTACACATATCTTACTGAGAGTCCTTACAGAAGTGATTCTTACAGAAATTAGAATTGGTAGTTTCTCATGGTTAGTAAATTTATGCTTTTCACTTTCAGTAGTGGTATCACAAGCAGCCAGGTACTTTTTGTGGTAATATGCAGTCTTTGTAGGAAGACAAGGTGTTTATAACTGAAATACACTGAAAAAATATTTTGTTAGAGGTGTAGAACTGCTTTTACTTACTTGATAAATCTGTTCAAGTAACTGCTGGAATATCAAGCCCTGGTTCTGTTGATGTGTCAGTGGTATTCATGTTGCCTTTTTGTTTCTTAGACACCCAGCACTGCTTGGAAGTCAGCTGGCTGATCTTCACCTTACTAACCTGAAACTTGGAGAGAAGCTGAAGAAAGAAGGGAGCATAGTTGGTACAGTACACAGCTGTTTGCAAATTTAACCCAGTTGGTAATAATCTACAAAGCAGTTAAAATGACTTTTGCTACTTCAGGACAAGTTCATCTTCTCCTGAAGATAGCATGAGACTAGGTTTGGATGAAACAGACCCAGGCAGGGATTCTTTTTGCTTTTGTTTGCTCTGTTTGGGTCTGTGTAAGCAAAACACGTACTCAGTTTTGGCCATAAAGAACCTCAAAATACAAATTTGAAGAGCAGAATATAGGTGCTTAACATCAAACTTTAAATTTAAAAAACAACCACATTGTAATCTTAAAAAAAATGTTAAAGTGCAATTTTTTTATTCTCAGTAGAAACAGCATTTTATTCTTGTGTGGTTTTAAAGGTTCATTTGTGTTGTGGATGCTCAGTTTTATGTCACTGTTGCTGAATTTTTGTCTTTGGTTTCACAGGTAAAGGTCAAGGGCAATCAGAACTCCAGTTTGTGGACCAATTTGGCTTTCATACAGTTACCTGCTGTGGTTATCTTCCACAGGTAGGTTGTACCTTCTCAGACTGATAGAATTTCAAATTTATCTTGATTTCCCTTCAGTGATACAGAAGGTCAAAGTTAGCATAATGGGAATAAATGAATTTTTGTGGAGCCATGAAAATAAAAAAAATGTGGTTCTGCCTGCTAAGGAAGGTTGTGTTTTGGGCAGCACTTAAAGGCCCTTTGGACACTGATAGCTCTTCAATTTCCTGCACTTTAATCACTGATAGAAAATTATTCCCCTAATTTAATGTTTTAAGATAACATTTGATTAAATGATGGTAGCATTTACTGTCCTGGATGGTGCCAGCACAAAAACTGTGTGATCCTCAAAAGTCTTATTTGAAGAAGAAGCAAATGTGCCTTTTGTGTGGTGTGGAACTGACACCTGCAGTGCTGTTCCTTCAGGTGAACGACTGGCAGAGCGACTGGGTGACCTTCTTTGCTAGACAGAGGATCCAGCCCCAGATGGACATGATTGAACAGAGATCAGGTGACAAAGAAGCAAGAGAACTTTGGTCACAGCTTCAGGTAGGAGCAATTCCCTCACTTCTCATTGCTGGGAGAGCTGGGTATACTCAGGTTTTATTTTCTTAAACCAAAGTTTCTGTTTGTTGGTTTGCACCAGGTTCTGTTGGTTAGAGAGTCCAGTTTTAGGGATCAAAATGCCCTTCTTCTAAGGTATAATGGCATTTGCCACATCTCCCTGTGCCAACATTTCAGAGTGAATTCCAAGGTTCCAGATAGCACTTTGCCTGACTGTTTGGGAAATAGTGGATGGAGTTCATATCCTCATTCCCTGTGACATGCTCGTGATTAGAAATGTACATAAGCAGTTCTGTCCTGTGTGCTGTCTGTTCATTCGGTGTTTGCACCTGATTGAGTGGCTGCACTATTGGCTCTTTGGCTCCTACATTTTGGAAATTTGGCGGGACATCCTTGAGCTTTTAATGATGAAGTGTTGGTGGCTGTTGTTACTAACCCTGGGCAATATCTGAGTTTCAAGGCTTTTATTTTCTTGCTGAAAAAGATTTAGGTGACCATTCTGCTGCTGCCTTTTATGAACAATAAGAGTCCTCTGGATGTACTCAGCATCATTGCTGACCAGGTCCCGTGTGTTTTAAATGATGGGTTTTAGGACACTATAAGTATGCAGATAAACCCCTACATTTTGAAGTGAATGATTGTGTAATTTACATGTCTTTCTTTTCTCCCCCTGCAGCTGAAGATACCCAGTTTTTTCTGTGGTGTGGAAATCGTTCCTGCCCTCCTCCATGGGGATCTCTGGGCAGGAAATGTAGCTGAGGATGAATCTGGTCCAATTATCTTTGATCCAGCTTCTTTCTACGGCCATTCCGAGTACGAGCTTGCAATAGCTGGGATGTTTGGTGGCTTCAGCAGTTCTTTCTATTCTGCTTATCACAGTAAAATCCCCAGAGCTGCAGGGTTTGAGAAGCGCCAGAAGCTTTACCAGCTGTTCCACTACATGAACCACTGGAACCATTTTGGGACAGGCTACAGAGGGTCTTCATTAAACATTATGAGAAACCTTGTAAAGTAAATTGCTGCCTAAGCCAAATATTTCTTGTGTTGTTTGGAGAGCCCCATACTTGGTGGTGCAGCTGCAGGAGTAGTGATGTTAAAAACAACCTGTGAGACCCTTGACCTTGTTAAAGATCTAGAAGCAGTGTCTCCTGCTGAATACCAAGTGTAAAATAGTCATCCCTTTTTAGGATAGCTGGGGATAACTCCACGAGGGAAAAAACTAAGGAAGGAGTGAATTTGCACAGTGAATTAAGGTCTCAGTGTCCCGAAAGCGTGTGAGACTGTGCAGGGTAATACAATTTTAGATGCCTAAAAGCTGCTCACTGCATTTTGCTGTGTCTTCCTCCCTCTTTGAGCTCTTCATGTCCAGTTGTGTGCATGAGAGCAATGTTAACAAGAGAGCTTGAAAGTACAGGAGATTTATGTAACAGGAACTGTGAGAAGGGATTTGGACTTGCTTTAATTTTCACAGAATCAGAGTGGGTGAGGCTGGGGGGGGATCACAGAATGCTGTCCAGTCCAACATCCCTACCTAAGCAGATTGCTAAGGATTGGGTCCAGAGGCTTTTAAAGACCTCCAGGGTTCTGCTGATTGATTCCATTGGATGCAGGCTGTGGGTGCCTCCTGGAGTGCTTGTAGGCTGTTCTGTGCTTCAATATCCACAGCAATTCTGCTTCCACCAGAACTAGTTCTCTTCCTTTTTCGGATTATGCTTTTGTCCACTAGTGGGCATTCTGAGAGATCTTTCCAGGTAAGACACTTTCACGTGCACACCTTGTGGAGGTGTATTCTCTAATGAAATAAAACCTGCACATGCTTCACATGCATGACTAAAGTCAGTCAAAATCCACCTAATAATGAAACTACATCAGCTGGCACTTTGTGTTTTCCACACCCACAAAGTTATAAAATATAACTTAAAAGGGGAAGGAGGTCAGGGGAGACTCCTGGGATGGCTCACAAGCTGTAACCCTCTGCTTCTCCACAGGAATGCCTATCAGCTAATTTTATTCCAAGGGGATACTACTGCTTGTGCTCTCTGATACCAGTGTGTTTATTATCCACAATAGCTTAGCAACCTTATTCTGGGACAAGGATCAGTAAACCACAGCATTTGTGTCACTGGGACCCCAAATGTGCCCAGTGCAAGGCTGCACTGTTTGTACACCTGTGCTCATGAGAATTCCAATGCAGACTTGGGGTGCTGCACTGTTCACTCCAAAATATCCTGTGTAAAGGCCTCAGACACGCCGGGAAGGGGAAGGTGTAGACACCTCTGGGCTCAGTACTTGTCTGGATAACCTGGAAATGAAGGGAATCTTCCTTTCCTAAACTCTGACCTGGCAGTCCCCACTAAGTGCCAGCTGTGGCTGTTGTGGTAGGAGACAAGAAACCGAAGGAAGGTGACATGTGACTCCCAGAGCAGCACTTCACCCTGTCAGAGTGTGGCTGTAATTCTGAATCTGTGCTCTTTTGATGTAGGCTGGTAGTGGCTCTGCTGTGCAAGGCTGCCAGGTAGGTGAGAGAGATGCATGACTCTAACATGCACTTTGAGTGTTGGGGAATGGCTTGTGTTAACTAAAACTGCTTTGCACTGGGTGTTGGCAGATTACTGAGGGTTTTCTAGTTGCAGTTACTCACACACATTGGAAAGTAGTTTGGAGAAGACTGGTATTTGGTACTACTTTCCTTAATTCTGCTACTTTTCTCATTGGCTGCTTGATTGTTGCTGCAAAAAATCATCTTGGTAGAATAGGTTTTACTTTTACCTTGTTACCTGAATAAAAGGTTTCTCAGTTGATTATTGTTGTCACTGTTTTCTGAATTAGAGCCTTACATCTTGGCTTATTCTTGGGGAATTACTTGCTCTGACCTGGTAAAGATCCTTAGTTTATTGGATAAATTATGATTATCTGAGGTGTTTCTGGGAATGTGCATGGTCATGGATTGGTTTGGAGCAGTGTGCTACTGAGGAAAATTTACATGTTCATTACAGAGCAAGTCAAGATGTTAATTTTCCTAAAATGCATTTAACTCCTTAACTCTTCATTTTAGCAGGGGAACATGAAAAATGAGAGTGGATTTTCTGTCAGCTGTAGTTCTGAGATAAATTTACTGATAAACAGCAACCCTTCAGGGATGACCTTTTCCTAGTAGAACCAAATCCAGACATTTTTGTGATTGAGGAAAAGTTGTGTTTATGCAAGGTATGCAGCTAGAAACAATTGTATTTAGAGTTTTAATGTAAGGATATTATGCTGAATTTTTCAAAGCTGTTTTTTGCTGTCAGTAAGATCTGAAGGGAGTGTAGAGAGGCAGAGAAGTGGAATGTGACAGGAATCTCTCCTGTACCGTGGATCCCTCGGCTCCGAGCCCTTTTTGGGCTGCAGAAACTGCCTGCAGATACAAATGTTGCACTCTGGTGCTGGTTTTCCTCCTGCATCACATCTTCAGCGTTCTTCCCAAATAGATCTGGTGATTAAAACTGATTCTGGACTCTTCAGCAGAAGTCAGAGCAGGTGGGAAGTGTCACATTAGAATGTGACAAAAAGCTTTAGGGGGAAAAAGTTTTTCTGGCAACTATACCACACCACAATCACAAACATCTTTATTACTTTTTCTTTGTAGATATTCAGTTACTTTTGGTTTTATTTGAGGTTTTGTTTATTTGGGGGTTTGTTTTGTTTTTCCTTTAACAACTAAACAGAAAAATTGATTAGGGTTGCTTTCATTTCGCAGATGTAGATTTTGCTCTATTTCTTGTCTTTTTTCTTTTTGCCAAACCACTTTATTCCTTTCCCCACATGCTCCTCTGCAACCCAGGGTATGATTCTTCTCTTTCAGCAGCTGGAGAGCCATCTAACCAAGAATCTTTACAGAGACATTAGAAGGACAAATACTACAGGATCTGGGTTACGATAATGTTTTAAAGGCTCAAAACTTTATACCTGAGAGTGCCAGTGCACTTTGCAAGTACATCACATGGGTTGGTCCTGTTTTTAAATTCAGCGTCATTGCAAAAATGGGTTTAACTTTTTTCCTTCTTTTTCTCTTTAAGAACAATCCTCTGCACAACACAGTAGGACTCATTTACAGTGTTAAAAATTACTGTCCTGATCTTCCTCAGTACCACTGATACAATGTAAATTACAGTCAATGGTTCTGAGTAGAAACACAAAACAATCTCCCAGCGAAAATCACAGGAACGAGACTGAGGTTTATTGGTTTCCAGAAAAACACCTGTTTTGCATTGAGGAGATTTCTCCTTTATTTAAAAGGCAAATTTAGCACAATCCTTTCTATAAATTTCTGTCCAGTTCTGTGCATTACTTGTGTTCCACAGGAGCTGTAATAAATTGTTTCCAGAAACTGGCTGCATCCAGGCTTGGCTAAAAAGTTTTGCATATTTTCTCCTCGTTTGGTATAAATTTTTTCTTCCCCTTTTTGCAGTCACTGTCTCAGACCTTTGCTGCTCAGTCAGTTGTCACTTTATCTTCAGTTCCACCAGCTCCTACAAACAATAAATCAGATCAGAACCTTTTGAGGTGATTTGGCACTAAGGACACACAGGCAGTGCTTTTTCAGGACCAACATGAACATTCACAGTGCTCACCTTGACTGTAGAAATGATGAAAAGGATTGTTTGCTTGTAAGAAAATAATAAAAAAGGGAGATTCTCTGCTCTGGACGAGGTCTGCATGGAGTGCTGTGTTTGTCAGTGCTACACCCTCAGGACTCAGAGCACCTAGAGAGGTGTGGGGTTATCTGTGACACTGTCTTTTGATACCTAAGCTCTAATAAACAGCATTTTAAATCCCACTTTCTAGTTCAAGTGTGTTTCCTACAGGGATGACAAAGGACCAGCAGCTCTGGGTGCAAAACACACACCTTCCACAGAAATGTAAAATCTCATAATATGGTAGAACATTTCAGGTCCAGCAGTAATTCTTTTTTTTGTGCCTATTTTTTTTTTTAGCACCTTGGTTTTCCTACAGGTAGGATTACAAAAATATGAGTGATTTTAAACAACTTGAGTGTGGCTAAGACAGATGGGCAGCCATCTATTTCCTCAGAGTGGAGTCATACCTCGTTGGAAACATGCCAGAAGAAATTTTGCAAGTCATTGACATGTAATCTAATGTAAATTATCAAAATGTCATCAAAATCTATTGCTCAACCAGAATATTTGGTGGAAAGTCTCATTGGTCTTTCCACCATCACAACTTAGATGTGAGCAAATACTGAGAAATGCTTCAGAGTAAGCAGATGTGCAATTTGTTATTCAAATTGTTGACTATTCCCCTTGTTTCCTCTGAGTGAGTTACATGGAAGTTTGTAAAGATCTGTGTAAGTGCAGAAAGATGATTGAAAAACTGATTTACAATATTCATGATGCTTTCTTTCCCTGGCATGGTCTGGAAGTTATGACTGCACCTATTTCCAGTACTGCCACTGTTTATAGCCACGAAGCCTGCAAGCATTTGTTTTTTGTGATTAATTTAATAATCTTTTTATGTTTTGACATGTTTCCTCCACTGACAGAAAGCTGCAACAAGATAAAGGCTTGCAGCAGGATCAGCTCTAAGCAGCCCAGTGGCTCTTACAGCAGTGACATAATTGTGCATTTTTAGTTCTGTAATTACTTTCCCATGTTACAAATAGCCTGTTACACATATTTTTACTTTAGCTCTAACACTCAAAGGTTCAGCAGTGGGCAGAAAGATTATTTTGCTCAGCCTAAAAGCATGTAAGTGGAAGCATTGTGCAAGGTAAATTAGTGGAGAACAGAGTTTTATATTTTACTTGAAAGCTCTTCTGCTAAGTGCTTTTATATCTCTTTTTGAACAGAAAATTAGGTACGTACATGCCATTGACATATTGTTGTGTATTTAAAATACCTTAAAAAAAAAGGAATCCAGATGAGAAAGGCCAAACAAAACCTTGACTGAAGCATCCACACTCAAAGGATTTTCAGAGGATGGGGCAATTTACAGCTGGAGTCTGGTGTGAAATAATCTATGTGGAAGTTACCACCCAAATATTCAAACTAGTCAGAGAAGTGGCTCAACATGTACATATTTCTCTATAATCTGATTTTTTAATCTTTTTTGCTTGTAGGTCTGCAAAATGCTTTAAGACCAGCGTCCCACTCATATTTTGCAGTTAGAGAAATAATTAATAAAAATAATTGAAAATGCCAGAGATTAACAGTGATAGTTACCAGTGAAAAAATATTTAGGAGAGGTCATCAAACAAAGGCATGTGATATTTGCAGCACACTCACATTTTGAGCAGTTTGCACTCAGCTGGGTATTTGTGTTTGACAGGTCTGCACTTGTTTTTCCGGGGCTTGGATTGCTTTTTGGACATTTAAAAAGCTTCATTTGCACAAAACTGGACAAGCAAGAAGTTCCATGCCTAAACTAAGGGAAAACCATGCCAGGTGTGCTTTAATTAATCCATCTGCTGCTGGCATTACCCAGCACACCACAAAATGACCCCAAAATACACAAGTGCAGTGCTGGCTGCTTTTATTCAGGCTCCACATATTTCCTGCTTTGATGTGGGACATTATTTGCCACACAAAAATTATGGAGGTTCCCCACAACATTCCCTGCAGAGGGGGTTCATCCACCTGCCAAGCCCTATTTTAAACCCATTTTAATCTTCAAACCTCTTTTTCCATTAAAAGTGCAGCTGCTTCTATGTTCAGATTTAATCAGAAGAGGGCAGCATTTCATTTATTTTGACAATTTTTTTTTGTGGGGGCCCTCAGAACATTCTTTCGCTTCCAGAGCATGATATAATCAGTTATACAAGTATTGAACACATTTTCCCTGTAGCTTTCTGAAAATAATAACTTCACCCACATCCCCTCAAATAGAAAGAAAATATAATATCCTGGAGGATTTTTACTGGGTAAAATTCTGGGTGAATTTTACAAGACCACTTTCTATGTGCACTTAAAATGGCCTGAAGTGGCATCATTTTATGCAATTGCATAGAAATACATCTCATTTACAAGCCTTCCATCTTTAGAGCTGTAAATTGTGTAGAGATAAGAGATTAATTTGGAAAAGCTGTAGTGCTGTGCTTATTTTTTTCCTCACTGTTGTTTCATCTTTATATCCCTTTATATATAGATATATATATATATATATGTATATAACTGAAAAGTTACGTTTTAAGTCTCTCATTACTGATAATTTATCACATTTTCTGAAGGAATGTGATAAATGATGTTTCCCTGGGCAAAGGAAAATACAGTAGGTAGAACAGCCTTGCAGTAACTATTTCACACAGCAGGTTTAAATGGAAGGTGTAGGTGAGGTGTACCCCAAACCTGCTTTTATGACAGACTGGTTTGTAAAGGGCTTTGTGAAACAGACATTTCATAGGGGAACATGTTGGGGGAGCTGCCAAAAGGAGGGATTTTTGACTTGCTGAGATGAAAGTGTTGTTAATTAACTAAATGAACACAGAAAGGGGCACTTGGGGTTATAAAGAGATGCTAATTTTTTTATATAATGAAACTCTTTCAGTTGGGAGAAACACTTGAATTGCTTCATGAATGGGACAAAGTGGCCAAGCTTTGGGAAGAGGTATCACAAATGCTGAGAGATTAATCAGGAAATCTTTCTGTCACTTAACAAATCATTTGGGAGCATTCATCTCTGCAAGGATTTTCATTAAAGTACTGATTAATGAGATCTAGGGAAATTTCATGTTGAGTATTCTGGCTTCTGATGACATTTTTAAGGGAAATTTAAATACTGAAGCACCTAATCCTGCCCCAAGGAGACAGGGAGGAGGTGATGCAGAGAGGAGGAGAGGCTGTGCTCTGATAAGGTCTGAGGGCTGCTGTTTTTCTGGCCTGGTGGCTGGGGGTGAGGAGTTGAGTTTTGTCATAAGATTTTCTTTTATCAAAAGAGCAGTTCCCCCCACTTGTTTCGGTTTTTTGGTTTTTTTCTTTTCCCCTTTGATTCTGCAGTTTATAAACAGAAATAACTCTAACATCACCCACTTTCAATTTTGCCACTGTTGATTTCTTTCAGCACCTATTTCAGCCTATTTGTATCTGTGCTCTACAGAAAGCACACTCATAGAAATCAGAGGAAATTCTTTCACCTCAAGCATCATGACAAGAAACAAACAGTAAGGTAGAGCTAAAAAAGGCACAATGAGGTACCGAGATAAATAATTACTTCACTGATCTCCAGAGAAAAGATTCACCTAATCAGATTGCCTGCAGCAGGTGAGTCCAAAAAATTGTGGGATGCTTAACAACTCCTAAAAGATGGCCAGCTGTAATTTATGACAAGGTATTTTTAAGCAAAAGAGCTGCAGACAGATCTTTGTGGAGATACATTCTGTATCTGTACGTTGAAAAAAATGTCACTTCTGCTTTGTGATCACTTTCAAAACACTGCTGTTGCATGCATTCAAACAAAGGGTGTGCTTAAGGTTTTTGTGCCCAACAGTTATGTAATGGTAGTTTCTGAAAGAAAGAAACCAACATGGGAAAAAAAACCTCCAAAAATTAAGCAAGGAGAAAAATTATCTCGTTTCCAGGGAGTCCAAAGTGAAGACCAACAAAGACAACACAAAACCCACAATAAAAGAATTGCAGAAGAGTGTGACCCCTACCTACAGCACATGTTCCAGATGAGCTTTGTCTGATTTAATTTGATTTCTTTATCTTTTTTTTTTTTTTTTTTGGCCTCAAATCAAGGCCAGTGTCTCTCACACCTGCCTTGTTGAGTGCTCCACAGCAAGAAAAATAATCTCCTAGACTTCACAGCCTTAGGAAGCCTTCACACTCCTTCCAGCTGATGGAGTGAATGCCACTGCCTTTGAATCAAGGTGCCCAAAGTCTGAAGTGTATTTTATTGATGATTAGAGTGCTCCTAATAAACTGAGACATGGGTTTATGAAATTCTGTCAAGATCCAGCATTTTAGAAACTGGAAAAAATAGTTGCTGGGTCCCCAGGGCAAAGACTGTAAAATATAATCCTTAAATACAGAGCCATTACTGTAACTTCCCAGTGACTGGAAGACACACAGGGACTGGAATGCTCATAAACAAAGCCATTTTTACAGCCCCTTCTCTGACTATAACAATAATAGAAGATCAACAGTTTAAAAGTGCACTGGGATGTTAATTTTTCACTGATGTGTAGTAACTAAAATATTCCTTGTATAAATACACATGTGTAACATAAACAGATGGACTAACAGATCCCAGCAGCATATTCCTAATTTTTATACAGGAATGTATACACATGTACATTAAGCACATTTAAATACTGTAAGGAATATCTTGGGGATGATAAAAAAACCCAATTCTGTAGTCAGATGACTGCTTGTACTCACTAAATGAATAAGCCAGTTAAACTACTTTCTAAAAAAAAAAAAGATTTTTCACATAGTGTATTTTTTCTTGCTAATAAACTTTATTTCAAAGAGGGATTGCAGCATTGGGTTTATTGTTTTGGTTTGGCTAATGGTTAGTTTAAAGGGACTAAGTTTTAACAAAATTCAGTAACTGCTTTATACTGTCACCATTACAAGGCTGTTTATCCTGATTTTCCAACAAAGTCTAGCTTTGAAAGAGAAATATTTGGGTCAGTTAAGCTGTAATGAATGTAGAGATGGAGAAAGAATAAGTAGAAATACACTGGTAGCTTAACATTTACCTAATTTTGCAGGCAGATAAACCTTGGGGTGAGGCTGAAAACCACTTGAGAAAATTTTGGCTTTTCCAAATTATTTCTGTCTGCTTTCTAACTATTGCTTTCTGGTAGTAATTTTCTCTCATACTACCTGCTGTGTAAACACACATCAGGTCTATGGGACTCCAGCTGGTAGCTCTTGTAATCACTGAAATGGAATTATCAATACACAAATTTAGTTGCAGCAGTCCTTTTCATGCTTTTTTGAAAACACAAAATATGAAAAGAGGAAAAAAAGTGCTAGATTTGCTTCCTGCAACAGCAGAAAAAAAA
>WBNP01003805.1:20407-116948 GCA_013401095.1 Passerina amoena
TTTTTTTTTTTTTTTTTTTCCCTTGTGGAGTCTATGTCAGATCAAGGAGACAAAAGACTTGATCTCTCCATGAAGATTTCTGACAGTTTTGTGAAGAATTCATAGCTTGGATGGCATTTGATTGACATCTGTCCTACAGAAGTGTCATCACAATTTTGTAGAGAGATATGTTAAGTATATCTGTTTAGCAGAATGGCTACAGTGGCCTTTTGTTTGCAATTTTTTCCTCTCTCAGGTTCCTATTTTTGACTGCAACAGGAAATAGAAGCGAAATGCAGGAAGAGCTATCCCTGCCAGCCAGGCTGGTTTGGGAAAGGATCTTTTGGAACCATCCAGTAGAACCTCTCAGAAGTTTATTGATGAGTTTATTTGAGAAGTTTACTCATGTTTACCCAATAAAACACACACACTTTCCATGGCCCCAGCCCCAGACATGACAATGAATTCTCCTCACAACTCCTTAAAGTGTCTTGGATTGTTATAATCCATTATTCCACCACCACTCCCCCCCCCCTCAGTTTTTTTTAATGTCACTTTAAGTCTTTTTGATCAACGAAGGGTTCAGTTATTTTTCCTATCCTCTCCAAACAAGAAAAACAAAGTAGAAGAATAAGAAGGTATCTCTGGAATGTCTATCCCACTTGATCCTTTCTTTTTCCTTGGAAGAACAAATGTAACAAATAGATGAAATTTACATCATCTTTCCATTAATCATAGGGTGGGGGGTTTGTACTTTTCTCTGGTCTTTCCTTGCCATTGCCTTTGAAAAAAAAATAAAATTACCTTTTCCTCAAATTCATGTCAAGTACTGCTTCATTCCAGAGCTGGTTTAAGGTCTCTTGGGCACAAAGTGCAGGCCCAAGGTTTGAAATGTTCCTGTGATGTGATTTGGACTCAAGACTATAAAGTTTAGACTTTGTCCTCCCTGATGCAGATTCTGCTACTTCTTTTTACTATTTCCTCCAACCCTGATCTTTATTTTTTGAGCATTTCTGCTTCCTGATGTTTTTCCCTTTCTTTTTCCGGGAATTTCACTGATGGAAGCATTTCCCAACTTTCATTCTGCTGTGGAAATCAGTCTGCTTCCCGCTGGAGTGACACCATTATCTGATGCATATAAAACATTCAGGAAGCAGTTTGGATGGGTGCATTTGCTCCAGATGCAAACAGAGGTTTTGTCTCAGTATTCTTTTGTATTCCTGCCTTGGTCACAAACTGAACAATGTCCCTAACTTGTCCTTACATGCTGTTTTTAATCACACAAAGTGGTGTGTGTTTAAAACAGCCATTTCCCCTGTTGCTAAGTTAAAAATGTTCAAGATGCCCAATCCTGAAGGAATGCAGAGAGCAGTAGGGTTCTCCCACTTAGCTATGAGCAAATCTGGGAAGGAACTTGATAAATCTGTGGCCTGCTCAAAAAAAAAAAAAAGGGCAGAATTTGTACATTTGTAGTTTTCTGTATGTGTTCTAACAATTGAAATAAATGTGGCATTTTCTCTTCTGCTGCCACAAAAGTCACTTGAAAAGGAGCTCTAAAAAAGAAAAGCAAAAAATACACCAGACACCCAAACCACACAAATAGAATTTTGTTCCAAAACACAAAAAAAGGGGTTTTTTTCCCCCTTTTGTGAATAGAAAATTGAAAGATCACAGCATCCTGAAGGCCAGCACAGCGAACCAGATTAATTCTGACACCAGTCCTGTTTGCAGCTCCTTCAGCAGCTTTGGCAGCCAAATGTGGGGCCAGCCTGGAGCATGAGGAAATCCAGCCAGGCAGACAGCCACAGTCCCACACATCAGTCGTGGAAAAAGCATTCCAGGGCTTGGCATCTGTGCTCTGTGCTCTGGGGCTTGGGAAGCACAGCCCAGCACTGGCCACACGTGTGCTGGCTTCTGCAGCAGAGAAACAAGAGGAAAGCAGGGAACATGCCATAGCCCATCCCTCTCTTCTAGGAAAAAGAAGATTCTCTGGGAAGCCAAAAGTGAGGCTGCACATATTTTGTCTAAGCTACAGAAGGACTTTTACTTCTTATTTACATCCAGAAGTTTTGTTCTCTGTTTCTGCCCAAACTGTTTTCACCCACTGTTATTTACAGGGCACTACCTCACAAAGCTTCTCAGTTATCCCAAGTCAGTCACAAGGAAATCAGGATGAAAATCCATACCTGAGAACCCACAGCTTGCAGACAGCATTCCAAATCCCCATTCCATGCCATTAAAAGGATTCTGACTTCCCCCATTTTTGGGGGGTTTTTTGGGGTGGTGTTTTGGTTTGGTTTTTTTTGGCTTTTTTTTTTTTGGCTGTACATGGGCCAAAGATTATTCCATTACATGATGAGCTCTTGGGAAGACAGGAATTGCTGTACTTCCTCAGACTCAGGAGGGTTCCAGTGTTTGGGCTGAGGCTGGGTCTGAGCTTCCCCCTACCAAAGGGAAGCCTACCAGATGTCCTGGGAAGACATCCTGGACACAAATTGACAGAAATACACCCTAACACAACCTGCAATCCGTGATTTCTAGATTGGCTGGGATCAGAAGCTGCACAGTTGTGTGGTACAGTAGGAATTCCAAGTGTTTCAGATATCCTATGTTGCAGTCTTGATGATCCCTCACCCATGGATAAACTGCTGGACTCACCCAGGAATGCAAAGGCATAATGATGACTTAGAGAAAAGCTGTCCTCATCTTTTCTGGGTTACAGGATTGTCAGGCTTGTTATTAATAATGTATTATTAATATGGAATTCCATCAATATCAAGGCTGTTTCATTGGATTTATGGACTCTGAAATCTTATTCTGTGTATTTCTCATTGCCTGAGATCCCCAAACACTGAAGATATGACATGAAATTCCCACCACAAAACCAGGATATAATTCATCCCTAATTTTATGTGTTCTATTGAACCCTTTATGCCACAACAAATGGAATTCTAGTCTTGAAAAAGAACTTTCAGAAATGAAAAATAAAAAACAAAACAAGAAGATAGATCTTTACACATTTTCAAGAAAAATTGTCAACCTGCTCAATTTTCAGAGGCCTTTTTTCTCACAATGGCACTTCAAGTGGCTCTGAATTTGTTTCCTGCAAATGCAGGAATAGTGATTTTTAAAAATATGTCCTTCCTCAGCTGAATTTATAGTCTTTTAACATTGGATGTGTCCTGGGATATAAAGTGGATCTCCCACCTGAAAAAAATGCATTTTTAATTATGTAGAAGTAGCTGGAAATTTTGAAACCCTTGCTTTAGTCTGCTAAATGTCGAAAAGTTTAATTTTTAGAATTCATTAGTGGAGAGTGGTAAGTAGAGGCTCTCAGGACCTATTATGCTATAGAAAGTTCACTTTTCTGCTAGCAGACAGGTATGAGTGATGCTGCCATTTTTATTTCAAGCAAATGCTGATAAACTTCTATCAGAAAGAGGCGAGGAGGAAGATCTATCATTTCAATTTTAGTGCGCTAAATTTTATACCAGGTTTACTCTGGAGCAGAAATGGCTGCATGTGAAGAATAATGCTAACAGTCCTAAATTTATGACCATTGATGACAACATTGGTGACAATTTTGTGGTTTTGTAAGTGATAAATATTTGGTGGGAGGTGGTCACATGAATCCTGAAAATTGCCCCCCACCTCAGCCTTGCACCACTAACACTCACAACCTGTAAAATGTAAATTTCTCTTGACTAATAAGAGATGCCTTTTAACAAGATAACACTCACTGGCATGAGTGATCACTCCCCAAATTATTTTGCCTATTTTAATTGAAATATTTTTAATACTTTGACTGCTAAATGCAATAGCAAGTGTAAAATACTGTCTGTCCTCAAGAAATCACCAGTTCAGGATCTCTTGTCAAACGAACTGTGAACCAACAACTCTGGCAGATGTCTGGCACCTTTTTCCTGACTTCCCAAAAGTCAGCCTAGGTAGGGAAAGCCTCTGCACATATTTGAGAGCTATAAATTAATTTTACATGTGTCTATAAAAGCAAAATGTGTAAACAGAGCAGGTCAGCAAAGGCAGCACAAGAAGCCAGTGTAAGCTGAGTGTGAGCGACAATTGTGGGGTACAAAATCAATCCTGATAATTTTCACAGAGGTTTTAATGGTAACAGCTGGATTTGGCAGCCAGGTTGAAGTATTGGCACTTAAAGTTTACAATAATCAAGTCTCTAGAAGGGTCAGTTGTGGTGAAGGTGATCCCATATAACCTCCCTTTCCAGCCTTATAGTCACAAACAATACACAGGAAAATCCTCATATCTAAAGCTCCCTATAGGATGAGTTAGTATTTCATTGCCTTAACAAATCCAATGTTAAAAAACTATAAATTTCTATAAGCTTGAGGAAAGACATTTAAAAAAAAAAAAAAATCACCATTCCTACCTTTACAGGAAACAAATTCAGAGCCACTTAAAGAATTTACAGAACTCCCTGAAGTTTATTTCAATTTACATTTCACTGCTTCAGCCTACTGAAGCATTAGCACACATAACTTCCACATTCAACATCCAATGATGTGCAGAGGGGATAAAGTCATGTACACAAACACCACCACTGCCCACCTGCTTTGCTCATTTATTTTCTTCATGTTGGCCATAAACAAGGCACTGTTTCTTCAGATTTCTGCAGCAAGATCAGTTCCCATGAAGAAAGGGAGACTCAGCCTGTGCTTTATTGGAGAATTCCAGCGTAGGCTTCACTTTTTGTTGCTTTCAAGTTTTGAATAATTATTCCAGCACTTTCTTGGTAGAAAGAAAGAAAATGACCATGAATGATTATTTTTTTAACAGATGAAACAGAATATTTGCAGTAGTAATAATTTACATATATATATATAAACAACTTGTTTCAATTCTGGGCTTGCTTAGTTTACGAATTCCAGGTTTATTGACTCAATCCTGGAATATTTTATAAAAAGGAATATGGATTTACAGAACTGTTAGTGGTGGAATTTGTTGCTTGTGAGATAACAGAAGGAATGGGTAGTGCTGTGTTATGCATTTTGATATGTTTGCTACAGCATGTCTCAGCTAGGCAGATTAACTTTAAATTGTGTTTTTATCGTGGGACTGATTTTTATCACAGGGGTTTAAATTTTTAAAGACACAGTGTTACATTATTTTAACTTCAAGAGAACACAAGTAAGTAAACCAATAAATAATGACATGAATTGTAGGTTTATGGTAAACTCTTCTCAGCTGCCGATTGAGAGCTCTACCAGTCCTTATCACTGTGCTGTATAAGTAATCTGAATGCCAGAAGCAACTTGCTCACAAAGACAGGCTAAATGCCAGGGATCATTTGTTTATTTGCCTCTGACAAAATTATTTCCCTGATTCCACATCCTATATTGTATCAAATTCAGGTTATGTGACCCTGCCTTGTAAGAGTATTGCAGTTGCCCCTCTTGGGATGAAGAGAGTCCCTTTTGCTGGCCTGTGGAACCAACCCTCACAGACAGGGACATGTAAAAACTTTATATACCTCTGCCTTCTTCTTTTTCCTCTTCTGGAAGGTATCTGCAAAGCATCTTTTTTGCCCCCCTCATCCATACAGCTCTAGAATTTTAAGTAGCCATGCATAAAGTGCACAATGAATCCACCTGCCAAGCTTACCAGCATCTCTTCTGTGCAGTCCCTGATAGACAATTCCCTCCCCTTTTACATTGATCATAACACTTTGTGATCAAGAAATTCAATGTTCATCCCATGCTTGCAGAAAACAGCCCCAATGCATGAACAAAACCCCTAGATGTCAGTACAATAACACACACACACACAAAAAAAGAACAGCAGCTGCAAATAGCAACAGAATTGTTTTAAAGTTAGGATGGTCTTGAATGACATTCAAGGAACTTGATAAAGAGATTTCAATCTAGGATTTAGGGAGAAAAAGAAAAGATGTTTTCTTCACATTCACATGCATTTTCCCCTAGATTGTGCACCAGTGGAAGTCAGTGGAGAACATGGCTTGGTTTTAGCTGCTGCTCTGGAAAGCTCTAGCATGGAAGTCTTATTTTGTGCAAAGAACCTTCTGGGCAATGTAAGAATACCCACATTTCATGCCAGGTTTGGGTGTTTTAGTTCTCCTGGGCCAAGTCCTTCTGAAAAATATTCATGTTACATATATAAAACCGCATTTGTTCACTTGCACACCTATAAAAATACAAATATATGCTCTTTTCCTAAACAAAGGATGACATCTAAGAGGACAAAAAGATTCCCTTTTCTGTGTGTTTGCATGTGGGGATAAAACCCATCTTAATCCCAAAGGCCAGTTTTTTAAATTGTGGGGGAAATCAAGATATGTAATCGATAAAGAAATATACAGGTATGAAATCTATGTAAATATCTATGTATGAAATAAATGCAACGCTTGAATTAGCAGAGATCTGCTTTTCTCTGCCAGCGAGACACACATGCAATCTGTGAAATGTTCTTCTGTAGGCTGGAGGGGAAAGGGGTGTAACCAGCATTTCCTTTTCAGTCTGAAAATGTACAGGACTGCAGCAGGACATCTGTATGGAATTAGCATGGCTTCTGCCCCTCAAAAATTGAGATTCATATGAGTGCAAACTGAGACTTCGTAATCTCGAGTCCAGATTTGCTTTACCTAAAAAAAACATCAGGACTGATTGCACCTTGGGGGATAATATTTAGAAAGGCTGAAATTAAGTTTTTAAGGAAGTAAAAATAAAAGCAGGCAGTTTCAAGTTGTTTTAAAGTCTTTGAATCTTTAGATATCTTTAGATGCGTGTAAGGGGTTGCGTGCAGCAGCCTATACACCAAACCCTATCCCTGTATTTTCAGGCAATATTTGGGTGCTGAAATTGGGACCTTCAGATGTACTCAAAAAATCCTTCTTTCTGGAAAGCCATGTGACAAACATCTCTGCCAGTTTTCTTATGGAATTTGCACTGGTGCATGACCTATTATTTTTCCTTCCTATAGTCTATGGGAAGGGCATGCTGTACATAACATTTCATAATTACAACATGCTGGCCTAGAGCTGCTGAAATACATTAATGAAAACTCTGAATTGTTCTTAGTGTATGTAGTTCCATCATAGACGTTTTAAACATTCCATAACGATATTATAACATATTATACACGAGAATTTTATACAAGAAATGGAATAGATTTTGTTCCTCTGCTTGAACAGTGAGATGGGACCAACTGTGGTCTCTTGCCTGAACCATTCTGGGGTTCCATGAACTCAGCATTTGCACAGCTCTTACTGTCCCGGTTTAGGGCAAATTTGGGAGAAAACCTCCAAAAGGGGGCCCCTCCAGAAAGCAAACCCACATGGCCCCTCCCCACAACCGGTTTGGGAAAGATTCCTTGGAGAGAAGTGGGAAGAACCTGTTTATTTAACAGGCACAGCACCCCCAGCACACAGAATGCACAATACCGGATGACACCACTCTGACAAAGATGACAAATTCAGAAAGTCTCTCTGGGGGTGGTTGCTCTGTTCTCAGTCCCTCCTGTGCTGGGGCAGCTGCTGCAGCCACAAGGTGCAAACTCTCGGTGTCCCAGTCCGGAGCAGGCTCGAGTAGGGCCAGAAAAGGGAAAGGAGAAACAGTCCAGGGAGAAATTGGGACTGCTCAGCTAAACTAACGAATGAGCAGAAGCAAAAAGCAAGAGCAAAGCAGGAGCAAAGCAAAAAGCCAAGCAAAAAGCAAAAGCAGCACCAGGTACTGCCCTGTCTGTGTGTCCCACCAGCCATGGGGGAGCGGCTGAGAGCAAAACCAAAACAAAACTTTCACTCTTCAGAGCCAGTTTTGAAGGCACAGAAGATGATATCCAGCACAAACAGAACACACGGATGGGGATACAAGCATCACAACATCACCCTAGGACAACCATGAAATGAATCAAAGTCTACCTTTACTTATATTCCATGAACCTATTTTAATTTGGCAACAAAAATAAAGTTTTGTTCCAGTTTTGCAAAACCAATCATGGAATCACAGAGTTGTGAAGGTCAATGGGTTCACTGGACAGGAAAAACACAAGATGATCACCACAGAAAACTGTTACTACTTCTTTTGTTCTGAATTATTTATATAATACATAAATAACCAGATATATAGCTATATCAGGATAATACATATATAGATGTATCAGGATAATTGTATTGCTTAATTCAGGGATTATCAGAGAACTCAGTGAGTCATCTCAGTGAGTTTTAGGACAGCTGAATCCTATCTTTCTAAATATGTTGTTCAAGAGAGGCTGAGTCAGAAAATGATGCTTAGAGGAACACATAAAACGACTGCTACACCCAGCTATAAAATTATTCATGTGTTTAAAGAACTTAAAACATGTTGTCTGAGTTTAATGCCAGATGAAGTTTCTCCTGAGTAACTGAGCCCTTTTTTCTGCTCCACCTACAGACTCCCCAGGGTAGAGCTTCCTAATAAGATAAATTAAATTAATTATTAATTATAGACATTCTTAACCTGGGAATTACTCTTGCAGCTATGTTGGGGTTTTCTTTCCAAAAATAAAACCAGAATATCCAATAATTTCTACTGGGGTTTTTATCTTGTTTAACTTGAATAATTTTAAAATAGACACTGAAGTGTCTGAAGTCTACATTCAACCTCCTGTTTAATTTTATTTCTTATTTCTATTAATAATTTTGTGCATAAAATTTGGTTAACTTTTTCTAGAAGAAAAGGGAATGTTTTGGTTTTTTTTTAACTCTTTCAACTCCTTCATTCTGATGACAGATTTCAGACCCTAAAGTAGGATTTGCTTGGTGGTAGTTAAGATGCCTAAATTAGGAACATTTCACTTCTGTTTGCTATAATTTAAAAAAAAAAAGGAAAAAATCAGTAGAGTGGTCCACCCTACTTCTCCTATGCTAAAAAAAATCCCAAATTATAACGAGGTTTTACAGGCAGAACACACGAATCAGTTCTGCAATGATGTGCTAAAATGCCTTGCCTTGTTTACATTTTCATGTGTGTCACAAAGGTAAAGAATCAGACATTCCAAGCTGGGTAATCCTTCTGTAGATGAAGCTTTGCATCATTGAGAGATCTTTTGTTCAATTGCATGGAACAGTTCCCTCATGGCATCTTTCAACACTTTTTTTGCTTTTTTCAAACTCTTGTTTCTTCAGTACCTTTCTCTTCCATTTTTTAAGCCCCACTTAATGTTTTCTTCCTTTTCAATATGCCTCAGGCAACATATACCTTTTTTCCTTCTACAGTGAAAGCATGGCTTTGAAACCACTACTAAAGTATTTTTGAATTTTATAAGTTACAAAACTGAAACTGTGGAATAATTTATCTATTTGTTGCATATGCAAGGGACTTTATATTGTATAATATATTCACTTATATAGATATGTAAATGAATTAATAAAAAATGTGAATGAAAATTGCTTCTTGAAAGGCTGTAATACCCTTCATATGCATTGAAGTTTTACAAATAAGCACACAGAGAGGGGAGATCATAACTCTTTACTTATTTCTTTTTTATTGAGAATAAACTTAGAGTGGGAGCACATTAGTTTTTAGCTCCTCTTTCTTACTAGTTTTTATTTTTTGTTTGCTGAATTATGGGTGTATACCAAATCAGTGCCTGTATTTAAAGGCTGGGAGAAAAGTAAGTTAGATCAACTAATCTCATTCCCTGGCCTGAAATAATGCTGAAAATTGAAATAATTCAAGTTTCTATGTGAAAACAAGAACATCGAAGCTAATCAAAAGATACTCATCCAAAGCAAGGAAGGCACAGCCAGAGAATGAAGCAGACAGGCTGAATAATAAAAAAAATTTTAAAAATATGTTGATTACCGAATCTCAGCAATGCTTTTGAAACAGTCTCAAATTACATCTTCTAAGTAAGGAAAGAATCACAGTCTAGAGTAAAGTATTTCATTTTATATTATATATTCTCCTTACAGATTAAGGATGATCTGAAGATATCACAATTACATTGGAGGACAGGATTAGAAATCAAAACGATTAGTCAGATATATGGTCAGAAATACCATACAAATGACAAAAAGAAAAGAAAGCACAGGTAAAAATCAACCAAACAAGGAAAAAGAGGATGCAGCTCAATGTTCTTTGTGGTAAAACCACTGTAATCTACAGCAGATCACCTACAGCTGTGCAGCATTCCTTTGCTTGAGGTACAGGTTAAATGGTCAATTTTATTTTTGCTTTAGAGCAGAGAGGTTTAATCAAATGAGTTTCTAAGGTATTTTCTAAAAACACTTTTAAAATAGATCTATGGTGAAGATACTGGTGATTTCAAAAAATATTAACAAATTATATTTAACAAATATTTAACAAATGAAGGCTGGGCACTCACTGAACATGCAGACGTGTGACCTCAGCCCAGTGGGGAAAAGAGAACAGCTGAAAAGAAATTCTTCGTCCTGGTATTGTCTTGTCACTTCTACTTTCAATACCTCTACTGGGTCTAGACATCTACCATTGGGTTCTCTTGGTGATTCCAGTAATGAAGGGCTGAGAATGCTTTTACTTGTCAAATCAATGTGGCCATTGAGAAACATCATTTTCAGAACTGTAAGAAATTATTTACACCCACTGAGATCCTACATTAGCAAAATTATGGCCTGTGTTTTTACTCTGTATCAAAGTGTCAAAAAAATATGACTGGCTTTACTTAGAATTATCTCCCACCCTTGTCTGGGAAGAAATTTAATCACTTGGGAAAAGTTCAGATGAAAAAATAATGTCATAAAGCATTATGAGCTTTCCTCTGGAAAATTTTTGTTTATGCAGATGTACACTTGCATGCTTCCCAAATACTCACTGCATATAACATTTTGAACAATTGTTATTGGAGTTGGCCAGACTTGAAGTGGAAGTTCACGTAGAGCAAAAGAGGCATCACTCATCCTTCTGCATCAGCTACATGATGCCAGTATATCATGACATCCTCTGTGAAAGAAGCTTTTTTATTTTATAACACTCAGGGAATAGAATTTGGATCAGCAGATCCAAATGTGTCCTAGGCTGATAAGTAGTGAGGTTTTTTGGGATGCTGTGGTCAGACCAATCAGTGCTCAGATTTGAATATTGGTACCTGGTGTGGCCCCTGAGGACATGGACACACCTCTGAGGACACAGGGGTTAAAAAGCAGAGAACTCCCAGGGGAATTCTCTCTGTTGGTGAAAGATGTCAGACTGGCCCTGCCCAGCTGCAGGGTGGAAGGGTGGAGGAACACTGAGAGGCATTGGGCAGCCTGCTGGGGCCTCTCCAGCTGCTCAGAGTGACCCTGAGATGCGTTAGAAGGTCTCTTTTCTCAGCCCAGCGCTTGAGGAAGGAGTCAGAGCTCTTCATTTCTCGGTCTCAAGGTTGTTCATTGTATCTTATCTATAAAATTCTCCCTCCTGTGCTACTGAGGTCCGCTCAGCAGGACAGTCAGAGGCACTCTGCCTCCCCCAGGGCGGTGTTGTGTCTTTATACTAAAAACTACGTGTACAATATTTACAGTTACTTTTCTATCACTTACATTAGACAGTGAGCTTCTACTCTAAACCAATCTGTAAGTGCCAACATCACAGCAGAAGATGGAGGCCAAGAAGAAGAAGAAGAAGAAGGAGAAAGGCTGGACATGCTCAGATCTCTCTGTCTTGCCTCCTGAACCCCCATTCCAGAAACCCCAAAATCTACTTTTTTGCCTTGTGATAACTTCACTATTATTCTACCTAAACTGTTGTGGCTTGCTGATCTTCATCTAAGGTTGGTAATTTGCTCCACGGGTCATAATGAAAACCAGAGGTGTTTTGGGCTCTGTGCCAGGGCTTCTGAACCCCCCTGGCAGGGGCCTTGGCCATCCTGGCCAGCCAGAGGGATGTCCTGGGCTCCTACAGCAGCCCCCCAACTCCCCCCCCAGTAGAGAGAGAGAGGGAGAGAGCCTGTCCTTGTGCTTGTGCCATCTTGAAATTTGATATCATGTGCTGTCAGCTCAGGGGGCCTCTGGGCGGGCAGAGCCTGACATTTTAACTCTTTTTTTTGGACAGTGGAAACTTTACAAAACACGAGTCCTCCTTGATTTGAATGAGAAGAGAGACAGACATGAAACAGAAGGAAATGGGCAAGTGTGGTGGAAGTCAGAGCAAGTGAAGGATGTCGGAAGAAGATGAGGAAGAATCCTGGGTGGAAGAAGATGATGGAGTGGCCTTTGGCTGGACTTTTTCTTGCATAGCCATAGATTGAACCAATTTTTCCTGTAACCCAGAGACTGCATTTAGGGGGATGCAATGGCTTGAGCCAAGAGAGTGATCTGCCTCAGTGACTGCCAGTGCAGGAGTGAATGGAACAGAGAAAGCTGAGGAGGGTGTGGTGGTGCCCTCTCTCTTCAGGGAGGAAGAAGATCTCTGTTCTCAAGAGCCTCAGCCCTAGGGGAGGTGAGAATGGCAGGACTGTTGTCCTAAAACTGAGAAAGTGTTGTTTTTTGGTCCTTGGCAAAGCATCCTTAAAAGGAATCCTCTAAGTAGTCATGTGCAGTGCTGAGAGCACTGTACATGGAAGGAGGATGTCAGGATGGCAAAAGCTCTCCAGGCAGTGCCATGGGTGAGTTGGAAACACAAGAGGTTTCAGTTGTGTTTCCTGGGGAACTATGGTACAAGAGAGACTGCTGTCTCCCTTGGTGAACTGAGAGTTGATTATCTGAGGGGTGGTAACTCGATTGAGAATCTCAGATTCTATTTCGTGTGGTGGTGGAAATTGGGGGGAGGAGGAGGAGGAATGCTTTTGGAAGGTTTTCATTCTGAGTTCTGTGTGTTCCCTTTTTCATACTGTAAGTTAATAAAGTTCTTTCCTTTATTCTGAGGCTGGAGCCTACTTCGCTCTATTTTTGGTCACATTCTCACAGCAGCCACTGGGGAGAACTTATTTTCATGGGGCACGCTGGCATTCCGGAAGCATTGAACCATAACAAAATGCTTTCCAAAAGCTGTGGGAGACAGAAACAGGGCTGCGATGCCCTGGAAGAACACCCTTGTTTAATTCAGGGTGAAGAAGTGAGGCACTTTCCTAGGGCTCCCTGCACCTCCATGAAATTCCGCCAATCGTCCCCCCGCCCTCCGGTTCTGGCAAGTTCTACGGTCCGAGTTTCCCCATTGGCTCTCCCCAGAAGGCCCCTCCCTCCCTTCTCTCTGATTGGTCCAGCCTGTATCACTCTACTCCAGCTCCTCCCCCGGACCCTCTCCCTATTGGACTGTGGGAATCCACAGAATCAGAGGGGTTTGGGAAAGCTGCAAAAGGCAGGCCCCAGAGGCAGCAGAACTGTGACTGGAGCTAAGCACCAGCCATGAGATTGGTCAGCAGAAAAATTATTTAAAAAGTAGAAAAGCAAAGACAAACAGAACAATGGTCTGTGTATTAACACTTGTCTAGAATAACTCTCTAAGCTACAGAAAAGTTTACCTAGTGAGATATTAGGAAGTTTGAAGCTTAATAATGGAGCTCTGTGCATTCTGTTTGAAGGCTCACAAGCAGGTATTGTATTTGAAATAAGCAAGCATTGTTTAACCAAAGGTACCTGTGCTTGTTGTGGTTGGATAGAACTACTGTCAATATAGAATATATACTATACAGATATAAATACTGTCAGTGTGCTTTTGCTTTGTGGGATTGGTCAAAAAACTTTTAAAGTGAGTTAAGTTCTGTGTCTGCTGCCTGGGATGTGAGCTGGAGGCATCTTCCCACTGTCATAACCATGGAATGAGACTGATGCTGGAAAATCAAACAGCTCAAGGTGCGTTCCTCAGCAGTTCTGTCCCATTTGTGATTTGTACACAGACCCACAGCTGGTAATAAAGGGGAGCCACCCGCAGCTGATGTACAATATTTTTCCTAAAAAAATCTAATTTTATCCCATGAGTACTTGTAGTCTTAGGTTCTGCTCTTTCAAACGCAGAGCTATGTTCCTGTCTTATCCGCGCAGCTCTTGGTTGTAGTACTGATTTGATTTATCATGTTGCGCTTTTTATTCTGTGAATTTTCTTCCATATTTTTAAGAGAGCTGCTGCTAGCTAAAGAACCCAAGCCTTCTGGCAGTGATTTTTCTCTACCACAGCAATGGCTTTTCTGGGCAGCTATTGCAAATTTAACATGTGTAGTTCTAAGATGAATGATCAGAACATAATCATTACTTTAAATCATGTCTGGTCTGTGTCTTTTACCTGTAGAGTATTTATGATGCCCATTCTAACAAAGACAGCTTTCTTGGGAAGCATTAATTTCTATTCATATTCATATTCACAAAGACCAGACTTATCAAAAGTAAGACATCTTGTCCAATCAATATTTTATAGTTTTGTGTGCTAGCGCCTTCTTGAGTGCAAGGAGACTCTCAAGTCTTACAACCACTTTACAAATCACTGGTAGCTGCTGACGTTGCTTTTGATACTCTACACAGTATTTCCAGTTTGAAATTATGTCTCTCTTGCCTTCGAATTGTAACTTTGCTCTGCTCTAATTTCTAGCCCACCCTCGCTGTGTAATTGCCAAACTTTTTTGGGGTGTTGGTAATTTGTTTCATTGTTTGGGTTTTTTCCCCTTCAGGATTTTTTAGTGTTGTCTTTTTCCAGATGTGCTGTGTTTAACTTCTGAATTGCTTCTTTATCGCCGTGTTTCCTCATATCCAAGACCCTGAGCTTATCTCTAATCAGTTCTTTCCTTTTGATTCCTTGCGTCCTATTTATTTATTCCTTGTGTTTTCTGGAGATAGTTATTCACACGAAGTGGCATGGAATCCTTCTCTTTCCCCGACTCTCAGCTGCACTTCATTCATGACAGGTTTAACAGCTTCTGCTTGAAAGAAATTCCAAATCTCACCCACAATCAGGAGGTTGCTGAACTCTCCTACCCAGTTGTCTTCATAAATACTTTAAGTTTCTTAAGGTCTTTAAAGACTGAGGTTCTCTCACGCAAAATTACTTCTGCTAAATTTACAAATTTAAACAAAATCAGCTTCTGCTCTGTCAGAACACGGGTCAGTAAATGGAGCTTCTGTCAGAGCCACTGATGGTCTGTCAGGACCATCAAAGCAGGGCAGTAAATGGTACAAGAGAGTTGGCTGCTTGGGTTTTATTTCAGAGATAACAAAATCTGGCTCCTGCTTCTCACCCCTAAAAGTGACAGACAATATGCACGTGGAGCTAAATGAAGCTGTGACATGTCCCAGTTTTGTTGCAAATGACAAAAACCCTAAAGTTTCTGGGTTGCCACCGTATAACCACGGGCTGTAGAGCATGAGGTGTTCACCCCTAGAGGCGCAGCTCAAAGGGATAAAAATCTCAGACGACAAAACCAGATCGAGCCGTGTTATCGCAATGACAAGCACCCAGCACTTGGGGACTGTCACCAGGGCCACATTTTTGTTCTCACTTCTTTTATTTGTTCCTCACCGGTGGCTAACTATTCGGCGCATCTAGGTAAATGCGTGCTCTCGGCCTTAAAAAGCAAGCAGGAAATTTCCTAAGCCAGAGGGGTTTTTTAAGGATAGTTATGTAGGGAGAAACAGCAAGCAGAGAACAAGCAAAAATTTTGCTTGTTCTTGAAGGGAGCTGCTCCTGAAGGGATAGCGCCAACTATTCCAGCACCACACATTCCTGCTCTTGATGGCAGAAGCACCGTGAGACCCTCGGTGCTGAGGTGATGGGAACGGGGAAGGAGCTCTCGGAGGAGCCCAGCGCTCCTGTGCCAGACCCAGCCGGCGGGACGGGTGTGGGGATCCGGCTCCCTCCCCTCCTGGCTCATCCTTGCGACCCGAACCTCTGGGAGCCCCGTGTGCTGTCACAGGGAGGCCTTTTGCGTCCATCCCACGGCGCAATTCCCGAAGGTTGGGGAGAACGGGAGGAATGCTCAGAACCCGCTTTGGGACCAGCCCCACCTGCACCGCTGGCTCCCCGAGAACCCCCTTCCCTCCAGCAGCCGCCGGCCCTCACTCCCTCCTCCTCTCCCCCTTCCCTCCTGCCATCCCCTTTTCCCGGCCCCGTCCCTCCCTTCCTCTCCCCCACCCCAGCCCCTCACCGGCCCGGCGGCATCGGCTCCTCCTCCGGCTCCTTTCGCTGTAAATCCGCCCCTGGCGCTGGGCAGGGGCTTTTCAGTCCCCTCTCGCTCTGCCCCAGCACGTTTATTTAGCCGCGGTTAATTAGCGTCTGGTTCTTTTTTCTTTTTATTTATTTTTTTTTAAGGGAAAATTCAGGTTCCCTTAGATCTCCTGTTGCGGCGGAGTGGGCGGGGAGGGGGAGAGAAAATCCAACTCTGCTTTTATTCACCTCTTTTTTCCCCCCCCTCTCCACAGAGGGCTGTCTGCGAGCTAAGAGGAGCCCGGGCTTTGATGGCACCGGCCGGGCAGGCTGGGAAGGACACACGGCGCATTTCCCGCGGCTGAAGTTTCTCCCCGCCCGGGGGCCGCCCCGTGCCCGCTGAGGGCGGTGCGGGACCCGCGCTCCCGCCCGCGGCTGCCGGCCCGCTTCCCGCCGGAATAGCCGCAGCATGGGCAGGCGGCGGCGGCTGTGGGCACAGCGCTGGTGCTTCTTATCGCTGTGCCTGGGCTGCCTGGTGCTGTGTGCGCGGGGAGCGGCCGGGAGGCAGCAGCGACAGCCGCAGCAGCAGCCGCAGCAGCAGCATCGGCCGGCGCTCCGCGCTCCCTCAGGAGCGGGCGGCCCCTTGGCCGCCACCGCCGCGCACCGGGAGGACGGGGCCGGGGGCGCCGCCGGTCGGGTCCGCAGGCGAGGACAGCACGACGGGCTCCGAGGGTAGGGACAAGGCTGAAACCTCCTTCCCCGCCGCCTGCTTGCTCCCCAGGGCATCTCCCCAGCCAGAGCCCCTTGCCGGTGGTCTCCGTGTGTGCCCCCGGTGCCGCTCTCCCTCCCGCCTCCCTGAGGCTGAGGACTCGCGGCTCGCTAAGCTGGGAGTTTGCTGCTTGCCTGTGGAATCTGGCTTCCTAATTAGTGCGATTTAATTAAAAGCAGACCTTGTGGGGGGCCTACATTGCAGCTAACGAATTGACCCCATTGGGCTCATTGGTGCAGCGACTTCCGATACTGAGATGCTTTGACGCTCACTGTTTTGGGGGGGTTTCTACAAAGAAATGATGCAGAGTCGGTTTGGTTTTCTTCTTCTGATATTTCAGGGACTTTTTGGTATTTTGAGTTAGTTTATCCTTATGAGCGGGCATCCCTTCTGTCTAGTGTCAGATGACAGCAAGAAGCCCGTTTTTATGGCAACGCTTCTCAGACTTTGAATGAAAGCAGAATCAAACTCATCCCTTCCGTATCCTCAGTTGTTGCAAGAAGGATGAATGTGGCCTGCCTTTGCCTCATCTACCTCTCCTTTTATGTACTAATCAGTTGAACTTACCCAAAATAAAATCTCTTGGAGGAAGATTTTTTTTTTCCCTTTGAGAGGACATTTTTATAGACAACTTCGCTGTGCAGTTTTTGTTTGTTTTATGCAGCTGGATTCTTCCCGTGTGTGTATGTAAAACATTAAATTCTCTTTGGAGTGCTTCCTATTTTCCTGTACACATTTATTGATTTCTCTGTGTTGCAGGCCAAATGTGTGTGGTTCTAGATTTCGCTCCTACTGTTGCCCTGGGTGGAGGACCCTTGCTGGAGGGAATCAGTGCATTGTTCGTAAGTGTCTGGCTGCTTCTACTGCTCAAGGCTTAACAAGGAAAGTAAATATTCTTTTACAAGTCACACTTTTCCTTCAGCACAAGAAAAGCTACTTCCAGTTCTGTGTTTCACGTTATTTTTAGAAATAACGGAAGAAAGGAAAGGGAAAAATAAACAAACCAAAATGGAATTGCAGGTCCACATTCCTTGCAACTGAAGGGCTGTTTGTTGATAAGAGACATTTCTCCACCTAGGTTTTAAAGAAAACCGGTGACAGCTCAGGAAAAAAACCCAAAACTTTGTCAAATCAAATACTGAACTGTAGTAACAGGGGAAAAATAAGCCAAAAGGTTTTGATGTGGGCAAGTCAGATCCTGAAGTTCTCTGAAACTTGGAATTATAATGAAGTAGAAAGCTTCTTTACATCTGGGATGCTTATTCTCTTGTCTGTTATTTTTAGTTGTGTTTTGATGGCTGTCAGGCATGTAGACTGGCTACTGGCTGGTCACGGTAGGTACTTTGCTGACAGGTGTGATTTTTGACATACATGGCATGGCAAAAAAAAAAAAAGGAAAAAAGTAGTGTGCGAGGGGAATGTGCTCAGTACTCTGGTGGGATAATGTCTTTGGGGATGTTTACCATGAAATAGAAAATGAAGTTGAGCTTTCTCTGCGTTAGGTAACAGCTGATAGTAGACAATGCTTCCTTCAAGACCTTAAATTTTTAATCTGTTGCCATTTAATCTAGCCTGTCGCTGTCTGTTTTGTTAATAGTGGAGGTCTTTGTCATTCTCCATCTGATTAACTGCAGGCATGCAGGACAAAACTGGGCAAGGGAAGGGTGATAAGCCAAGGTCTGCCAAACTTTTGACCTTTGGTGGCCTTTTTTGATGGTTCCAGGCCTCCCTCACCTGTTCACATTTATTGGTTTTACATGGTTAAACTTGACTGGCTGATATTGGGGATAACTGTGCCATGTAACACTTATTTTCACCTCAAGCTGACCCAGAATTTCCCAGCAAAGGATTATGGTGCCATTCAGAAGAAGATCCTTTTATTAATGTTGCTGTGGAATAAAAGGAGTTCCTCAGAATGTTCTTTTCACGTTTATCAAGTCTTTCAATACTGGCTACTTTACTTCAATGTAAAGCAGAGATTTTAAGGATTTGGGCTGCCTATTATGCTGTCGATAGGCTTTTCAGATTCAGCTGTGTGTCTGGCTCAGATGTGTTTAGGGGCTTTGAACAATCCTTACAGGATATCCTTTAAACTGTGTTTCTCAATGCCTCTTAATGGCCTTGCTCTCAGGTCTGCCCACATCCAGAATAATCTGATTTATTTTTAATTTATGCGCACAAGGGACATCTTTTAGCTCCTGCCTGCTAACTGCACTCTAATTGCAGTAAGCAGTTGAAAAGAAAATGGCACTTTCTAACATGTTTATGAGGTGAATGATTTTGGCAGGCCAGTATTGTCTGTGACACTTTGCTGTTTGGGCTTTTGGCAAAGGTTTAAGTGTACAGATTTCTGTGCTGACAATTAATGTCTCTGGAGATGACCTTCCCTTTAGCTGGAGTTTTTCACCTAGAGAAAGCCTCCTGCACAGGATGCTGGACAAGGTATCAAACTTCTCTTTTGGAGATGTGCTGGTTATAATTGATGCATATTTTAACTGGTGATTTTGAAGTGGTGTTTCAATGAGGAGGAATCTATGAGCCACTGGTAGGTGAAAAAGAAACCATTCTGACCTGACAGTGTTTCAAGCTGATGATGTGGTGGTGGTTGGTGGTGGTCTGTGGCACATTTATGATTAAAAGTGATCTTTTATCTGAAAAGCAAGGTTTTTAGACCTTGGTCTAAAAGGTCTACTTACTTTTACTCTATTGTTATACAGAATGAAGTGTTCTGATGAAAGCGTATTTAGGCTATGCCTGAGGTCTAGGGCTTTCAGTTGGCAAAAAAATCACTCCTTAATGGATAATAAATTAATAAATGGAGTAAATGTAAACCTTGCTTTACCAAGAGATTGACCTTGTGGTGTATAAAGATGGGCTGAATAGGAATATTAAAAAACAACCCCATGTCCTGTGCCTGTCAAGTGCTCTAAATCCAAGTCCTGGCTCATGGAATAATATTTTAAGTCAGTCCATGGCATGTCTCTAATTCCAGCTAAATAGAAAAATCCCACAAACTCTTTGACTTATCATGCCTTGACATTTGAGACATTATTGTAGCAGAATTAATGATAAATGTAGACAATGCATTTTGCATCTTTTTGATGCCCAAAGGGTGCTGTGGCATGTGATCTCAAGGTATTTGTTTAATTGTAGTCCTTCAGTGGAGATCTGCTGCCAGATTATTTGGTTCTCACAAAACTCTGGGCCTATTTACAAAGAAATTGTGATTCTTAGGGTTTTTTTGGTGGTGGTGTTTGTTTGTTTTTGAGGATTTTTGACTATACAAGTTGTCTGTTGCACAATATGTGTCTTTTTGAAGTCCTCTGTTGTGCTATAGTGACTGACTGCCTCAGGCTCTTTTGATTCATTTGCTACTTGAGCAGATGGATTTGATGTATTGATTTGGATATACTTTAGAAGAATTTAGACTTCTAGCTCTTTTTTTTTTGTGGTTCTGTCACTCCTTTCTTCACTGGAGCTATGCTGGATGGTGAGTGAGAGGGAAAGGAAGGAACTTTGGGTCATCATGGGGATGGCACAAGGTCAGGCATGGGACACACAGATGTGGGGTGGACAGGCTTTCCTGGGCTTTGTATGGGTTTAAAATAAAAGTGTGGGAGCTACCTGAGTACAAGAAACTATATTTAGGGAAACACCACAAAATCTGCAAAGTCCAGCATTTGCACATTGACTTCTGGCCAGGCTTCTTTGGGTAAAGGATGGATAATCTTGGGAATAGAAAAAAAAAGACCCTAAAATGGTTTTGAAATGGTGATTAGAAGAGTGAAGCCCATAGCATAAATTGGCATTGTTTATATTCCTTCAAATCTTGGGTTCTTGGTAATGTTTTCTCACAGGTCTTGTGGTCTAAGTGATGTGTTTTTAATGATTGCATAATTGGCTGATACTTCTAAGTGGGCAAAGAATTGATTACCTGGTTTCAATGGTCAGGTGAGTGTTTGAATATGCCTGATTTAATTCTGATTGTCTTCAAACTTGCCAAGAGATACTAATTATGCCAAAAGTCAGTTCACTTTATTTAACTCAAAACTACTTTTGAATGTGTAATAACTGTCTCAATGAAGTGAGTTTTCAAGGGTTGTTTTGGTTTTTTTTTTCCCCTGCAAGTTTAAGCCTCAGGTTTCTGTTAATCCCTGTCACCCTCTTTCTGTGTTCTTCCTCAGCAATTTGCAGAAATAGCTGTGGCGATGGATTCTGTTCCCGTCCCAACATGTGCACTTGTGCCAGTGGGCAGATATCACCCACGTGTGGAACAAGACCTGGTAAGGATTTATTGTGTTTTCATTAGAGATTTTATTTTAAGTCATTCTTTCCAAGTTTCAGTGACAGAAATGCCAGTTTCCTTAAAAATAAGTTCTCATTACTGAATTCGCAAATGTAAATTTTGCTTAGGTAAGACACCTCAAGTTTGTTATTGCAAACGTGCCCGTTTACTCTGTGTGACAAACCTAAATAAAATATACTTAAAGAGAGAAGGAAGTTTACAAATGAATGTGTGTGGTAATCACATTTTCATTCAGTCCATTTTGTTAAGAAATCAAGATTGTCCAGTTCCCATTGCAATTAAAAGTTCTGAGCTGCAACATAATTGTGGAAAACTCTAGAAAACCTCTCCACGAGTATACACTTAAACTATGTAGCATAGGTGGTACAAAGCCCATCCTTCAGATCCCATTTCAAGGGCTGTGGAAGGCCATTCCTTAGTGGTGTTTTTGGCTGATTTTGGGTCTCTCTCAGCAGCAGAGCAGTGCAGCATCAGCTGCAGGAATGGTGGGACGTGCGTGGACGAGCGGTGCCAGTGCCAGAAGGGCTTCTCTGGTGCCCACTGTGAGCAGCGTAAGTCACAGCCAGTTTGCTTGAAGGGCAGTGAAAGAAGTGCTTGTTTTGGGGTATGGTGTTTAGCTGGCAGTCATTTTCTGCATGAAGTGCTTTTGTGTTCTCTAAAATTCAAGTTACAGATTGGAATCACTGAGCAATTTTGGGAAACACTTGGGAGGAGCAACATCACTGTGCATCCCCCTCCTCAGACCAGATGTTCACTAATTTTTCATTCCCTTTTAACAAAGTTTCCTCTGCCTCAGAACAATAGTCTCACTGCTGGGCTGAAGAATGTTCTTCTGTTTTCTACTGAGTCTAAGGAAAAAAGGATTAAATATGGTTCAAGCTGTTGGATACCTTTTTGGGTTAGCAGACAAACTAGAAAGTGAATTATTTGCCCAGCTTTACCTATAACAGCACAGTGTTTACAAGGTGCAGCAATTTAGCAAATAGTAAAAGTCCCTAAAGGCTGCAGGGATGAAGAAAGACTCAAAAGTGTATTCTAAGGCCAGCTGACTACTAGTTAGGAGATAAATTGATTGCATAAAGCAGGCTGAAAGAACTAGAGACAGAGAGAGGGCAGCTCTGCAAAAACCAGATGGGCTGAATAGTGTGGAAGATGATTTTTTTTGCCCTAGTCATTTTTATAAATGCTGGAAAAACAGTCTTGTTCCTGCTTTAACTGGCTAAAACTCTCTAAAATTTTAGCAAAGAGTTGTAATCCTGACCTGTGACCCCAGTGAAATTTTGTAATCAGGGTTGCTGGTCCCTTCCTGCTTTTGTTAAAATGTCTTAAAAGATATTGTTAATATATTCAACACCTGAATGCTCTCAGACAAGGCAAATTTCCAGTGAATAAATGAAAAGATGATTGAATTTTCAAGTGGTGACCCCGAAGCAATCCATAAAATCTGAACAAACTCTGGATATTGGTTTCACTGCATCATGTTATGAATACGTCTTCTAGACAGTGTTAAAAATGTAAATATGTTTTAATTTCTATTTAGAAAAATTTAATTGTATATAGTGAAGTTAATTGTCTTGCTGAAGTGTCGTCCATTAATTCAACAACGTAACACGTGCAACAAAGTATCTTCATTTTATGTGAGCATTCTCAGGAAAAGGTAATTCTGGTTGGTGGTTCTTGGTGAGAAGTCAGGCTTTGTCACATTTCCACACAACAGTATATTTTATGCTCCCTGCTATGATGCAGGAGTAATGTGTACCTTTTTTCAGTTTGAAATTATTACCTTCTCTAGGTTGCTGAGGTTCTTTTGCCCTGGATACTCAAATGTGTTACAAATACCACATCCAAACTGAGGAGACACATTTAGGAAGGCAGCCTAATGACTTCGAGACCAAAAATGGAAATGTTTTAAAAATATTATGACTCTCCTGTGAGCTGAAATGTTTCTATTTGGAACATGTGCTAATTCTGGACAATTTTGAAGTGAAGACTTGAAGCAAGGAGTCAGAAAGTAGCTAAAGCGAGTTAGCTGAGGCACTCTTTTGATGGTGTTTTTCAGTCTCTCTGAAGAACTCTTCCTCTTCCTCTCTTCCTTTTGAACTGAGAAAATTCAGTGGTCTGGCAGGAAGCTTTGTTCTTGATTCAGACCACTGGTAAAGAGTATGAGTGGGTGCTCTGAAGTCCCATGACAGTAAAATCTTTTTCATCTAAATGTACTGTGGATTTATAACCCTTTCACCCCACTCTGCTTCCTCCTTCACCACAAAAAAAATTTTTTTTTTTGGGATCTTTTAAGAAACACAGGTTATTTTAGGTAAAAAATGATGACTTAAACAGGTGATTCTTTACCTTTGCTTCTAAACATCACTCTCCTTCCAGCAGCATCAACTCTGAGAGATGGTTATCTCTCTCTTGGACTCCTCTCTCTTCTCAAAAGGTTTGTTGCTGTTGTAACTGGACAACACAATATGCCCAAAAAATACTTGAGGTTTGACAGACAGGTAACTTGGGTGAGGGATAGTAAGTTCTTACATAATTCTTATGAGTGACTAGAGCTGCACAGCTGATTAAAACACACTGAAGTTGAACATGTGCTGTTAATCTGTGCTGAGCAGCTGTTTTCAGTTAATACCAGCAGGTGCTGATGGAATTTGGTTTGCACAGTCATTGCTGGTGGAGGTGGTCGGAGGGAGATGAGCTCCATCCTCAGGCCTAGAGAGACTTAGAGCAGCGGGAGAAAAATCAGAATTTTTAAAATGACTGTGTTACTCTGTAAATGTCATTGCCATGGCATTATTAAGCTTTTCTTCTGTTCTTTTTTGTTAATTGAAGCTGTCTGTGAGAGTGGCTGTCAGAATGGAGGAAGGTGTGTCGGACCCAACCGCTGCGCTTGTGTCTACGGCTTCACTGGCCCTCAGTGCCAAAGAGGTAAAAGAAATTTAAGGAAGGAAACTGTGAGTAGTTGTACACAAAAAGAAATGCTGTGTGTGAATGTTTTATGCTGTGCGTTTTAAGCCAGCAAACTTTCAGTAAGCCACTTATTACTCGTAATTTTAGAAAGTGTCTTTTTTTTTTTTTTTTAGTTTGGCAGACAGATTAAAAATTGACACGTACAAAGCCTACTTGGTAGGAATTTCAGCTCACCTAGGCTGCATATTTTGTCACACAACAGTTAAAAGATTACATGTCTTAGTTAAAAGTTTATGTGTCTTTTGCTCTTTGCCACATGAAATCCAGAAAAATTGCTGGTGGTGTTTGGATTGTGTAAGTCTAGATAATTGAAGGATTTTTTTTCTGTGTAACACCTCTTCCATAAGAGGAACTTGGGAAGTAATTTGCTCTGATTAGTTGGGAAGAAGTCAGAGAAGGACTGAAAGAATAACCAATTACCATAGTGTAGGGATCAGTTCCTAAACCCATTCTTTTTCTAGAATGCATCTCAGAGATGGCTTCTGAAGGGAGTCCTGTGGAAATCCCTTTTTCAAATTCAGCTGTGAAATGATCAGAGCTGTGTATATTTGGAGAAATATATTGAAAAAATATCCTGCACCTTTTAATGTTTTTAATTTTTTTTTAGCATTTGTTTACTGTGAAATGGAAATAATTTCCATGGAGGTAAAGGAACTAAAAAGCCACACACTGAAAAAGCAGGAGTTTCTATTTGCTATTCCAGGCTGGTTTATAGACCCAATAGGTATCACAAGAGTAAGAGGAATGTAAAGGATCAGTTTGTCTCTAGCTTGTTGCTGTTTGCATTCTTAAACCTGATTTGCAGTTTTCTATTTATCCATTTCCTGTAGTTATTTCTTCTGAAGCAAGCACAAGAACTCAAATCTTACATAGTTTGGTTAGCAGAGAAATAGGAAATAGTATTTTGTTAAAAAATTTGTTAATACTTACAGCTGCTTTGTAGCCGTTCAGAGGTGTGTCTGTGCAGTGTATACCTGTCTAAAATAAAAGGTTACCAAGTCTTTCTGTTTGGAATGGATTTTCAAGGGATTGGACAAAGTTAGAGTAATTTGTAGTTTGAGCTTTGCTTCTAATGGGTCTTAACACTGCAAATTCTGCAGTCTGGGCTGAGTATCTAAGATGGATTATACTTCTAGCTGAACTATGGCGTGATAGAATTCCAATATTCAAAATTATTTTTTTAATTTAGTTGATTGCATTCAGAAATGCCTTTTTATTTATTGCCAGACAACTTGGTAAGCTTGCTTTTTTTTTATCCTAGATAAAAGAAATCATTCCTAGTTAAGATTTGCTTCTGTTCTCTGGCTAAATTCAGGGCTGTGGAATCATATTGATGGGTATGACAGACTCCAGCTGTGATGATGGCTCAATTTTAGTAATGATATTCATACTTTATAATGATTACTTTTTAGTAATGATATTCATACTTGTTTGACCTTCAAAGCTTAAAAGATTCTACTACACTTGGGTGTTGCAGCCTAACTTTTGTGATGTTGAAAGGGTTTAGGTTTGCTTTCTTGCCATTCATTGTGAAATCTTTAGCTGCAGAATTCACGCCCTGTACAGAAATTTAAACATCAGTGTTTTGGCATCCATATTTCCCAGCTCTCCTTGAGAGTCCTAGGTTTTCAATTTTGTGTAGAGTGCTCTTCTTCTGCAAGAGTTCATCTGCCTTATGTGGGTATTTGAAAACTGAGTTATTTCAGTTAAAGGTTTGCATTTTATTGCTTGAAATTGGAGGTAGTAAGCCAAATTTCCTTCTGTCAGTGTCAATAAAATATAGCATATATAATAACTATCTAATATAGCATCCTTTTACAGCTTTGACAAGGGTAAGTAAAATTTTGCCTGATCTTGGTGTTGCATAGACCTTCTCATATTCAAACAAAGAAGTTTTAAAGAATTTATTTTACTATTAGTCAGTTAAAGAAAGTTGACTCCAATAGTATATCTTGATAACTAGAAAAAGCATCTAAGTGTTTATGCTTTACATGAGGTGGAGTAAATGAAAGTACTGTAAAAGATGCCTTAAATGCCTATTTAGTTCAACAGTAATTTGTAATTTATGCTTTTAATGTAATAGTTTATGCTTTCCAATAAATAGCAGAATGCAGTGGTTTCTTCGTCTCTGGTTTGCCATAGTTGCCTGTAATATTTTACAGCAAGAAGTGTTTCAGTGGTTTAATTTTAAACTGAATTTAGCAGCAGTTCATAACTCTTTGAGTAAAATTTTATAGTTTAAGGATATGTGAACTTCCCTTGCAAATCACCTCAAAGTTATGAGTGACGTTGTTTTGTAATTTGTATTTACATCATTGTGTTTTAAATGCACGCTTTTTACAGTTCTGTAAATTAAGTTCTTTAAAATTAGGTATTTTCTTCCTAATGCAGAACATGTGTGTGTTTCCTTCAGCTTGGCCTCCCAGCCTAAGCTGTAGATAAAATGTGGTTGGTTTTTCAGCTATCTGGGCTCTGAGCAGACTAATTTCCGGGCTGGAGACGGGAGGCTGAGCAGTGACTGATGACTGGCATGATCAGAGTATTTAACTTGAGGCTTTCTGCTGGGTTAAAAAGAGAGAAAAATCTGTTTGGGGGTTCCTGCTTTTTCTGATACGAATGCTGACCTCTTACATTTCCTGTCAGATCTGGTCTTTGGTCGGCAGTCACCCAAGATCCAAGTTTTTTTGTGTGGTGTTTTAAAGGAAAAAACAAAAAAAAAAGATGTCGAAATTTCTACAGTTGAGTTTTCCCTGTGAAAAGAATAGAAAAAAAGAAAGAGCAACAGAAGAAGAGGCCTCATTCTCAGTTGTACATAAAAGGACAAGTTTTTCCCTAGCATGACCAATTCCTTTGGTTTCTCAACGCTGTAAATCATAGTTGTGTCACTGCTCATGGTCTGTGTGCGTTTTTAAAAACTGATAATCTTCAGAGATCTGAAGCTGTGGAAAAGCAAGGATGTTTTCTTCCTTCTTGTTCATGGGATAAGGGGAAGAAGAAGTGGGAAGGGGAAATCTTGTCACTGATGTAACTTTGCCTTCATCCCATATAGAGGGAGGAAGAACAGTTCTTGTTTATTCCATATTAAATGGCTCATAATTGGAAGTAGAAGGGTTTGGAATGAGTAGAAATGCATAGCTTGGGAAGAGCATCCTTTTGAGGAGGGAGGAGAATTTCAGTTAAAGTTACCAAGCTTTGACAGATAAGAAACAGTGAAAAATAAGGAAGTACAGTATTTGAATAGCAGCTTTCCAGTAGCTAAAGGAAGCCTGAAACAGATCTGGAGAGGGATTTTTTACAGGGATAGGTAGGGTTAGGACAAGGGTGATGGCTTTAAACTGCCAGAGGGCAGTGCTGGATGGGATCTTGGGAATTAGGAATTGTTCCCTGGCAGGGTGGGCAGGGGCTGGAATTCCCAGAGCAGCTGGGGCTGCCCCTGGATCCCTGGCACTGCCCAAGGCCAGGCTGGACATTGGGACAGTGGGAGGTGTCCCTGCCGTGGCAGGGGGTGGAACAAATTGATCTTTAAGGTCCCTTCCAACCCAAAGCATTCTGTGAGAGTAAAATTCTATGACTAACGTGAGATAAAAAGCTTTGCTTCAAGCTGGCAGTGGATAAAAAAGCTTATCAACAGCAGAGAGAAGCGAGTAGGACAAAGCAGAAAGCATCCTCAGTTAAATTGTTGTTAGTGTGTAGTAACTGAGGCAGAAGAGTAAAGAATAATACAGAACTGAAGTGGACATACACTGAGGCAGCTGATGGGCACAGGGGTTGTAGAAATGTTTGGGGATAATGTGTTTAAAATTAAACTAGCATAGCAAACTGACACAGATTTGTATAGGAGTCAATATTTCTCAAATACAATTTTATTACAAAGAAGAAATAAAATATATATTTAATCTGTAGTAGTGCTGAAGATGCTTGTGTGTGCTTAAGTGACAGTGATCAGGTCTAAATGAAGCAACAGAAAATGTAATTCCTTAAGAAACATCTTAAGAAACATTCTGACAAGTATTTAGAAGACCTCCTAACTTGACACAGCTTTTCCTATCTAGCAGTTGATGCTAGCAGTACCATGAGGTGCTTAACAGCAGAAATGTTTTTTGATCAGCAAGCTCTTCTCTTTCTGTGGGAGTCTTGGGAAGATAGCTTTTAATTTTGATGTGGGGATATTGGGTGGTTTTTTCCCTTTATTAATGGCTGCTATCGTCCTGAGCCAGAGTAGAGGTTTTTTTATGGTCTTCCTGCTTCTTTTCTTTCAGTGTACAGTAAATGAAAGACTGACCTGCTAAACATCAGTTTAATTCATCTTCAGTCCAGTTTTAGCCTTTGGGAAGTGCAGCATGTGGTCTTAGATTATTTTCTACAGGTTCGTAAAGAAGTTGAGTGAAGAAAGAAGTTAATTAGTTTAGTGTAGCATGCTCAAAACTACATGGCCCAGTTCACAGGGGATGTTCCTGGTCACTGAGGGAAATACAAGTGTTAAATCATCAACTTGAAGCCTAATTTAACTAAAATAAATTAAGTTCCGTTTAATAAAATTAGCTAAAAATAAGTCAGCAGTAGTTTAAAGCTATAGAATGTGAAAATCTTCCTAAAATTTGTGACTTTCACCATTCTTGCCTACTTTTATTAATTTTTTTTTTCAACGCTTAGCTGAAGGCTGATTGCAAGCAAAATGCTGCAATGGTCATGTTCTTTTATAGCAAAAGAGGGTTCAGTTGAGACTAAAAAAAAGGCATGCTTCAATTCCTGTTGGAAATAGTAGAGATAAGAATTGCAAGTACCTGCAGCAGTAGGAGGCAAAGCTTCATCTGGCAGGTAAGTACCTGAGTCAAGACATATAATAAAATATGGGGGAAAAATAAGGAAGTACAGTATTTGAATAGGTTCTTCTGTGTTGGAAGAACTTGTTAGGTATTTTGGAGGGGTTTTTTTGAGGCTAGAGGTGCTGTCAGGTGTTAATAGCACACACATTTCAAGCGCAGTCTCTGCTCACCAAGCTCCTTTTTCTGCTGCAGGTTCTGGCCTGTAGATACTGGCCCACATCATCATCTGATGGATCACAGCAGGGCAGATTCAAAAAGTTGCTTTCCTGCTCTCAGATGTCTTTACTTGTTACAGGGTCTGGCACTTCATTCCCTGCTTTTGTTGTCCATCATTATCCCCAAAACCAAGGTTTTCAAAAGGAAATATCCAGAAAAGGCTGCACAGAGTGTGTGTTTGCTTGCTGTTAGCTGGCATTGGAAAATTTATCCCTTCTAGGTCTGCAGATGATGCAACATTTAGCAGTTTTAAAAATGACATGGGTAGTGCTGATCATGCTGATTGCAGTAGTGATGAAGGAAGTACTGTGATTCCAGTCAGTGTCTCTCCCTTACTCCCTTCTTTTAGTTTTTAATTAAATCCAAGATTTGAATGACTCTTTGTTTGGCACCAGCAAAATAAAAAGGTAAAAACCCTTAAATGCAGCAGTGTTGCTGCTTTTGGAGCACTTGAAATCTTCAAATCTTCTCACTTTGTTCAAGCATAGGACAGGTAAGTGTGATGGAAGTGGAGTTGTTGCATTTTGTATTAGAATTAAAAGCAGAGGTTTTATGCCTTTAAAGGAGGTCTACAAAAGTAGAATGAAAATATGGATTTAAATTACCTCTTCCAAGGACTTGAGAGTTTTCATCAGAGTGCAGCAGCTCAGGGAATGTTTAATTGGCTTAAATAATTTAAAAGGGAAGCTCTGTAGCTGTGCTGCCCTAAACTGTGAAAAGAAGGAAAGTAAGAACTTCCAGAATTGTTACACCTTATACTTAGAGCCAATATATATATTTTTTCTTCATATATCTATTCCTTAAAATCTGCACTTGAAAAGTAGGTTTTTTCCTCTTACCTACAGGAGGAACAAGTCTAGGAAAGCATCAAATACTGTGTTTTTTATGTGTTAGGTAGGACTTAGACTAGCTTATGCTCTGCATCTTAGGTTAGTTCACAGAAAAGTGAAACAAGGGTCTGATAATATAGAGCAGTGAAGCAAAATCATGAGTGAGAGACATGTTGCAGAGAAGAGGGAAGATGATGCCTTTGAAAAATTCTGTCTGGTCTTATCTTTTCCCTTCCTCAGTGAAAATTTTGCTCTTGGTCAGATGCATTAAAATGTCACCTTCTTGTTTTTAACTGCCTGGGGAGAGAGAAAATGCAACAGCTGAGCAAGGCCATGATGGCTTTGTTAGAGTTTCAGAAGAAAAGATTATTTCTTCTGAAAACTAAAAAATTATTAATTTTATTAAGCTAATTAATTAGTAAGATATCTAGGAAAAAGAAATCTTGATCTATTTTCAGGATATCTAGGAAAGTTAGAGGTCGGAAGAAGTTGAGACACTTGCCCACAGCAAGTGTCTTTAACAAAGAAAATGCAAAAATATCTGAAGTACTCATGTAAATAGTAAAACTTTCTGTCAAATTCAGCAAGTACTAATATTATATACTGCTTATATAGGTGTTCTAGGCAAAATTGGAAAAAGCAGAAATAAGCTGGAGAACTCAGTTTTGAAGTACTGGAAAGAGGAGAAAAGAAGAAGAAAGAATCAAATTTTTCACTTTTTTGACTGTAAAATGTATTAGAATAAGTTAGACAAAGTTTCCTCTTAAGTTTACAGGTATTGTGTAGAGGAGGCTTGAGAGATTATCTGGGAAACTCAGGAACCTTGGAAGCTTATTTCTGTGATGGTTATGAATGTCTGAAATTGTTTTTTTTTACCGTGGTTATATGTTCTGTGTACACAGGGGTTCCATATTAGATCTGAGAGAGAGAGAAAGAAGGGTTTTGGATATTTCTTTGAGTATTGCAGTGTTGGAGCAAGAAGTAGGAGAGGGAAAGTACATATTATTCAATAGCACCTGAACAGTTGTTTGTGAAACATTGAGTTTGAAAAATAAGAAGTGGGAAGATATTTTTTGTTGTTGTTTTGCTTGCTTTTCTCTCGAAGGGTATTGTTGTTCACCTTAGGCTTGTTTTGATTAATAAGAAAGGGGTTTGATAAAACTGTCTCAGTGTTAAGCCAGGAGGATGAGTGTGGAGAACCCAAAACTCTGTGTGGCTCTGGTTGAAGGTTAGAAAGATGACAGATAGTTGGATAGAATTTTCTTTTCTGTATTTTCTCCTCCTGTGTTCTTTGCACACCCTGATATTTTCATTATGTCTGTTATGCTTTGAGTTCCCTTACAGTGAGTTTAGTGTTAAGGCCTGAAATTTTGTGAATTGGATCTTCTTTAAGTTTTCAACCATATCTGTCTTCATAAGCATTAATTATGCAGTATCTTAAAAACTGTAGTTGCTATAGTAAAATATACATGGAAAAGAGTAATCCAGGTATTACCAGGAGTAGTTTAGTGAAGCCAGTCAAGAGCACATTGCATCCAGGGTTGCAAAATCATGGAGTGCCAAAAGTAAACTGGTTTATTCCATCTCAGACTAATAGCTGGCTATGAGAAACGTGATTAAATTATTTCTGTATTGAGATGATATATAAATTACCTTCCTTCCTATATGTTGGTTGTGAAAATATACTCAGCTTTATAAGGTCTCTCTGAAAATCTTGTATAAGCCCAAGAGATAAATTTCTAAAGCCCTTTGGTTTTGCTGAACACACCCAAAAGATCTGAAGAACAAAATCTGTGTTTCTGCCTCTACACAGACAGAACTCTAGTAAATAGTAGCAGGCTGGGTTTTTAGCTCATTATGAACTCAAATTATCACAGCAGTCTAGACAGTCATCTGAGGAAATGTTTCTTGCAGTTTAAATAGACATACATACATTTAATTTTTTTCCTAAGGGTAATGTGTGAAACATTTGTTTTTCCTACTTAGGTTAATAACTAAGGAGATTATTTTCAGCTCCAATGTCTGTGGTTTTATTAGGGTTTCTGGTCTACTGGGAATGCCCTGTGCCTTTTTCCATGCCTTTGTAATTTACACAGGGGTTGGTTATGAAATGTTTTCCCTCCTCATTTTGTGAGTATGGGTGCATTCTGCAAGCCTTGGCTTTTGCTGTGGGGAACTCCAGAATGGGAGGGGAGGGTGGAATGTGCCCTTTTTCTGCAATACTCTTAAAAGGGTGTCCTGTCTTAAATTTTAAGTCTTCCTCTTCGCTGATTCTGGGGTTCTGTTCCTTTGAGGTTGAGCTGAGTAGCACTGACAGCATGGAGCAGGGAACCAAAAGCCTGTGGACAATGTAATTCAAGTCAAGGAAATTAGCATATTTTTGCATGCACAGGGTAAGGTATTGGCTTCTTAATTCCTGGGATGTGAAGGCATTAATTAAGAGTTTAATGTGCATCTACCTGGCTTTCCAGCATCCAAGCTTTAATAAGTAAGGTATTTTTGGAGGAGAAACATGAGAGGAAGGAGCAGCAGGTAGAGTGAAGGAGTTCCTTCACTGCTTTAGATATTGTAAAGCAAACGTGTACAGGCATCATATTAGGGTAGTTGGCATAAACTGCTGAATCTTAGAAAAAAACCCCAAAAAATATTATTTTGCCTTTTTTTGTCTGTTATTTGCCCAGGGGTGATTCAGGCTGCAACTTCCTGCAATGACTGATGATTATTATTCCATTGTGTGTCAGACTGTGTGATAAGTGTTGGGATTTCATTAGTCCCACCTCAGGCCATCTTTATATAGTAGCAGGCCCTGTGGAAGCATAAGGAAATATATACATTTACAAGGAGCTCCAACCAGACCAAAGCTGGACATCTTGCTGGAACCGAAATTCTGGAGTACTTCTCTCCCAGCTTTTAGTCTGTGCTTGAAATTTTCTGTCAGTCAGTGTATGATACTTCAGTTACACGTGGAAACGTTTTGTTCCAAGAAGTTTTTAAGGAAATACTTCAATTCTGGAAGGTGCCGAATTTCATAAATGACAAAAGTGAAGTATTTCCTTGTTTCTCTATTTCTGTGCTTTTTTTTTTTTTTTTTGTGTGTGTGTACTGTTCAAAATGTTTTGTGTCCTGAAGTATTAGGAGCATTTTCTTCAATGTTCTGAACAATTAGACAAAATCGCATTTTATTTCAGAAGTATTGTTGTTTATCTGCTACTTTGCCATTTTCCCCTCACGTGTGGGTGTGTAAGAACAAATTGCTTTTTAATTAATAAAAGTTTTAAGATAGGCAGTTATTACTACACTAAGACTTTATCTGCTGAAAACTGTCATAACACCAATTAAATAAAACTGCCTGTGTGAACCTTGGAGTTGTTCCTTTTGGAAAAGGGCTGCTGCTGCTTTTCCAGCCAGAGGAAAATGAGAATATGCTTAGAATGGACGTGACAGAAATACTGGTGGAACCTGGAATTTTGCTAAAAGCTGCTAAGCTCACAGAGATTCCTGCACTGAACCTGTGGCTTTTCCTTCTTTCATTTACAGCTGCCCTCCACTTCCTTTTCAGCTGTCAAGTGTGTGTTGTGAAGTTACCCAGTCCGTCGCAGGAGTTTGTGTGATGGGAAGTTTTGCATCACAGGAGCTGCTCAGGAAAGGTCATGTGGGACCACTGGAGCAGCAATAAAATTTCAGCCTGAAAATGAAAGCTGTCAGCTGTATAAAAACGTCCAAACCTTCATGATGTGTTTAACAACAATTTTCCACTAAGCTGCTCTTCTTCTCTATTACATATGAGAATAAACTTTATAGACCACTTCAGGTAATGACTATAGAACCTGCTGGGGATGTGTCCCAGCTTCGAGTTAGCAGCAATTTTAAAAGTTTGAAAGACTTTTGTGATCATTATTTATGTTAATAATAAACGTGATGCTATTAGATACTTAATTGAGAAATTTACACACAAGTTTCTTAGGAGAAGTCAAGAAAAGGAGGCTTTGATTTTACTATTCAGGTTTGTAAGAAAACCTCCGTCTAAATAGCAGTGCTGCCTACAGGTTATTTTTTCCAAGAAAATTAATAGCATTGCCAACTCCCTTTCATATTCCAGGAGACTCATTGTTCATTTCCAGCCAGCAGTCTTTTTTACTATAACTTTTTGGATGTCACCTTTGAAAAAATTCTTTTGATTTATATCAAGTACAATTCACCCACCTTCTTGATACCTTTGAAATGTCCCTTATTGTGTACTCTGAGCTGGTAGCTAAGCATTTACTGTGAAAAAGCCCCCCAAATTTCCATATAAAGTTGATCAAAACATTAAGGGAGGATAAATTTTAGATAATATTTAATAAACATATGCACTTTAGAATGTTTAAATAGCTTTTTGCATTACTGTGGCTTATGATCTGCAGATGTTGGAGTTGAGTAAGAAGAATAATATTTACATATGCATAAATTTCAGATTTGTGCTCTGAACCCAAGGACAGTTACGAGTATTGCCAGCCCTTTCATACTCACATGAAAAGTTTGTCAAGGAAAGATCTGATCTCCCTTTCTTTGGAAGGTTTGGGGAATCCTATCATTTATCCAGAACCAGTGGAAGAGCTGGGCATGGCTTGCTCTTCCATTCCTGATGGTCCCATGGTAGGAATCAATGGAATACCATGGAATTTCCCCTTGCAGGAAGATGAATCTTAACTAGACTTCCATTTATCAAAACATGAAGATTGCACTTTGCAAAGGGGAAAATTCAGAGTTCCGTTGAAAGAGCTCTTCAGTAGTCAACAAACAAGTTCTGCAACAAACAGCAAAAAAGAATTTCAGATGTCTGGAGACCTCTGAGTGTTTGCAGAAACTATGGGGAAATTTGCCACCTATCAGAGTTGTACTAAAGACAGTTGTTTCTCCATCTAAGGTGAATTCAGGTCAGGTCTTTGCCAGGACAGACTTAATGTCTCCACCCTGAAGGTTCCCTGACATCGAGTGCATCTCTTGGGCTTTCACTCACTGTGCTGATTTTTCTTTCAGGAGAAAGTGAAGTTCCTGGTAATGCTGGCAGCATTTACTTCTTTCCAGCATTCAGGTCCCATGCATTAGATTGTTAATTTAATAATGCTGCTGTATGAAATGGATTTTTCAGATAACAACAACAATAGTAATAAGTTTGCTGACCTTGAGTTTGCAAGTGGGGTGATGGAAGTTGAACTTACTTATTTTCTCATCTATTCCTTAAGATTTCCTAAATCTTGCTTAGGGGAGTGATGTTCTGTAAAAAGTCCAATGAAAGGCAAATTTGCTTTGTAAGGGAGAGAAACACATTAATAAAGTATTAGGTCTTGTTCTTTAATTGACAGGGCCTGTGAAGGCCTATCTCAGACACCTTCCTTTACTCACTCCTGATGTGATTTCGATGAACATGCCTAATGTTTTCAGTATTTGTTTTTAGTAATAGAAGTATCAATCTTCTAAGTAGTTTCTGGTTAAAAATGCTTGTTTCCAAATGCACTTCCTTATTAGGATATGGTTGTGTGTTTTTTTAAGTAAAAAAGATGGAAGGTACTTCACTGTTCCTTCCTGCTAAATCTTCCTAGTGCTCACACACATGAAATACAGTATTTGAGATAATGTGCTTTTCCCTTCTGCAGGCTGGGTCTGGGAGACTGGTGCTGCACCCCTGTTGGATTTCTCACAGGAACTGTATTTTGGCATTGGGAGCTTGCCTTTAAAATTTCAGTCTCTGCTTTCCCAGGAAAGAAAACACAGTTTTTAATATCCTTCTGGATTGCTTGCAATGGACATTCCAACATGTGTAGTTACCTTTTTACTTTTCTTCATGCCTCACTTTTTCTCTTTCATGTTTCCTGGGAAGAGGTGAAATGTTCAAGGGCAAGAGTTGTGACAAAATTCAGTTAGAAATTGGATCCTTAGATATGTACCACAATACTTTAATGTTCTGTCCTGAGTGACAAAAGGTAGGTGGTATTTGGGATGTTGAACACTGTGTTTCAGGTTTTTACCTAGTAGGTGTTAGACACAGAGGACACGTGGCAGACAGGCTATTCCATATCTGTTTGCAGCAGGTTTTTTTACAGCTTCATCTGAATCATTTGTTTGGCCAGAGGAACAGAAAGAAAACTGAAATAGATGGATACTGAACCAAGATTAGAAATCTCAATGTTGCAACTCCTTGTCTCAGGCTCCTGTGAACTAGACTTCTTAAATTACAGGTAGAATTAGAATTTTAGGAAGGAATCAATGGAAAAAAAAATCCAAGAATGGAAATTTGAATAGTTCCATTTGAGAATACAAAATACACACTTTTATGACAAAATAGAAATGTTGCAGCATAGCTAAATACTGAAATCCATGGTGTGATTTTTTTTTTTCTTGATGCCAGGAAAAAAATATTCCTCCTTAAATTTAATTGTATTAAGAACTTGAATTGTTGATAAAGGTTGTCATTCTTCAGGTCACTGTGCGTATTGAATTTAATTTTTGAAGTTAGCAAACAGAACTGTATAACACATGTGCTGAAGATCACCTCATTTCACCAAAGCAGTTACCCTTTCTGGAGTAACAAATGATTTATAACTTATGTTCAACATCTGTTCTTTCTGGCAAAATTATTCCATCAGCACTGCTGGCAAAGGAACAAATGAAGAACCACCTAAGAATTAAGAGAAGCATACCCATATGGAAAAGATGACTGATTCATAAATGGGAGTTTTTAAGGTCTGATCAACCATTATAGCAATATAACCTGACTGGCTGTGCAAAACAAATCCACAGCTTCATTTGAAGCTACAAAGTATCTTCAAAATAGCGTCTATTTTTATTGCATTTGCTTCCCACATGTAAAATTTACTGTGTGACTACAGATCTTTGTGTAAACAGCTGAACTTTGCCATTAACCTGAACATTCTTGCCTTCACTTGTATTCTAAAATCTTGAATTTTCCTCGTAGTACAGAAGAGCAGCCACTAATCAGTCTCTTTACCCTTGGGCTTCATGCTGGATAAACTGAACGAGTAAAGATTTTTGAAACGAGTGCACTTTTTAAGAACAATATGTTAAATTACGATAATATTTTAAAATACTTATATTATTATAAAATGTGTATCTGAATAGATATGCCGCAGGCTTATGCTGATAAAAATGGCTTGGTTACAGAATCTGAATATTAGATTAATGCATTTCCTGTTCATTAAGTCATGGCTTAATGAACAGAAAATGCATTAATCAGGCTTATGCTGATAAAAATTTCTTGGTTATAGAATCTGAATATTAGGTTTTCTGTTCATTAAGGCATGGGTAGGCACCTATGCATAGGTGGTTTCCAGAGCATGTATTTCTATTTGATAGGATACAGTAAGCAGTAGGTGTATTGGCATCACTCCTCCTTGTACCTGACTCATTCATATTCTCTGGAACAAACATGCTTTGGTGTCTGGTTATATTCTCTAATCTCTCTACTGAACACATTCTCTAAACTGAACTTTTCATTGCTAGTTTTGACAGAGTTTACCCAATCATTTTGTGTCTTATTGGAAGGTAGTGGAACTCAGATACAATTCACAACTCTAGTTTGAGTTTCAAGGTCAATTTCCTCTTGATTGAATTCCAAGCTTCTTAATGCAGAATGTCTTTGGCCAGGATATTGCTGTGGGTCACCAGCCATTACACTGAACAAAACATGGTTTGAATTTCTACTCCTACTCTGATTCCTTCGTGATATCCAAAGATTGGCCCTACAAAAAATTGTGTCTTGGGGAATTGCTGGTGTAAAAATTCAGTACTGCCAGCAGCACCACTTATTTCCTGAATAGGAATTGCTAAGTGAGCTGGGATTGCTAAGGAATTCAGACCTGCTGAATGCAAGTTTTGGGAATTTGAAGATGTGTAGTAAGTCATTATTTGATTTCACTACAGAGGAGAGCTGTTCATTTCACCCATGGAGAGCTGAACTCTCAGTGTGTGGAGCAAGGACAGGATTTTCTTTTTATCATGTATTTATTTTACTAGAAGTGCCATTTTTGTGGCTTGGTGGTCACAGGGGAAGCTCGGAGTGTAACTTTGAAGAATGTTTTGTATTGATAATCAAGGAATAGTAAAGTTCACAGGCCTTACTGAGTATGTAAGATCTTTGAATCTTTTATCATCAGTCATTTCTGTACTTGTGTACTTGGTTGACTTTATTTAAAGTGAAAAGCCCAGCTGAAATTGACTACCAGTGTGCATCAATAACTGCAAAAGTCTTTCCTAGACTGGTACCTGAGTGACCCTTTCCAAACAGAGGGAGCAGAACATTTACTTCTGTTTGAACCTTCATTTTAAGGGCCCAGGAAGCTTAATATAAAATCTCACAGGGAAGACCATTTTTTTTGCTTTCCAAAGATGTCAAAGCTCTTATTTTTTCAGGGTGAAAGTACCAAGTTATAAAAAGCAAGGGTTATCCCTTTTGCATGTTGGTTGTGGGACCAGCTGCACCCTAATGAAAGTGTGTGGAAGACAGTTTGTTGTCCACAAATTGGTGTTGGAGCCTGCTTTTGATAGGAAAAAAAAAAGAAAGAGGAGCAGCAGCTTGAGCAGTCATAACCCCACTGTTGTGCCTTTCTTCATGTGACTGAGTCCGAGTAAAAACTTTGCATTTTCTTCTTTCTTTCACCCCTCAGTATTTTTAAGAGTTCCCATAAGGATGTGAAATCTGACTTAAAGCAACAAGATGTTTCTTACTTATTCCTAGAGAATTTCAGTTAATTGTTGATCCTGGTTGGTGTTGACTCATAACTTAAAAAAACCTCTCTTTATACAGGTTCAGTGTTAATGAACTAAATTTTCACAGGAATTCTACTAGAAGTATATTTTCTATGCTTTATTCAGTGTACTGCAAACAGCTTGGATTGGTTGTGTTGTCTCATGGTTTCCTTCTGAAAATAAGTGGTGGTTTGCCAATCAGTCCTCTGTCAGTAGCACAATTTTGCAGCTGGAATGATGATTCTGCGACTGTCTCTGGCATGCATCTTGATCAGTGTGGAGTGAAAAAATGTGTCGCTGCTGTGGGTTGTAGCTCCCTCCCATAAATCACCATGAAGTAGCTTAGAAGCTAGAGAACCAGTTTCCAGTCATTGTTTGCTTAATCCCATCTTCTCTTTTATTTGTTTGCTTGTTTGTTTGTAAAATTCTTTTGCTTACTGCAGATTTTACTGGATACATTGTCAATGCTTGAGCAATTTTGTGTCCAGCTGCCTTTCATTTAGTTACATCTTTTTGAAGGAAATAAATTGAATTGTAACCTCGTGAAAGTCACTACCTTCAGTGGAAGGTGTCATGCGACTTCTGTAAGCAGTAATATATAGCTTAAATTTCCATGGAATATTCTTAATATATTAATTTTCTTAATATATTAATTTTCTTGATATATTAATTTTCTTAATATTTCCATGGAATTTTCTTAATATATTCTTATATTTCTTTCCTTGATTCTTTTCTTGATTCCTTCCACAGCTGCAAGTACAGTGCCTTGTATAATTCAGCGAGCTTTCCTTTTTTCCCCCCCAGATTACAGGACAGGCCCGTGTTTCACCCAGGTGAGCAAGCAGATGTGCCAGGGCCAGCTGACGGGGATTGTGTGCACCAAGTCCCTGTGCTGTGCCACCGTGGGACGGGCCTGGGGCCACCCCTGTGAGATGTGCCCTGCCCAGCCCCAGCCCTGCCGCCGCGGCTTCATCCCAAACATCCGCACTGGGGCCTGCCAAGGTGAGCTCTGGCTGGAATCATCCGTGTGACAATCACCCTGGAAACCTTGCAGTAAGGTCACTGTTTTCCTTGTGTGTGGTCTGTGTTTTGGGATAAAAGCCAGGTGTGCTTTGCTGCCTGTGACAGTGTTCACAGGGGTCCCAGGATGAGGGAGGAGACAAGGAGTTGACTCCATGTTTCAGAAGGCTTGATTTATTATTTTATGATATATATTACATTAAAACTACATAAAAGAATAGAAGAAAAGGTTCTCATCAGAAGGCTAGCTAAGCTAAGAATAGAATCAGAAAGAATGATAACAAAGGCAGCTGTCTCGGACTCTCTCTCCTTGCCAGTTGGGCTGTGATTGGCCATTAATTAGAAACAACCACATGAGACCAATCCCAGATGCACCTGTTGCATTCCACAGCAGCAGAGAACCATTGTTTGCATTGTGTTCCTGAGGCCTCTCAGCTTCTCAGGAGGAAAAATCCTAAGGAAAGGATTTTTCATAACAATTGCCTGCGACAGCTGCCTCCAGATTTTTGCTGCTGGACCTAGAGAACAAAGCTTAAGTCCCTGGAAAAAGTGATTATTAATCAATACTAAGGAAAAAATATTTGATGTTGTTTTTCCTTCTGTGTCAGAGCTAGGCCTCTGCCTGCGTGCAGCAGTTTATGTTTTGCCATTTGTCTTGAAGTGATTAATATGTTTTAGACACTCTTTTCATAACAGTGTCAGGAGCAGAAACAGTGCCCCACAGAAGGGGTGCATGTTGCAATCTCCAAGTCAAGCTCCATTGTGTGACTTGGCCACATACAAAGGGTCCTTGAAGCTGCTCTGCCAGGCTGGCCCTGGCATAGCTTCTGGGGCTTCATTATGTAAGAGATCAGTGGTGCTCTTTAGCACCCATGCCCACAATAACTGCGTTTTCTTTTTCTGGCAGTATATTCCCTGTGGCAAATAGTTTTGAGTTACCCGTTTGACCACGTTGCTAAATTCCGCTGGGGAGCATAGAAACAATGTGGTAGTCTACTTTGTGTGATGGGTAAACAAAGGAAGTTTAAACAGCCGTAATTTTTGCTACATTTTTTTACACAAAATTGCTACATAGGAAGCTTGGATTGTATTTATGTCAGCTGGGCTTAGCACACAATGTTACAAGGTGATGGCAAGGCATAGATGAGAAAAAGGAAAGGCAGAATTTCTTTATTTCACAGAATCTTTGCCTTCCAGCAGTTGAGACATTTCCTTCTGAGCTCTGAGTACTGATCACTCCTCCTGACCTGAGCTCTGTGCTGTGAGCAGGTTGGTAGCACCATGTCTGCTCTGTTATGAATTACCAGCCCACTTTGATGCAGGAAGGGGGCTGGATGTGGCACTTTGTGCCTTTCCAAACTCCACATTGCAGTGCAGAGTCTGTTGATGTAAGATCTCAGAATAGTTGGGGTTGGAAGGGACCTCTGGACATCGTCCAGTCCAGCCCCTTGCCAGGGCAGAGTCACCCAGAGCAGGTGACACAGGAGTGTGTCCATGTGGGGTTGAAATGCCTCCAGACCTCCCTGGGCAGCCTGTTCTGGTGCTCTGCCATCCTCAGTAGAAAGCTCAGAAGAAACCAAATGTTTTCTCCGAGGGTTTTAGAAGCAAACAGAGGGATCTGTCCTGCTTTTCAGTGCTTCTCTTTCTGTTGAGGACATCGGATTTGCAGAGACTTTGATGTAAGGAGCACAAACCCCTTTGGTATTCAGTGAAACCACCTTTGTCATGTATCAGGGAGACCAGGCTCACTCAGTCCACGCTTCAGATGTGTGGTATTTTTGAAGTGAGTGCTTGCATCAGTAGATAGCTGGGTTTGGGAGTTGGTATGAACAGCTCAAAATCATTGGAACTTGCAAGCTTTGCTGCTGGAAAATGAATCATGATCTCAGTATGTGCTAGAGACCTGAATTTGACAAGATGTCACTCCCAAGTAGGAAGCTGCTTCTACTCTGCAAAGGATTTGCAGGATTCAATCTTAAATGGGTCTTCAGGACCTTTTGAGGCTTAATTATGTTTTCTGGGTAATGTTCTTGTATCAGTAGATAACTACTAATACATTGTAGTAGTAGTGTTACTTCATAATTATCGTGTACGGGTTTAAAAAAAAATCTAAGAGGAGCAAAACCAATCCAAAATTCCAATTGTTTGGTTGTGTTGTTGTGTTGTTTTGGTTTGATTTGGTTTGGGTTTTTTTGGTGGTTTTTTGTTTGTTTGTTTTGTGTTTGTTTGTTTGTTTGTTTGGGATTTTTTGGGGGTTTTTGGTTTTTTTTTTGTTTTTTTGTTTTTTTCCCCTGGAAGTTTCTATTCAGTCATGTCTTAAAAAGGGATTTAACTGTTCAGACATCCCTCATTCCAAGAATTCAGGCAGGAGGAACTCCAGTGTTCTGCTTGAATGAGCTTTATTGCCACTGCTGCATGGCCTTGGGAGAAGCATGATGGCAGAAATCCTGTGTTGGATGTTCTCTCAGTTCCTCCCTGCATTCCTCAAAAGTCCCATTTCCCACCTACACCCTTTCCCTGCAGACAGTTAATTTTTTGCTCTAAGGAGAGAAGAGTGGTCATGGCTGAGTAGATTTTGAAAATAGGAAGGTTCTCCCTGCCTCTGCTGCTGAGGTGGTTATGTGCAGATATCCATGAAGGAGATAAAATCCAAGAGAATCTGTTCTGGAGTAGGGTGTTAAAATGTTAAAGGCACTGGTGAGGTGAACTGGACAAGAGGGAGAAGACAGGGGAAGGTTCAAAGTCATAATGAAAAGAGTTGATCTCTTTTTGTAATCTGTTGCTTGGTATTAATGTGTCTGAGTTACTGAAAATATTGACAGTGTTGTCCAGGGTCACGTCCTGCTGTTGTGAAAATAATTACTAAACCAGGGAAAAATAGCATGGCATTACTTCTGTTGTGTGCAGTGTTTCTGCTTTCTAGGATGCAGAGGAGGAACCAAGAGTTTCCCATTGTATTCATGGCCAGTTCACCTTTTTCCCTACATGCCAGATCAATTATAAAGAAACTCTCCATACATATTCCAGGTAGAACTAAACAGAGGTTTTTTAATTTGGATAAATTTTGTCACTACTATAATAAATAAAAAACTTTCCAGAGTTTGTGTCTAACATCTGAGTGGATTTATTTTTCCTGAGCTTTTTTGGTTTATCAGAGTTTTTCTGAGAAACAGCCCACAGATCAGAAAGGGAAGGTGCATGTTTAAAGTTAGCTGTGCAAATCCCACAGGCATTTTGCAGAGAAGAGTCTGCAAAAGCACAAAATCTTTTTTCCCTCACCAAATATTAGACTATGAACACATGGAAACATTCTGCTTAATCTGTGACATATTGAACTTTTCTATGTAGAACTGTATCTGCAGACTTATTATTCAAATTTTTTGCTGTTTATGGTAAAAAGTTTCTTGTGTTAATGTGGTTGAGGTTTCAAAGTGTGACTGAGTGGATAATTAATAATGCTGGAACTTATGTGTGGTTTAACCTAAATGTCAAAGATCCTAAAAAAAAAAAAGCTTCATTTCAATTTGCTAGTATTTTGAGAAAAAAAAAATCCTAAAACAGCATTTAGGAAGCAATTAATAAAATACACCCTTTTAATAAATTACTTTTGTTCTTCTTGACTTTTCTCAGTCCCAAAACACTAATAATGTATTAAAACAAACTTAGGTTTTCAGCAAAAGATAATACTGACAAAAAAAAACCCCATCAGTCTTCTAGCATTGAAGATGACATTAGGATCTGCTTGCTTTCTTAACAATTAAATATTATGTAAGTGCACTTAAATATGATGCATTGCATCATTGGGATTGCCTCTTCAGGCTTCAGCAAAGCTCAGCATCTATTTGCCATCTTAAAAGAACTGAAAGAAATTAGTGGAATTGATAGAGATTAAAATTTAGTTCACCTCAGGCCTCCGGTGATATTTTCCTGTTTCTGGGAGGTGTTTATTGCCTGCTGCTGCTGCCATTAATTCACTGTCCCTTCACACCTTCAGCTTCTGAAACTGCATCACACACACAATGGATTTTTAACAACTGATCTGCTGACACAGGAAAGTTAATTTAAGTGTTAATAAGTGACAAAAGGCACGGGCACGCTGTGTGTGATGAATGCATTTTGAGGCCCCAGGGTCAGAAGACAAACACCACATGTTTTACTCAGTAGGCAGCTACAGGGTGGGCTGTGTATCAATAAATGCTGGAACCATCTTCTCTCTGGATGTTGCTAAGCCATGTCAAGGTTCACAGAATAATTAGGGTTGGAAGGAATCTCTGGAGAGCAACCAGTCCAGCCCCCCACTCCTTAAAATACTTCTGACATGAAATGTTTGATTTCCAGGTAAACAGGCAGCAAGCTCCGGTTATTAGGGGGAAAAAAATTAAAAAAAAATTAAAAATGAAGAAATTCTATGCCTTTGATGAAGTCCTTAATCCATTTGCAGTCTAACTGTTGCATTTTGGACATGATGGTATGCTGTGTAAATCAGCACGGACTCAGGAGCTGAATGCAGAATTCTCAGCAAATATATTTAAACCTAACTCCAATGGTTACCAAAAAAAAACCCCAAATCTGCAAAAAGTGCTTGCCTTCTTCCTGAGCTATCAGAAATTATACTTGCTTAAATGAAAAAGCAGGTGACTGGGCAAGGCAAATACCATAGCTTTATCTATAGCACGAGCACCAGGAGGAATAAAAAAATGAAGGACTGTAATCCACAAAAGGTGGAATTTCAGTGCCTTTCAAGGGCTTTGATCATCCACCTGAAAAAGAGTTTATGTTCTTGACAGATGTTTCCCGGGGGCACCACACAGCTGGAACAAACAGTTCCAGAAGATTCCTGAAACACCTGGGTGGTAACTCCACGGTAAAGCTACCAAGGGAGCCAACCAGGAAAAATCTCCTGTTGGACAGTTTTGTATAAAAAGGTACAGAACATGGGTTGGTTTATGTGAAACCAACTTAGAGCTGTGAAGAAATTAAAAAAAAACCCACAAAAACAACAATAACAATACAAAAACAAACAATCCCAACAAAATTTGAAGTGGAAGTAGAACTTTCTGAAATGCAAGAGGAAGCTACTGAAAGTAACTTACAGATCTTGTGTAGGTAATCAGATCTGGATCTTTTTTTTTGTGCTTGCAGATGTTGATGAGTGCCAGGCTATCCCTGGAGTCTGCCAAGGAGGGAACTGCATTAATTCAGTAGGTTCATATGAGTGCAAGTGTCCTGTGGGCCACAAACAGAATGAGGCAACTCAAAAATGTGATGGTAAGTGATGCTGTAGGAGAACATACCCAAAAAGGGGTTTTGCAGAGCATTAGAGCACTTTGGTAATGAATATTATTAAGTGGTTGAGTAGTTGTGGTGTCTGATCTGGACATAGCATCACTGAACTGTGCTTTTTATTTATTTGCAGCATCTCGTCTTTTCTACTTGGCTGTTCCTATTTTGCATTAGGTATTTTTTCCTGTCTGACTTTTATGGGTTAAAGACAGTGTTTATTTTCTTTAAAAATTTAGAACTTTTGATAAAAACTCTTGTGTGTGAGTACCCTATAACTGCTGCTGAGTTACTAGGATTTTCTTTGTTTTCTAAAAGATGTATTCTAGTTCAGGTAGATAGTTTTGGCCTCTTGACTACAGAGTGAAGGCAAATGTCTGGATGAGTCTGGGTAAGTGAAAAATACCAAGGAAAGTCCCTTATCTTGTGGATGAAAAATACACAGACCATCTTTATTATGTGTAGTTTAATAAATGTAGACATATTTACTCAGTAAATGCCTTGATGTAATTAAGAGTAGCAATTCCATATAATTTAAAGCAATGTGAAAGAAAATTGCTGAATTTTTGTGAGTTTGCTGAAGACTTCAATGATTTCAGTGACTTATTCATCCCTTTGAAGGGAATCAGAACTCAGGCTTCATCTTAACCAGTGGGTGCTTTCACATTTAAGTTGTGCTGATAAGAGGATTTTGTTCTTAAAGGCTTTGACTTGTTATTTGCTGGCAGTTTAATTGTGGTACCAAATTACATTTTGCTCAGTATTCAGTTACAAACAAACACATTGTTTGTTGCCAATTTTGGATGTCCCCTCATTTTTTTTGAGTTGCCTGCCAACAGTCACAGAAAAATTAAGTAATATAGTCAGTTTAAAAATCGTGTCTTTTCAGTGAAAATGTTGCTTCTGGTGTTGTTGCAAGTAATAACGTAAGTAAAAAAAATTTAAAACTCCAAAGATATTATTTTCTGGTCCTGCCCTGCACATTCTTCTGTTTTTCTGTGATTTGGTTTTTCTGTGTTGACTAGTTTTAATTTTTACTCAGCACCTGAAAGGGGAGGGAGCAGGCAGGTATGTAGATGCTCATGGTTAAAAAGGAACAACAAACGTCAGAAGATCCTGAAAACCTTAAAAATTGTATTAGGAAATTCCACATTTGGCATGGAAATTGGAATGTTTTTCCCTGACCTCCTGGTATCCCCAGATGGGGGCTGGATTTGAAGTAAAGGGTAGGGTGAAGGAGAAGAGAGGGAGGGAGGGAGGAAGAGAAAGAGAAAAAGAAGGCAAAAAGGAAAGAGAGAGGGAAGAAAAGTTCCTTGCATTGGCTTTTTACACAGATTAGTACAAGAGAGCCTTTATTGGTCTAGTCCTTGATTTTTACCCACAGACTCCTAACCTATCTTATCAATCCATCCATGCCTGTAGTCCATTCTTTTTTGTTAGAAGTGCACTTGTTTTTTCGATTCTCTTAACTGTGGTTCTTTTGATGCCAGAAGGATGTATTCAGAGACATGTTTCCTTTCTTCTGAAAACAGTACTTACAGCATTCTTTGCATTCTGTTTTAACAATCTAAATCTTTAAAAATGTTATTTTCCTTGGTAGTATTCACTCAAAATGTGAATGTATTTTTAACATAGATCATCTTAAAAGGCTGTGGGGCTTATGGGACTGTGCATAATCATCTGCTGTCTGATTTTGCTGTTACTTCATGGTTTACTAATCAACAGGTCTTCATTTCCTGTTGGCAGCCTGCTGCAGAACAGGTCATATGTTGTTGCTTTTTTGTCTTTTAAGCCCTGCCACGTGTGTCCATGACAAAAGTTAAATACTAATCAGTCCCTGGTCACAGCTTCCCCAGTCAGATAATTCCCCACAGGGAATTAGGCAAATAACAACCCTCTCCTCACAGTTTGTACCATCTTTTTTGGGGAAGAAAGACATTGAGAAGCTTCACGGCCAAGGAGGTGATGCCAAAATTATAGCAGGATGATACCATGCTTACATTACTCAAATGATGGAGCAGGGAGTGAAAGATAAGCCGTGGTTCTAGTCTGGCTTTTTTTTACTTGTATGCTTAATTAAGTGTTTCTAGTCTGTCAGGGTTAAATTTATAGGAAAATACTATAGCCAGTCCTTCAAACAATTGCACTTTAAGTTAGTAGGGCTGGTAATTTGAATGAAGTAACTAATTTTTATGTGTATCTAGGAATATGGGTGTGTGTTGGACCATTGGGAAGGATATAAGGAGCTGGTGTCCTGTGAGCTAACAGAGCCTGTGTATGCAGAAATCATTTAGTAGAAACTGTATTATTTTAATGATCATTGTGTAGGAATGATGTGGTATGGAGTATTCTGCTCACTCCTTCCCCTCGTTTAGGTATGGAAAAGCAAATCAAATGTTACTTGCTGGCTGCAAGGGACAAAATCCAAGTTGGAGTCAGTAACAGCCAGGGCTCCAGTGTTCACAGGCTGGAGCCTTGCCATAATTATTCAGACCTTCTTTACTATAACAGCAATTCTCCTACTTAAGAAGGAGAGTATTGAGGTCCCTTGTATACCCTCTGTCCCTGAGCATCCAGAAGTATTTTGTGGGTTAGGGTTTTTTTTTTCTCCTGTCGCTCTTCCTGGAAGCAATAGCACTTGTTAGAAAAAGTAGGAATGTCCATATTTTGCTTTTTGTACCCATAATAGTTGAAAAAAATTGGGAAAGACCATTATAGGGATTGTACCAGATTCCAGATACCCAGTCCACCAATGTGGTGTCTTAGCTAAACAAAAGGAAACCCCAAATCCTTCACTTTTTTTCTTTTTTTTTTTTTTTTTTTGCCTAAAAGTTTTGGGTTATTCAAAAATTATTAAATGTAGAGAAACTTTGAGTTATGATTGCTGCTTTACAAAAGATGTGGAGTATTGCTTATTGTGTTCCAGGATTCTAATAAATGTGTCCTACTTAGTCTTCTGAAACAGCAGGTACATCATACTCATTAAATAGATGTAGTTAGTTATGACACCCTTTGCAATTTAAGGTGTTCTAAAGAGGTAAGATGCCTCTGCTGCTTTTCCAAAAAATATGTTACTATCTACTGTTGATATCAAAAGTTTAAAACTTTATGAAACAGATTAAGGCCTTAAAAAAAAAGAAAAGTCCCATCAAAATGGAAAGAATCTCTTAAAATAAATAGTTCTATTTCAGGTTTTCCTGCTTCAGTGTATAGTATAATTTCATTAAACTGTGTGCTATTCAGACTTGGTCCTACCAGGTATTACTACTTTCTAGTATTATTTTCTAGACTAAAACTGCTTTCAGGTAGCCCTTTCCTAGAGTTTGGCCATTGAGAGCCCCATTTCTCGTGCTTGTAATTCAGTTATTTATAAACCCCTGCTTTCCCTGGCAGTAAAAGTCAAAAATTCTGAACTGCAGGCAGCTAGGCTGGATCTTTTAGACAGAAACTCACTTGGTACTAAATCTGCAACATTTCTGTCATACATTTAAGTTCTTTCTCACGTTGAGACTGGATGTCCCATCCTTTGTGCAGCACTGGAACCATTCATGCCTCCAGTCTTCCTCTCCCTTAATACAGCATCTCCTGTTGCTTATATTTGGAGCTTTTTTCCTGAGACCATTAATTTACGTACTTTGGAGGAGAGAAGGGAAGAAAACGAGTAAAATATTCAGTCAGCCTCACTAAAAGTAGCCCTCCCTGAGATGAAGTCTCAGAATTTCCTGTCAGAGGAAATAGCGGTATTTTGAAATAATTACACGAGCGAGAACCAGGGAGGGGGAAGGAGAGACAGAGATTTGGCTCAAAAACCAGTGAAATAAAAAACCAATTACTCATTACTGCTCCAGTAAGTTAAATAAATTATTCTTCCACCAGGGTTCTCCATGTTAATTGGTTTTTCTGTCCACATGGAGGAGACTGTGGAGTCTTCCTGCCACTCTGATCACTGCCTGGGTTCCAGGAAGGTGCTTTTTTACCTTCCCACCTTCCTGTCATTCTTGGACAAGACCCCTGGCCAGTGCTAAACTGCCTTGGATGTAGCCAGTTGGGAAGGATGGTCTGCATCCTGCAGCTTTGCAGAGGTGGTGAAAAACTTCCTTCATCTGCCTTTAACTTGCCAGCCACAAATGGGCTTTGCACTGCTGGACCACTGGTTTGGAATTTGGCAGCCCCTGGTTAGACACAGCAGCGCGTTTATCAGCGTGGTGACGTCTCACTTCATAGATATGCACACACAAAATTGCCTTGGTGTTCCAGTGGGACCTCTGCTTTCAGTCAGCAGAAACATATGAATGCATCAGAAGGTTCCTTTGCATTTGCAAGGGCTTGGCCAAAATTCTTTCTTACAGCTGGAAGGCTGGGGGGGCCAGAGAGCAGTCAGATCTCGCGAGCCACGTTTGTGTGGTCACAGGAAGCCCGGAGCTGTCCTTGGCTGGCTCCTGTGCCATCCTCCTCCCTTCAGCCTGAAAGCAGGATGTGTGTTCTGGCATTCCATTCCCTACTGTTCTGTGCTCCTCAGAGGTGGCACTGAGTCATTCAGGAGGAGGAAATCTCAGCCTGCTCTCCTGTACTCTGTGCCTGGAAGTGTTAAACACCCCGTGCATGTACAAGGAAAACCTCCCAACAGGTGGCAAACAAAACTACTCTCAGTAAGCAAGCACCAGCAATATTTTATTCAGAGTTGAATGACAACTTCATTTCAGAAAAGCTCTCTTTGCCTCCTTTTAATGCAGTATGCTAATTATCCCATGTCCTTTCCTTTTTGGGTAGATATTGATGAATGCAGCGTCATCCCAGGGATTTGTGAGGGTGGTGTTTGCTCCAACACTGTGGGGAGTTATTTCTGCGTCTGCCCACGGGGTTTTGTCACATCTGTGGATGGATCCTGCACTCCTGGTAGGTGCTCCAGCCATTTGCACTTCCCCCTGCCCCAGGGGCTCACTCTGTTGTCCAGGCAAACATAGGAATTGTTAAGTTTATTTGTTTCTCGAATCTGCATCTGATGAGCCCAAAACTTAAGCTCACTTTGGTTTTAAAGTAGCAAACATTTATCCCTACTTGGTGCTTCAAATCCCATCTCACACAGGTTAATTTACCCTTTAGTGGTCAACATAGGGCACAAAAATAAACTCAAAAGACATTAAGATGTGCCACTAATTCGTCAGAATCAGATGGTGCAAACCAAGTGCTGGATTTAATTAGAGTTCACCTTTTACATGACAGTTTATTTAATAGCTATCCCTACATTATAAAAACCCATTTTGCTTGTTTCCACATCTTGATTTCTTACATATAGGTGCATGTGTCAAGTATGTGATTTAACTATTTTGACCAATTAATTATAAATACTGCACACCACGTGTAAAAAACCTTAACAATTGCTAACAGTAGTGTATTTTCTAGATCTCATGTGGTTCTTCTTATTTCAGACATCTCATAGCTCTTTGTTCTCATATTGGGGAAGGGGTAGGAATTCTGAAGGGGTTTCTGACTTGCGCATAAATGATGTAAGCAAGTAGCAGCGCATGACCTGCAAGTGATTTAAAATTAATATTTTTTTAAACAGTGTAGCCACATTCTGTTATTCAGGTTCACCTGAGGGGTGCCAACTTCAAATACATTGTGGCTAGCCTCAGGAATACTTAAAACCTATGATTTCCAATATGACCAAAATTTCTGTGGATTTTGGCATGTTCTACTATTTGATTTTTAAAGTCATCTCCCAAAACCTGAGTCCTGCAGAAAAATCACATACCCTAATCTGACAATAAAAGATCATCTGCCCTTGAAGGAGAGAAGTTTTCACACAGCCTTACAAAATATTCTGTTGTACTTTCAGTCAACTGAGCAGAGCAGGCTGATTAGCATTTTTCCAGTTAGATACATCTAAGCTAAGGAAAAAAAAATCATTAAATTAATTTATTAATACTGCTATTGCTAAATGAAGTATCTCAGGTTTTGCCATAGTAGGGCTTTTTTATACATAAATATATATAGTTTTTTGTTTGTATTTCTTTGTGTTTTTCACATCATCCGCATTTCCTTGTGGGATTGTGCAGACTTTAGGATGGCATGGTGGATTAATGCAAGGCCAATGCCACTGCACCTGTGTGATCCTGCAGTAAATCCAGTGTGGAATACATGGGTCAGATAATTATTGGGTGCCGTTTGAGTATTATGGCGGTTTTTGTTTGGTTGGTTGGTTTTGCTTTTGTTCTTTTTTAATACAACTGGTAAAGCATTTTTATCCTTGCCTCAGCTGAACAAGGCAAGGTAGCTTTGAGAGCTCATGTTGTTGCCTTTTTCTCTGGCCCTAAAAATATGAGTCAGACACAATTAGGGTGATGAAAAGGGTACCTTTATATGAGGGTCCCCAAGTGCACAAATTTATTGGGTAGAAAAGGCCAAAGATGTGCCCACTGTGTAATGCATGTACAATTTTCATAGATTCTGCAAATGATCGTGTCTGACAAGAGCCCCCCCCAGTCAGGAACCTGCCTGGTGAAGTAATTCCCCCAGTTCTAGTACCTTCTGGATTCTTCCCCCTTAGGATGTGATCCGGGCTCTGTTTACAAAAGTCTGTCTTGGAAAGCTGGTTTCAGCCTTGGTTTCTAAAGAGAACCAAGACAGTACATAATCCTGGAATTTACTTTGTCTTTTTGCTGAGGAAAATGTTGAAACTAAGCTATGATAGGAGGCTACAAAGTTACAAGTATATGTGTAAAGGATACAGAGAATATGGAAGCCCAGGGTGCAGGGAATATTTCTCTGTCTGCTCTGGGGTGCCCTGACCCCCAGGGGAGCACTGACTTTGACCCTCATTCATGGAGAAAATTTCCCAGACTCCAAGACAGACTGGAATCCACAAAAATGTGTAATAGATTATAGAGAGCAGTGTAGCTGTATCACTTGGTGAGAAACTGAGGTTTTGGGATTTTTAGCATGTTGTGGATAGAAGCAAGATGGGGGGCAAAGAGTGTCATCCTGGGTTTCTTCTTCCTTCTTCTTCATTGGTTTGGTTGGCATTTTGTAACTGGGCAGAAAAGTCTGCATTGTGGGCTCTGTGGGATCAGTTATTGGGTTGAAAGGGAAAATAATCCAGGTGTCAGTTCTTAACTGGATAGTTTAGTCTTAAAAGGCCTTGTACCAAGAGATTGTTGGCCATTTTGTGCCTTCTAATGAAAAGCTGCCAAACATACAGTGATGACACTGTTTTACGGATAAGAAATAACAAACACCTGAGTCCCAACATGAAACACTGTCTCAAGTGCCTTCAATCCAGACCCAGAAAAACCAACAGCTGGGACCCCCACAAGAGAATGTGTATAAAAGAAAGAAGGGTAAAACCAAAACAGCATCAATGTCACGATTTCTGGTTTTTGTCTTTACCTTGGCTGCCAGATCAGCGAGCAGGCAGCTGCTTCTCCAGCTCTGCGAGCGGCCGCTGTGCCCAGGAGCTGCCCGGCAGGTTCACCAGAAGGCAGTGCTGCTGTGAGTCTGGCCACTGCTGGGCCAGTGCCTCTGGCCCAGAGGTGTGTCCTGCCAGAGGATCTGGTGAGTGCCCCCTTGGTTTGGCTTTCATTTTGGCTACTGGCTTTCATTTTGGCTATTCGGCCGTTATTTCTCCTTGCTGTTCATTCTGCTTTGGGTGGAGGTCACCAGGGTGTTTTAAACTGCTTTAAGATGTAGGCTAGACAGAAAAAAAAGTAAGGTCATGGATTGCATTTATTATTAATTTCCATGGTTTTGATACTGATAATGCCATCGGTTAACCATTTTTCTTTTTGGTCCGTGGTTGTTTGGCACTTGGTTTTTTAATGTCCTTTTGTTGGCTTTGGAAATAGTTTTTGGGAAATGGGAAAGACTTTGTGGTCAGGCTTGAAGAGGAAATGACTCTTATGGTCCATAGTTGATTTTGATTTAAAGGAACAGCTCCTTTCTTGTTCCATTGCATTTTGGGTAACTTTGAGCTAGAATAATGCATCAATTTTAAGTTGTTCTTTCTGTTCTGGTCTGAGAGGAATAGCGCACATCCCTGATGAAAGGTATTTTCTTTATCAATGAGAAGGTAATTTCTGCTCCTCTGAGAAATCAGGGAGTTACAGTGCTGCCGTCAACACATCAAGAAGACAGTTTCAACAAACACCTGAACAAATATTCCTAAATTACAGCATTCCTTTTCATTATTATTTCCTCGAGCAACACCTGCCACGACCAAGGGAGGCTCGGAATGGCAGGGGGGAAGGAAGACGCGACCTCACGGAGAGGAGGCGCTGCCATCCTGGTTTTTGTGGCACACAGGGAGAGCTGTGCCTTCCCTTTGAGCTGGCTGTGAGAGGCTGACCCGGTGTGTGCTGTGTGTGTCCCCCCCGTGTGACAGATGAGCACCGCAGGCTGTGCGTGGACGGTGCCCCTGCCCGAGGCGGCTCCCGGCGCGGCGGCGGAGCGGGAGGGAACGGCTTCCATCCCGGGAGCAATGGGAATGGATTCGGACCAAGAGGAGCTGGCTTCATCCCCATCCCAGGAAGCAACGGATTCTCCCCAGCTGTGGGCGGAGCAGGGGCAGGAGCAGGTGGTCACAGCCCCACTGGAAGTGGCCCGATCATTACAGGGCTGAGTAAGTGCTCGTGTTCTGACTTGTTCGCTCTTTTTTTCCCCCGCTCTTCCTTCTGTTTTCCCTTTATTTTTACTGCTCAGTCTGGGTATGGTATGGTGTTCTTAACACTTAAAAATTATTTTGCCATTCAAGCATGTTTTAAACACCTCAGCTGATTCATCAGGAAGGTCAGGAGCTCTTCCTGATGTAGGAGGAGGTTTTTGCATGACTTCAGTTACACAGTCCCTGAGCCGGTGTTGTCCCTGTTGAGGTGTCTTTGTCAGCACTAATAAAACTCCAGATTTCTAGGTATTTTCCAAGAACTACCAAGGTTAAAAATAAACGTCTTCTGTGTTTTCTCTTCCAACTGTAAAACCTACTTACTCTGCAGAAACACTGCCTTGGCTGAAAGCCCAAGGTGAATACTTTTCTGGTAGAAGTCTCATGGATGTAAACATTGCTCATGACATGTGTAAACACACCCCTGGCCTCACAGCCTTAAAGATCATAAAATATAAGAAGTATTATTAAGACAGGTACACCAGAAATTGCTTTGACTTTCATACAAAGTGTGATTTATCCCTGAGTTCACTGACAGGCTCATCAGGCTATAGACAGAAATGGTAAATCATATTTAAGAATGTTTGTCTAATGCGTTTTTTTTTTTTATTTCCAAGAGCTGTTTGTTGTCGTAAGTTTGCTGTCAGGTCAACAGATAGTGCTTTGAAATAGGTTTTTTTTAATGTGTTGGTGCACCTCACAACATCCTTTCTGAAGCCAAGTATAATATTCATATTTACTTCCGTATAAAAATCTGAATATTTGTCTATCATTCTGATTTTTTTCTATTAGCAATACTCAACCAGACAATAGACAACTGCAAGCACCATCCCAACCTTTGTTTGAATGGACGTTGTATACCAACCCCCTCTAGTTACAGATGTGAATGCAACATGGGATATAAGCAGGATGAAAATGGGGATTGTATTGGTGAGTGCACATTTCAAAACCCATTATTCTAATATTCTTCAGCTTAAAACCTGGGCTTTTTTATAAAAAGAAATCATATTCATTTTAATGATGCTGCTCTTCAGAGAGAGTGCAAAGACCGTGGTATTAGTTACACAAGAATAATTTCAGTTTTCTATGAGAGCTATCTGTTTTCTTACCAAGAAAAAAAAAATCTTGAGTTGCAAATACTGCTATTGAGTATTCCTACTCCTGTAGTTAAAGGCTATTGAGCATTTCTGTCACATGCAGTAAAGTAAGTTCTGCTTCATTTTCTCTTTTGTTAGGCTGACAAAGATCGACTTTTGGGATGTAGTATTGTTATGATCAAGATGAGGAAGGGTAGAATTTATGTTTTGCCTCCTCATAAGGATTAATGGCAATTTGAAAGATATAAAATAATCTTAAAATTGCGTTAATTAATTTCTGGTTAAATTTGCATTTTGGATGAAAATACAGAATGTTAACTTTATGTAACAAGAACTAATTTGGCATCCTATGCTTTTATTCAATTACTGTTTGAACTCTGTTTACTGAGTCTTTATAAAGAGATTGAGATCTGTGAGATTGTTATCTCAAGAGATAACAATCAAGGGCTTGTTAGCAATAGGTTTGCCTCACAGTGAGTGTGGGTTGAGAATCAATTTCTCCTGTGTCTGTGGATTGCAGGTCTCCTCTTAGTTCAGTTCTCTCTTGCATCAGAGAGCTTGGTTGTACCTGCACCATTCCTGGCCACTGTACACTCATTTTAAGAAAACTCAGTAAAAGGGATGTCACCACTTCCCCAAGCACTTGCACTGCTCCCATAGTCAAATATCCCGAAAGTTTTCAGAACATCTGACCTAATTTAAACACTGCATTTGCCAAAGGTTCAACTTCTGTTATTTCTCTTCTTATCCTCACTATACAAAGAAAGTAGCTCAGTACTTTCTTCATTTCACTTTTTTGTACTTGAAGGTTGATATAGTTCTTCCAAGCTGTCCTTTATGATGTAGGGAGCCTGGATCTTTTTTAGCTTCTTTACTTGGGTGAGAGTTTTCTGGACCTCTGATCTCTGACTGGGAAGTTCAAAGGGCTTAATCTCTTGCTGCATCCTTGGGTCTCAGGAGCCACAATCACACTGTGAGAGGGGAGCAGGAGTTTTGTGGTGTTTGTCTTGCTGTTCTTTATAAAAGATGACTTGATAGCTCTTGATGGCTGTTCTTTCTAAAAGGAATATGGAGAACCCTGGCTCATTTGTTACAGCACTAGATTTTGCATCACTGAAATCAGTAATATTTTTAACTCTGCTGGGCCTTGACACTCAAGGACTCTCTGGTGCCTTGGACTATTTGATCTTTTTGAAATCTAGTTTATATCTTGTACTCATATTTTTGTTATTCGGGGGTCAAGTTGAAAATAACATCTGAAGCACATAGGTTGGAGCAAGTAGAGCTGTATGAACTTCAGTTTTTTAGTTTTTCAGGTGTCATTGGAGCATGGCAATAATCTGTGGTTGGAAAGGCTCATCAGCTTTACACATCTGGGTGCTGGGACAGAAAAAGACAATGTGTTCTTGATAATGTGGCTGTCATTCTGTCCCTGTCTGTTCTGTGGGGTCACCCTGCAGGACACTCGCTTGGCAGTTCCCCTTCTACTCCAGGCTTGTGATAATTAGTGAAGTTGTATCTGATTTTCAGTTTGGGGTCCCAGTGCCTGAAAGCTGTGAAGTTAGGTTGATAGGTGCACTGGGGGGAAAAATCACCTGGTTAATTATCTAGTTTACAGGTATGTGCCCAGTAAAAATGTGTCTTCACTTAAGGAACTTAATCTTGACTTTGCAATGCTTACCTCAGCATGAATGAATAGACTGAAAGCAGAGGAAATTTTGGATGCACTGGGATCAAAACAAAAATTTCAATTGGTTTAATAAAAGCTGAAGGTGCAGTGCCAGCTACAGTGCTGTCCCACATGGAAAGTATGGAAAGAGACCCCCTGAAAATGGCCTCAAAAAATTTTTAAATGTCATTTTGCCCATTTTTTTATTGCATGAAATAAATCAGTCATTACTAATTTCAGCTCTGCAGTGGTTTGCCTTTTCAGTAGCTGCTTGAATTCAGATGTTTTATAAAAGAGTGAACTCTGTAAATTATAAATAACTCTGTGAGCTCTATAAATAACACAGCTTTGTTTCCCTGTTATTTTCTAATTGTATTATAAAGAAGTAGCCAAAGTATCTTAAGTTCCTCCCCTGAATGTGAGATTTGTGAACAGTAGTTGCTGCAAACTACACAGAAAGTTTATTGGAAATATAGGCAGAATATATATATTCTGATTTATATATATATGTGAAATTTAGTAGATTTCTGTATTATAATTTGAATATTTATCTTATTACTGACAGAACAGTCTTGGGGCATTGGTAATAGGGTTAATGGCACATAACTGAACACTATGTCTGTACTTCTCTGTCTGCTCCCAAAGCAATAAATTCAATCCAGAAATGGTTACATATTTTTCTGTAGAGTTAAAGAAAAGCCCTGTTTCAAGATTAATCCTGCCAAACCAAAAAACTATGGTGTTACTTATTTGTCTCTGACCTAAACTTGCATTATGCTGTTCTTCACAACAGAACATGGCCAAGGACCATGAGTGTCCTAAGTGGTCTGACTCCAAACGGTCAGTCCTTTTCTCCAAAATAGGCAGCTTTAATTTCACTACCTTTCCGTATTCATTGTTTCAAAAAACTCTGGATAAAACTGTAGGGATTTCTAAAAAAGTGGGAGCAAACCTGTAGTGTGCTGTGTTGAATTTTAGTTGCCTTGTCAATACAAACAGGCGTGTTTAAAATTTTATCATTTGTCTCCAGACTCATTGCAGTAAGTCTTTTAAGGGGATTTTGGAAGTTTCCTACTGTGTCTGAGAGAATTCTGGCAATTTTTAGTGATGAAAAACTGAAAAGTGGAGATGTGTGTGAGGCAAGTGCTGAAAGACAAACATTTGACCTTGAAGGGAAGGGGTGTGCTGCGAGACAGAATAAATGGGTTAAATATCTCTGTCTTAAATGTTTCCTGTTTATACTGCTGGAATATGCATGCTTTCCATGCAAAATCAAAGCCAACAACTCCTTTCTATTAACATACATTTGCCATTTCCCCCAGTTATCAAGAGCTTATAAAAATAAGGCCATCTTAAGATGCATATTTCATGTGGAAGTCATGTGCACGAAGGATGCACATGGCTTTGGAAGGATTTTTGAGGCTTAAGTCAGCTGTTTGATAGAGAACCTCTGCATTCCTGCTGTAGACTTTATAAACTTAGAGACAGATCCTTTGGAGCATGAACATGGGCTTTTTTTGAAGCAAGTTGGAGCCTGTAACAGAGAAGGTCCTAAATGTCTGCAGGAAAACGAAACAAAACAGGTGAGCATTGTGTCAAGTATCTCTAAGTTCCCTCTGTGCTCCCTTATAATAAAGCAAGATATAAATACAGTAAGTTCATTTGAATTATAGGGCACTTGACAAAAAATTATTGTCAAGATGTGATTCAGATGTTCTCTTGGTAGCTGAGGACTTTGTTCTGAAGGGGTGGTGTTTAATCCTCCTTGACCCCTTCCTGTATCAGCTGAGCACTGAGGAAAAATCACCTCTGGAGAAAAATCCCCTCACTTCTGACAGAGAGCATCCCAACACCCAGGCATGGCAGAGGAGCATGAGGGCAGGGAGCTACTGCAGTGACACGGACTGGCATGTGAAAATTCATGGTTCAATTCCTCTGTATTCAGGTTCAATACCTCTGTATTCAACACCCTGAATTCCTCTTTTCTTTATCTCCTCTCAATTCCTGTGGTTTTACTGCAGTGGTGGTGGGATCAGTGGGTATGCAGGTGTGAATGAGCTAATTACTTGTGAGGGGAGGTGTTTGATTCTTCCATTTGCTTTCCCTTTATTCATTTAGCTGTTTACACAGGGCACCAAGTGTGCTGTAACCAGGCAATTATATCAATGATTTATATCTGTGTAAACACAGATTATTTTTGTACAGTGGTGCTTTGGGTTTAAACTTTGTCTTCATTAACTCAGTAATTCCTGCTAAATATGGGGTCTTATTTATAATTAAATTAGAACAACAGGAACCTTTTGCCATCTTTTATAGTGATTTTAGAGGTTATTTGTGGAACAGCACTTTCTAGAAAGTACACATACACATCCTTATGATTTCAATTTCTTGTTGCATCCCAGTATTCTCAAGATGTTATGAGCTAAGTTCTAGAACCAGATTTGATAAGGAGTGAGTGGAAATGATCACGAAAATTGCCCTGGGGTTTTCCTGGTATTTCTGGAAGCACGCACTGCAGAATGCATGGGAAAATCATCATTGTTAGGAGCTGATCAGTTTCAGAGTTTCTTACAGCAGCTTTCAGCCAGATGCCAGAAACTCTTGCAAATCACCACTGTGGTGTTAAAAGCCTGCCTAAATGAAGAGATGAGTAATTACAAGTACATTGTAAATAAAGTGAAGGGCCTGGCTGGAGGAAAAAGTCAAATTAGCAAAAGTTGCTGATAAAGAAACGGGAGATTTCATCAAGGGATCCATTTGTCACCTGTAAATTGTGCTCTAACAGAGAGTAGCTGCTTAGGTCATCCTTTAGGGACTGATCCAGCAGTCCTGCCCTACCAGTGGGATACACCCACTCTGCTCCCTGGATTACAGTGGGCAAGGGTCCTGGAGGGTTTACAGAAATGTGATGGTGAGAATAATTTGATGTTATTTTAGATCTGGGAATAGCTGTCGTGACCAAAGACGCCTCTGACTCACTGGTAACTACTGGATATCAAATTTGGGAAAGGGTTCTTGAAAAGAACTGTTGGTGTTTTCAGAGCCCCATGTCAAATAAGAGTTATTTCTGACATTTCAGTTGGTTAAAATGTGTTTGGTTGCACCCAAATACCCAAAACTTCTGGAAAGGAGAGTAAGGTGCATTATAGAAAAGGGTTAGGTTAAATCTGGCATTACTCAGTGCAAAGACTGAGGGGTGGAGGGTACAGTGGGGCATAAATATTTGAGATGTGGGGCACAGGCTGTGGTCTCATTGAGAATCCCTCCTGCTCGTGTGCAGCCCCTCCTCAGTTTTTTACAGCAAACCTGTAAAATAATAGGGGTGGATTTTGATGCCATGGTTTGCTCTCATTTTAAAGCGCCTGTTTTGATTAATACTGTTTTTTCTTGTGAAGGAGCATAAATGGCCACTGAGTTAAACAAAACTGGGTTGTATTAAATCAACCATTAAGGCAACCAGGTCTCAAAATCCTCCAGAAGATCCTTTTTCTGTTGTCCCTCAAGATGCTTACAAATGATGCAGCACCACTTCACTTCTTGCAAATGCCTTCCTAGCTGAACCAAGAACAGCCCCGTGCTCCTGGCAAAGCAGTGATTTTTCACCAAGAACAGGCTTTAGTAATTAGCATTTGGCTGCTAGTTGCCATCTTTTTCACTCAGAAGCTTCCAGACTTGGGGGAAAAAAAAAAAAAAGTTTGTGGACTTTGTGAAGTCACTAATGCTTGTCTGTGCTGCCAGCAGATGTTGATGAGTGCACATCAAACCCCTGCTCCAACGGGGACTGTGTCAACACACCTGGTTCCTATTACTGCAAGTGCCACGCAGGTTTCCAGAGAACTCCCACCAAGCAAGCCTGCATTGGTAAGAAAACTGCTCCATGTCTGCTGGCATTGAATTTGAAAGCCCAATTTCAGTAAATCCCAATGTTAAATTAGTTGTTGTTCTAGATCTGGGCTTCCACTTCATTTGTTTTGTTGTTTTTTAATATTTATCCATTATTCTGGAATATCCATCCGGGGCATTTCCCAGACAGGGGTTCTGAAAAAAAATAAAATAAAATTGAATGACAGATGCTTTTTTGTGTATGCATGCAGATGAAAGTGTGAGTAGGTTTTTAAAAGTATTCATGGAGAAATTGCAAAGCATCACAAAATGTAGCATTTGCTGTACATGTCTGTAAAAAATAATATTTTTACCTGGTGCCAGGAGACTAAATTTTTAACTTACTTTTGAACTTTTTTCTAAGTAATGTTTAAGTGATGTGCCAGTATTTTTCAAAGCAATAATTGCCTCTGAATGCATTTTTATCTTCACTGTAGTTCTCTGTTTGGGTAGGATTTCATTTGTTTGGCTTGGTTTGTTTTTTCCTCCCCTTAGATATCGATGAGTGTGTTCAGAATGGTGTTCTTTGTAAAAATGGGAGGTGTGTGAACACTGAGGGAAGCTTCCAGTGCATTTGCAATGCTGGGTTTGAGCTGACTGCAAATGGAAGAAACTGTGTGGGTAAGGACCCTTCTAAAGAATGAGGCAGGCATTAGCTTGGTGGTTCTAGAAATTGTCCTTCATACTACAGATGAGGATCATTGCAGATTACCTTTTTTGAAATACTGTGAACTTAGAGGCCCCTTCATTCAAGCAGTTATTGTACAGAACCATATGATTGCAAAGAAAATTTGAGGTAATTTTTGATTTTGAAGCTGCACCTCTCCTCAAGAGTCCTAATAATAATGTTTTTCCATAAAGCTTCACAGCAAATGATCCATAAATCAGCAGTGCTGAAGAAAATACCTGTTTTTAACTTTGGGCTGCATGGTGTCAAAAAAAGCCTTGCTAGATGAACAACAAGCTTCATTCTCTCAGGCGATGGAAGCTTTTTATCCTCTCATGTTTGAATGAAAGGAAGACACTCCCTGTCCTTTCATACACAGCCTGCTGAAATATGCAAAGCAACTGATCAGAACACGAAAAAAAATTGCTGCTTTTTCTATGGAGTGAAAACTCTTGGGATGCTGTATCAGAGTTATGATCAGAAACTAATCTTCAAGTGAAGGAATATGCCACACCAGTCCTGACTGATTATTTTCACTGTGTTGTTTTCTGGAAGGTGAGAAACTAAAAGCAGTTTTCTTTGCAATGTTTTGTAGACCACGATGAGTGCGCCGGCACAAACATGTGCCTGAATGGGATGTGCATAAATGAGGATGGGAGTTTCAAATGCATCTGTAAACCAGGATTTGTCCTGGCTCCAGATGGACGTTACTGTACTGGTATGTGAAATCTGGGGGGATTTTGATGGAAAGTGGCTTTTCCTGTCTGTTCATCCCTGCAAGAATGGCAGTCTGGTAACATGGATTGATTCAATGCCATGTAACACCTTGCTACTCACTAAAGTAGATTGCTTTAGCTCCCTGGAAACAGATCCTTAATTTACTGAAAGAAGTATTTAATAGTGTTAGGAAAGCCACAATGATCAATAAATTAGCTTCTGAAAAATCTTGGAGCATTGTAAATGCATCAAAATATTCAGGTCCTTTGTGAAATGGTAAAGTGAGCAGCAGTATGGTAAATTTAAGACGTTAGAGAGGTTCTACATTGATGAGCCCCACCCACACACACATGTTTTCCACATCATTTTTCTAATAATTCAGAGTCCATAGCACTTGAGTCATTTTACGGGTCACACAGCATTGTAAAATTCTTAAAGTGCAATCACTAAAAACTTCTATTAAACATTTTAAGAATGATGTAGCTTCGGTTTCAGCAAACCAATTGAAAATACCTGTTGCTGCCCATAGAGGTATGGACTTAAGCCACTTCTAGTAAATAATCTAAATTTTTAGTCTTCTGATTTGAATTTCAACCATTTCTACTAGTTGTGATTTTCATAATAACATGCAGTTGTGCTTAGAAATTGATGACCACTTAAAAGTTCTTTGAAATTAAAATTAACCATCATGAGGATATTTTGTGTCTGGTGCTCTTTAGCCACACTTTAAAGCAAAATTAAAATACGGGATGGACAAAGGGGAAAATTTATCATTAATTTTGCTTGATGTAGAATATGAAGTACGTCTAATCCTAAAGTTCTTCTGCATGTTTTGGGGATATTTTATTTGTTTGTGCAGCTGGAGTTTTGATTATTCCAAGATTAAATTTTTATTAGAAATAAAACAAAGATACTGTTATCTGCTATCATAAAGCAATTTCATAATGTTCTGAAACTATCAGCTGTAACTTCACTTAAAAACAGATTGATTGCTGAAGTGTCTTGCCTCCTCTTAGATATTGATGAATGCCAGACATCAGGAATTTGCATGAATGGCCATTGCATAAATACTGAAGGCTCATTTAGGTGTGATTGTCCACCTGGCTTGGTTGTTGGAGTTGATGGTCGTGTGTGTGTAGGTAAGTCAGATTTATTCTTTTCTCTACATAGAAAAACAAGTGGAATTACTAGGTTAATTAATTATCGAATGCATCAAATTATTTTCTTCTAAATAATGTTGACATCAAACCACAAACAAGATGCAATCCCATAACCCTATTGTTAAAAGACAAGAAACTTAATTTCCTCTGTGGAATTGGAGAGGCAGTACCTCTTGTTTACTGGTTACTCATATAAAAGTAAGCTTAAAGTGCCAGCTCTGCCTGGCATCTCCTTTTGGTTTTGAGGCATACCCTTTCTAGTCTGATGAAAAGTAGTATTTTGCCATGTAATCAGCCTCTTATCCTCTCAAATGGTGCTGGTTGGAATTTAAGAGATTCTCTGCTAGGAGCTCTAGCATATCTTCAGGGAGCTCGTGGGACAAAAAGTGGATAATTTTCAAGGTGATGAATTAAAAGAAGTATAGAGGGCAAGAGGTCTTCAATCCCTTGTTCTCTGCTGGTTGCTGATGGGGAGGGGGTAGAGGGATAAATATTTGACAGGGATTTCTGAGAGTTATGACACTGTGTACTTTGCAAAGTTCCTTAATTTAATCCACAGGATTTTCCCTGTGTGTCTCAGAATATCAATTCTATATCCCAAAATTCCTCCTTCCCCAACTCCTGCATGTGTCTGTCACCAGGCAGATTATTGAACAGAGACTCCACAGGAATCATATTTATTAATTGGTAATTGACAATTAATGACTGTTCTTGCTGATGGACTCATGGATGTTGTATCTGCCTTTGTCTTATCAGCATATTTCCAGGTAAAGGGAAAACAGCATCACAATGCTTTGGAGGTTCTCACACCAAAGGGATGGGACATACTAAATCCTCGTGTTGCTGTTACCAGCTCACTTCAAATAACATTTCAGATGGTGCTAAAGTTCAAAAGTCTTCAAAACAAAATCTAGGACAAGTGTTTCTACCAAGTGAGAGCACAAGCTGGCCCTTTTGTTTCCACTTCAGCTTTAAAAATGCATGATAAAAACTTAGGACTGCCTTAAAAACATAAGCTCAAAAAAAGCTAAAGCACATTCTCAGTCTCTCAGTTGGAACACAAATTTTGTTGTTTTAAGTAAATTAAATGTTCTAGTAAGCAAAACTGTACTGAAGATTGAACCAACAAAAGCAAGTTGTGTTCCCTCCTGTGTGGTAGCTGAGTTGTTTTCTTCTGGTTTTTTAAAAGTTTGGAGAAAAGCAGTGAGAAGTAAAACAATGAGAAGAGGCCTGGTGTACTGTTTTAAATATTGGAATTTCACTGCTCAGTGGCACACCAACAAAACCAGATTTGAGTACAGGCTGTTCAGTACCTTTTTTGTGTTCCAAGTTGGCCTCATCTTTACCCCTGTCAGTGATACAGCTGCAAAGAATCAATACAGTACTCAATTTTCTGTGCTTTCATTTACCTAATGTTGCCACAGTATTAGCAGCAAAAGGCTTGACAGGTTGGCCATCATCTGTGAACATCATTTATTTAGAAGTTACGTGTTGCACAGCTTTAAGGCTTACTATAAATGCTTACATTTTCAACAGGAAGTTCCCTCCATAGGACAAAAAAATCTTAAAGCAGAATAATGATCTAGTTGGAAAATTCATTAAAAAAAGATGATGTAATTATTCCAGCCATAAAGTAACATAGCAAATTTCAAATACCACATAACAAAATATCCTCACACATGACTTGAGAGCAGAATTTCCAAGCCAGTCCACTGTTCAGAATTGTGTATGTGTGTTTATATGTAATGCACATGCTGTGTTAACTACAGGAATTCTGTGTCTGGCTATTCTATTCCATATATTGCATGACCTAAATAGTACTTTTCAGACACTCTGGCTGCTAGATGATCATTGGTAGTTTGAAAATTAATAACTTAAACTGGAAATCTTGTAAGAGCATTCCCACAAGTCTGCTAGGTAACCAGCAAGGAATAAAAAATCTGAGACCCCACAGTCCAGCTGCCCCCTCTTTTTCTGAGCCCTATTTTACTTCTGAATAATGACCTGGATGCTGGTGGGAGTACACATAGAAAGGAAATTCTGGTTTACTTAGTATTTATAAATATGGCTGAGTCAATCACAAAATGTTATACAAGCTTGAAAAAGGTACAGCAAAGGGGAACAAATGCTTGGAAAAGGAACAGTTACAGAGTCATGGAACAGCTAGATAAATACTTGGCGCCAAACTTCCAATATTTGAATATTTTCAGGCTTTTTAGGTTTGGCTGCACTTCGAGCTGCAGCTCCATGCTTGGACACCTCAGCTGGCTCTGTGTGTGAGCCTGTATCACCTCAGAACTTGTGCTGAGCTGTGGCTCCAGCTTCACACAGAGTTGTTTGTTCTCTGCTGAGACACTTTAATTACCTCTGCCCAGAGCCAGAGTCATCCAGGACAGAGTAACCAAGCTTTGTTTTACCCTGGTGATTTTGTAGAGCCAAATGGATAAGCGTTTGTCATAAGCCTGATTTGACCTTCTGAGGCTCCTGGATGGGTGCAGTGACTTGCCCTGAGTGTGGGTCAAGCACTTGTCTGCCTGATATTGACCATAATGTGATCATCATTTTTGTAGGTATGATTTTGAAGAGCTACACTGCCAAATTTAAGAGTGTAGAAGTGCCATGCCTTGGCACAGAGTGGAGAGTCCCATAAACACGTACATGGGTACAGCAGCAGCAATGCTGATCTCTGATCCAGGGCAAAAAAAAAAATTCTTGGTGCTCTGGAATGAGTAGCCAAAGGCCAATCCAGCTGAACATGGGGAGAAGCACAGGGTCATCAGTAAGGTGCAGACTCAGAACTGCTGTGGAATGGAGACCCTGAGCTTTGTGAGGTGCTTGCAGCGATTGAATCATCCACAAAGAGGTGCCTGTCCTCATTCTTGCTCCTAGCACAGCCTAAGGGGGATATTCTCCCTGTCATACAGCTGCTGTGGGAGAGCCAGCTTGGTTCTTCATCCTTCACAGGCTTGGTGAATCACTGACTGTGTAGATCAGACTGTTTTCCTGTAACTAGGCATGAGATTGTCCCCAGGTTCTCGGTGTCACTTCTCTAAAAGCACTGATGTGCACTGAGAGCACTTGCTCTCTTGTGCAGAGCAGTTGCTCAGTACATCTGTAGCTTCCTTCAGCTACTTCCCACACTCCACATCTTTGAAGACCTTCCTCCAGAGTATTTCTTTCACACTCTGCAGTCTCCTGTCCCTTTGCCGTTTCCCTTGGTGCCATTTCCTTTCCTTGACTTGCTTCTCCATTTCCTCACAGACACATAACTTGGGGGAAGTCTCCCATTCTGTGGCAGGGCAGTGATGGATTATTGCCCCCTTTGTTCATGGCACAACTTGTCAGGGTGGCAACTGGGCTTGTCTGAGGTGGAGGGAAAGGATGTGATGCCACTAATTATTTTGCAAAGTAAATGAACAGACATTTCTTGTGCGAAAGTCCTCGACTATTTTCAAGCATCATAATCCTTTCCTGATGTCAAGTGCAAGCGAGTTGTACTGGCTTCACCTAGATTCTTGGCAAGGAAAAAACTCTAAAATCTAGGACATATGTAGCTGTGCTCCAGAACTATCTGTTCCATGGGATACCAAAAGCAAGAGAAAACATTTATGTGCAGGCAGCACTGTTACACAGGAGCCAGCTTACAACACTCAAAGGGCCGACAGAACACATAAGGAGTTGCCAGTTCTTATTTGGATTGGCCCTGGATATTCAACATTCACTGTAAAGCTTCTCATGCAACTTTTCTTTGTTGTTTTGGGGTCATACTTCAAGCAAGGAGCTGTCTGGATTCCCTCAAACTCGTTTCAGTTTCTGAGTCCACTCAGGCTCATGTCCAGGCCACAGTGCATGGTGGTTTAACTGGGGGACTGTCAAGGAGCATAAATTAAAGCTGTGTTCTGTTCTAGTCCATAAATATACCTGAAACAAAGAGTATTTCTGCAGCTCCTGTAGAATTTTAGAGTCAAAAGTAAAGGCTATTTGTCTGTATCCTGCAGTTCTCAGCTACACATCTTTAGAAGGATTGTGTTCAAGGATGTCTAATACTATCCTGTAAGCAAACATGGCAAAAAGACTTGAAGCTTAGAGGGACCAAAACCAGAAAAGTACAACAAAACCCCAAACAAATGCATAAAAAGCAGTCTCAGAGACATTCTCATAGTTGTTGGATAAGTATGGGACATGGTTATTCCTGTAAAGGTAGTTATGGAAGGTGTGTCTTGGAACATGCTTCTTCCTCCATCTCACTGGTCAAGGCTGTCAGATTGATTTATGTGATTAAATCAGCTGTAAGATTGGCAGTGTGTACATGGTGAGTCTTACACGTGTATGGATGGCCTGTATGATTTTTCTGCTGTCTTTTTTTGGACTGGTTTTCAGGGCTGAAGAACCTTTCAGGTGTTCTGTGTTTTGTTTGTGTGACAAGTGGTGGTTTATCCACCCCACCATTTCCAGGCCTCTCCCCAAGGATGGCACTTTAACTTCCAGAGTGTGGTTTTAATCACAAACCCCCTGAAGGTTCTTATAGTCTGGACAGTATCACTGCTTTCCTCACTGCCTAGCTGTGTGTAAAATTTGCTAGATTGCTGTTCCCAGCTACATTTTGGGGCCTCTTCAGTGTGCTAAACCAGCACTGGTGCCTGTTCATGTATAAACCTATTAAGAATGGTCATGTCACATAAATGCTGGTCTGAACAATCTGCTAAAATTGCACTTCTGCTCATGATTTTATAAATACAGCTGGAGACCATGCTCCTCCTTCCAGAAGCTGGTATAATATCCCATATTATAATATAATATGTCTATCCCAATATATATATTTATATTATTTTGGGATATTATGGGTAATATGGGATATTATGTTCTGATATATATATATATATATATATATATATATATATATATCCCAATATAATATCCCATATTACCAGCCCTGTGCTGCTGGTGAGTTATCCTACCTGAGGAACCATTTTGGAAGTCAGAGATGTCTCTGGTACTTCCCAAAGGGAAGAATCAGCCACCACATGCTGATCCAGGTTATTCTGTGTTTCTTACTGGGATATTTGCTGATGGATTTACAGAGCTGCTTTGGGGTGTGGGTCGCCTTTGCTAGGTCCTTTGGAATGCCTTTGAATTTGGTCACAAAATCCTGGTTTGGATGGTTTGAAAGTGCCTTGGGGAAAGCCCCAGGAGGCAACTATACTGAGAATTTGCCTTGGTGTCACCAAGATTATTAAGGCAGTGCAGATGTAGCCAGTGTGACCTTTTTGTTGACCAAAAATAAGAGGTTTTAGCTTTTGGGATAGTATGCATACATTTAATTTTCAGCCTAAGGAAATAATTACTCCTCCCCTTGTCCTTTACCTTTAGATACTCACGTGCGTAGCACATGCTATGGGGGCATCAGGAAAGGGCTGTGTGTCCGTCCCTTCCCTGGTGCTGTGACAAAGTCTGAATGCTGCTGTGCCAACCCTGACTATGGCTTTGGAGAGCCGTGCCATCCCTGCCCTGCTAAAAACTCAGGTAAAATTTTTGTGTTTCTTCGAGTGGCACAGTGAACATACAGACTTCAAACAAAACTCTTGTTGAAATCACATTGTTGGTTTTTATTTCATGCCCTAAAGAAAAGTGAACAGGGTGAATTTGGGTTCCTGAATTAAGTGTTTGCTATAAGTAATAATTCTTGCAAGAGAAGAAGCAGAATTCTCCAATGAATCTGTAGATTTCCTGGTCCAGTCAATCCAGCTTAAAAGAGCAGCCCATATTATTTATAGAAATATATATTTCATTTTATAAGAATTGATTCTTTAAGTAAACCTGGGAATTGATTGAAAAAGAAAAAATCTCTTGACTACAGAGCTGAGGTGATTCATCTTGGACAGAATTTCCATTTAGTATTAATAGAATAGCAGAAAACTATGAAAAAAAAACCAAGTAAAACAGTGTGATTAAAAGCAATAACTTGAGAGGACAATTGTGTTAAGACTGTAAAGAAATCACCTAAGTTTTTAACTCTGGTCATCTAAGTTTGGTTTTGTATATATGTGTGTGTGTGTGTGTATATATATATGTGATATGAAAGTTCAGGATGGAGTGCTACCTCACATGGATTTAACTAAATTATCTATAAGTGGTTATTTCACGTGAACATTGGCATTTCGTTAGTTACATTGTGGAAAAATTGCTTTGGAAAAAAAAATCATGTGGGTTTAGTTTAGAATGAAAGAAGGTGAAATACTGGAAATAACATTTTCTTTTCCCCAACATCTCCACCTCTACTGAGCAGCTGAGTTCCATGGCCTGTGTAGCAGTGGAATAGGTATTACTGTTGATGGAAGAGGTATGTTGCATATTTTCTTTAATATATATGGTTTAGTTTAAGGGTTTAAGGCAAATTTTGGGAGGAAATTTCTGAAGTGTTTTTTTCTAGAAGGCAAATTTAAGTGGCCCCTCCCCCAGTAAGTTCAGGAGGTAAATTTCTTTCAAGAAAAGTGGATAAAATTGTTTATTTAACAACATTTTGTTGTTAACATTGAAATGTTGTTACATTGAAATTTTACCATTTTAATTAACAACCTAACAATTCAGCATCATAAGTTTACCCCAGGACAAGGATTCAAAGTTTAAAAAAAAAGCCTCAGAATTATATTTTTGATAACATACTAGAGTGGAGTTTTAACTTCAAGATTAATATGTTAATTTTAATATTTTAATTCTCAGACTACAATATTTGAATGTTGTCTAGAGAAAAAGCTGGAAATAATTCTCTAGAACAGTGGATTTTGCCTGACCCTCTCAATAAAAATAAATAATCTGTTTCAGAGTTCTGACCTATGATTTTTTTTTTTGAGATTAGAAATATTTTCAGATCAGGCATAAAACAGTTCTCTCTCATTTGACAGGAGTCACTTGCATTTGCAGTTGATTTTCAGTCAGCTGGGATAGTAACAGAGCAGTTTTTCACTCCAGATCCAATATTCACTTATGGATTGTTTCCATGGACAGGCTGCATCTCTGTAGAGTGAAAAATTGGAAGGGAGCTTAACTGAAAAAAACATATCCTTATGAAAAAAAGTCCTGAAAGTGACCACTTGCATTTAGTATTGGGAACTGTAAAGCTCCACATCCTTTTCCTAGTACCACAGAGACAGGGATTTTAAAAAATAATGGCTGAGCCAGGTCTGAAGTTGTGGCAAAGCATGCTGCAGCTGCCAGATAAGTAAAATGGGATGAAGAAGGAATAGGAGGATATAGGAACATAAAATTTATTGCTAGGTATTTGTCTGATGTGTTGTAATTATTCTTTGTCAGCATTAAAGCTCCTGTTCTATGCAGCAGGAACAGAATAAGAGCTCCCATCATTACGTTTAGCAAAAGCCTAAATAAATTTTAAAAATGGCACTTAAATAAAAGAAATTCTGGTTTTGCTCTTTTTTTTTTTTGCATATTTTTTTCTTCATTGCTTAATATGCTGTAAGCTTGTAAGAGTGATGTGAAATACATGTAGTTTATGAATTCTCTCAGTTTACTTTTCAGTGTAATACAAGGTCCATTGAAGAATCTCTAAATCTCAGAGAAATAATGTCAGCATTCATTAACACTGTTGTACAAGCAGCATCCTCCCATAAGAATTTGCATGCAGCCTGGTGGAGAAGTTCATGTGTCCTTTTGGACACATGGAAAATACAATTTCTCACTAAAACATTGAAACAGCTGTGCTCTCTAGCAAGTGCATGACAAAGATCATTCATGTCTCAACTGAAGTCCTCCTTTGTTCAGGTTCCTAGAGCAAACACAGGGTTTTCTGTGCCTCTTGTACAGCAGCATTGCAGCCAATTTTCATGCTTCTGCTCTTGTCACTGCTTGTACACTCCTTGTGTGGCTTGTCCCCAAGATCCAGACGTGTCTAGTGAGCTACAGAATACATTTTGCTCTAAAGAAAATACAAATCTGAAGTGGAATGCCAAATCGTATTTTCTTACAAAGTTTTTCACACATCTCATAGCATTGAGTTTTATCCAGGGGTAGCATGGTTTTTTCCAAATACATATATGATTAAATGTATTAAATCAGTATCTGAACTGCACTGTGATTAAAGAGGAAATGTTCTTTACAAAAAGCTGAGCCCTACAAGTATAAAACAAGTCTTTCATGAAGTCACAGCTAGGCCAGCACCCTTTCTTTCCAGGGTTTGGGAAAGGAACTGTTTAAAGTAATGGGCTTACCATATGAGAAGAAGGAAAATACTGAAAAACCCTCTCTTCCTCAGAGGCAAGAAGCATTAAAATTAGTCTGTTCTTCTTCTTACAGTTCATATGAATATTTTGGACTTTTCCAACTACAGCAGAAATTTTATATGGAACTGTAAATTTAGGGTATATAACTCATCCATCATCCTGTCCTGTCTGTCTGAGAAAAAAATTAAATTTCCAGCAAGTATTTACAGGACTGAATATGCTGTAGTTTTGACCTATGTTTTACTTATGTATTAGGAAAATTCATGTGTCAGCTAGTAATTTATAACTTCTTACCTAGATCCCTGAACTACAGGCACTGGGTCCGCAGGCTGGGTATTTTGCATCAAGGTTTTTGTTAAAAACACGTAGTTCCCTGTCAGTTTAGGTTGGAAAGGATATCTGGAGGTGATCCAACTTAACCTTCTGCTCAGAGCAAGGGTATATTCAAAGTTAAGCCATTTCTCAAAGCCTTGCCTGGGGGAATTTGGAAAATCTCCAAGGACAGAGTTCCTATAGCCTCTTTGGGCAGCTTCCTCCACTGCTTAGCCACACTCAAGGTGAAGAATTGTTTTCCTGGTGTTAAATTTAAATTTCCACTGTTGTATCTTGCAAGTGTTGTCTCTTGCCATGTCATTGTGCTCCTCAAAGAAGTGGCTCCTGCTGAGTGTAGTTCAGGAGACACTTGGAACACCCTTAGGGGAAAATTTATTTAATCCAAGTGATAGTTTAAACAGAGCAGAGGCATTACTGGACGTGTTGATAATCAGCACAGATGAAATAATGAGTGATGAACCAATGAACTAATTTGTGATGTCCATACTGATGGCAGCCTGGACTGCACTGGTCATGCCCTGTTGGAACTCATGCTGAGTTGAGGGATGTGGGCCAGGGGGAGGGTAAAGAGAGCACCCTGAATTTCATGAGCATGAACTTCCAGTTGCTTAAGGCGTCAGTGAATGGGATTCCCTGGAAAGTGCCCTCAGGTTTATAGGAGCAGAACAGAGCTTTGAGGACATTCTCTGAGATCACAAGAGCTCTCAGTTCACATGTGTAAGAAATCAGGCAAGGAGAGGAAAGACCAGCGTGGCTGAGTAAGGATCAAACTGAAGTGTGAGAAGAAAATGCAGTCAGTGGAGTCAGGGAAGAATGCTGTGAGGAACAGAGGAAAGCTGCCCAGATGTGCAGGCATGGGATTGGGAATGCTGGGGCACTCTGGGGCTGGGTTTAGCAAGGAGTGCCAGGAGTATGACAGACTTCTACAGGTTCATGGGAGGCTTGAGGAGTGGGCCCATGTAAAGTGGCCCAAAACTGGATGCAGTATTCCAGGTTTGGCCCTCTAGTGTCAAACAAAGGGGAATAATCACCTCTTTCAGCCTTTGTCTGCGCCTGTGCTGTGCCTTGGCTCTGACCGAGAGCCCCAGCATGCAGTGAGTCAGGTTTGTCATACCTGGCAGTGCCTGATTGTCTTCTGTGGTTGTGCTGATGCAGATATTAACGAGTGTGCTCTGGATCCTGATATTTGCTCCAATGGGATTTGTGAAAACCTGCGTGGCAGCTATCGCTGCAACTGCAACAGTGGCTACCAGCCTGATCCTGCAGGAACCAATTGTGTGGGTAAGTTCTGGTGGGTTTTTTTTTATTGTGGATGAATTATTTATCATATTATTGGTGCTGGTTTGACTTGACAGAATTTAGGTTGCAAGACATCTGCTCCTTCAAGCTACAATCAAAATGCAAAAGACTTGGAATGATGCTTTTCTCAATCTCTGCATAATTTTTATTCTTACTGTATATTTTGCATGCTGTATATTTTTGTATACTGTATATTTTACTGTGTTGCTCTTTGGGATGTGTAAGCAGGAGGTAACATTGCAGGTTTCACTCTCCATCTAATTAATTTTATTATTCATGACCATACATGAAATTCTGTGTTGTTTGTTTTGTTTCTTTTGGGAATTCTTACATCCAGAAAAGGTGTGTTACACCAAAAGTGCGTTGTACAGTCATGTTGCTTATAGCCTTGTAATTTAAGCAGAAAGGTGAAATTTGTTTAAATTAAAAGCTAACAGAAATCTCTCAGGAACCATCAGGATGTCCAAAGAATTGTCCTTAAGTACTGTGTTTATTTTGGTAAATTATTGCTCTCTACACTTAAAGATTTACTGACCTGTCCACTGGCAAAACTCCACCAGTTTTGCTGGGGACAACCTGGTCTATAGCTGCAGTATAGTTTTCATATCAAACATTCCTTTCTGGTAATGCAAAGGAAACACAAAGTAAAGATAGTGTCTCCTTTCATCTGCTTACATCAAGGCACTTTACATCTAGTTAGTTCCTAAAGCCCTAAATGTGACCTTCTGGCAGGAAAAGCACTGCTGCAGAAAAGTATTGGGTTTTTTTATTTTTAAAATGCTTCATGTATTCATTCTCCAAGTGGATTTTATTGGAAGGGGTTTTATTTTAGCTATTTACTCTTGGGATTAGGTAAGTGCTAGTATAATCTATGTATTTAGTTAAATAAAGATAAAGCTGACTGAATGTGAGGATGTGTTTACTCTTGGATAGAATTTTTCCATAAAAGAATTTAAGTGTGAAAACTCAGATAAAAGGTTGAAAGATTATAATTAATGGCACAGTTTATGAGATGCCAGGAAATAAAAATGGTCATCAGTCAGAATGCAGACAGTATTTTTGTCAGGTCTGAGTGGGTTTATAGCATGAGCTACATTTTTCAGTGTTTTTACAGAGCTTATACCAACAGATTACAGTCCAAATCTGAAGTTATTCTGTGAGATTGTAATGAAATAATGAATTCATCACACTGCACAGTTTGGGCTGAAGCACTGTGTGACAACAAGCTCAGAACTGATCTTGAAAATGTCAGTTTACATTTCCTTGGTTGAAATCAGATGAAGTTAGATTAAGGATAGGTTAGTAAAGAAGAGGGTTTTTTTAAATTTATGGCTGCCAGACTTCAATCTTGGATTCATCATCTGTGGGAAATTAGCCTTTGTTGTGTGAATCCTACAGGAATAAGCATAGCTTGGAAAATCTAAAATTGGGGAAACAAAAATTCACCAGTTTGTAGTTATATTGCATTTTCACTTTTCTGCTATATTTTTAAACTTAAAAACTCTCTAAAAATCTGTTTGATTTAAGATTTCAGTTGCAGTATTAGGTTTGGAAAATCAAGCAGTCAATAAAGAGGCGGCAGTCTGAGGCAGGATGAAATGTCATGATTATCCCAACTTCTCCTACCATTATTCTTCTATAAACATAGGTTATTTTAACATGTGAGGGGCATTAAAGGAAAAGGCTTAAAATTATATTTTTTTTCTTCTTTCATAGAATAAATAGTAGGGCAATGAGGAAGACACATTACTTTTTATTAGAATTATTTTCAGTTAGTTTAAAGGGAGTTCAGGGAATTACGTTACTATACCTAGTCAATGTGCTTGATATCCTGGTCTTAATCATAGTTTGTTTTAAATTCAGTGTTCCTCTGGAGGGGAGGTGTATGTGTACTCTTCAGATGGCTGCGGTGCATGAACTGTACAGGGTAGATTTTAATCCACTTCATGGATAACAAAAACAATTTTAGCCTATAAAAGAGAGTTAGAACACTGTGACAGTGTTCACAGGAGTCTTAGGATGAGGGAGGAGACAAGGATCTGACTCCATGTTTCAGAAGGCTTGATTTATTATTTTATGATATATATTACATTAAAACTATACTAAAAGAACAGAAGAAAGGATTTCATCAGAAGGCTGGCTAAGAATAGAATAGCACAGAATGATAACAAAGGCTTGTGGTTCTGACAGAGAGTCTGAGCCAGCTGACTGTGATTGGTCATTAATGAGAAACAACCACATGAGCCCAATCCCAGATGCACCTGTTGCATTCCACAGCAGCAGATAACCATGGTCTGCATTTTGTTCCTGAGGCCTCTCAGCTTCTCAGGAGGGAAAATCCTAAGGAAAGGATTTTCCATAAAAGATGTCTGTGACAGAACAGTAATTAACACACTGCTGTTTCTGTGTTTAAATAAAAGAAATAATTTAAGTACTGTTTTCAGAGCCAATAGACCTCCATTAGTTTATATGGAGTAGTCATAGAAGTGACAAAGCTCATTGTCTTTGACCAAGGCCAAGGTCATTGACCAAACCCAAATGACCAAGGTCATTGCAGGAAAGCACAATTATTCTTTTAAGACTAACTGAGAACTAATTTTTGAGTTTGCTAGTGACAAAAAAAAAACAACAACAACAAAAAAAGCCAACTTTAAAGGCAGAAGAGAAATCTTTGCAATAGAAACCTGAAAGTGAGTTAGAGCTTTGCAAGCCAGCGCTGTCATTTTTGGTCACGGTTTGTCTCCTGTCCCTGCAGACATTGACGAGTGCTCTGTGAACGGGCTGCTGTGTGACAACGGGCTCTGCCGCAACACCCCGGGCAGCTACAGCTGCTCCTGCCCCCCGGGGCTACCTGTTCAGCTCGGAGACAGACACCTGTGAAGGTGAGGAACCTGCACGTCCTGTCAGATCTGTTGTTTATTCTGCCACGTCAAAGCCAAACCGACACGGGAGTAGTGGCAGATACCTGAGGAAAAGAGAGACCTGTGATGTTGAATAAATCTTCACATTTCTCTTTTTATGTCCCTGCTTTTTAGTGTGTTGGGTGTTGCTCTGAATTTCTTTCAAAGTGATAATTTAATTTGATGTGATAATGTTTTCCTTTGCTTAGCTACAATACGTGCTTGCCTTTGATCACATAGCAGGAACACCACATCTGCCATTTAGGGAAATGCATCTGTCTTGATCACTGAGTCTCCTTTTTCTTTTCTCCCTTCTTCTCTCCCTTCAGTCTGGTGTGATAGTTAATTCTAGATCAAATCCTATTACCTGTGATGCATCCCAGGACCTAGGTATTACTGCCTAGTAATACTAAAATTGTCCTTTGTTTTTTCAGTAGAATCAAAATTGCTTTCTTCATAAATAGTAATATTTATAAATAGATTATTTATAAATATTATTATTTATTATTATTATAAATATTATTATTTATAAATATTACTTTCTAAATAGTATTATTAGTATTAATGTTAGTTAGTACTGTAATGTTAGTTAATATATTACTGCAGATGTTAAAGCAGCAAAAATGTCACATAGCAGGAAGTAATGAGCAATTTTAGTTATTAAGAGAAGTACATGGAAATCTGTACCAAAAAAAAGTAAAATTGGAAGCATTAGCTTATGTGCCAACTCTTAATTAGTATTAGGAGTTGTACAATTTTACTGGTCTTCCCCTATATTTTTTGTTTAGTTCCACAGTAAATCTCAGTATTTGTAACCATTAGGAGGTTTTTATAGTAAAAGATTTTGCATTTCTTTGAGTGATGGGGGAGCTATAATTCTTTGTTGCAAAACACTTGTTATGTGAATGAGTGTAATCATCCAGATTTTCCTGAAGTGGTGGAAGATATTACTGTTCTCAGCTCCTTATTATTATTGATCAGGCAGGAGTTACTGCCATACAGCTAAGAAAACACATAGAAAGGAAAGTGGAAATGTTTTAAATTCCGGCAGTATAAAATCATTCACATATTCTATACAAAATGTCTTCACCCCTTCTATGCAAAAGAAATTACATTCCATTATATTTTAATACATGTGGGTTTCAGAGAACCCTTTTGGAAGTCAGTTCTTGCTCTTTTTGCATGTTACAAATTGGTACCACTTGTTCAGAGTGGGGCTTCTCTTGTGCCAACCCTCGTGGATTGACAGAGCTTTCTGTGCCAAGCTCTCTCAGCGCCTACCTGCCCACAGTGCTCAGGAATTTATTCTCCAGGGTTTCTCGCTGTGATTAGTGTCTGTGCACTGCAAGATTTCTGTCTGTGAAAACAGTGTACTGTGTGCCCTTAATGCACATGTTTCTTGAGGAATCTTCCAGACAAACTGGTGTAGTGTGGTGAGGGGAGGTGCTCACTACCAAGAACATCAGAGCATGAAACACTGACCTAAAGCTGGGTGGGTGAGAAGCCAGAATGCAGACAACCCAGCCAGTCCTGTTGAAATAAAATGGATCTGCATTTTCAAACAGTAAACTTGGATTTATTTCTTAATGTTAATGATACTATTATTGCTAATGCATCTTGAGTCTTGTCCTTAGACTGATGTCTAAATTTAGCCAATGAGGTAAAAAAGCTGGTCAGGAGGGGTTTTGTGTAAAAGTGCCTGTAAAACTATTAAAAGTTGTGGTTTTACTCACATTGGCTAGGCAGTAGTAATGCTGGGTTGGCAGCAGAGAAAGAAATTACTTTCTTTCTGCCCGAATCCTGTTTCTCATAATTCGTTTTGGAGTTGTAAGTTCACTGGTTGTAAAATCCTGCTACAGTCAGGAGCTCTGTGTTGAGCACTGAAAATGCTCTGATGCTTATTAGCCACCAAGAAATTTTTAATGTGACTCTTATCAGCAACTCTGAAGAAACAACAAAACTCTTGTTTTGTTTGTAGTTCAACTGAATTTTTTTATCAGTTTGTTGCGAGGAGTAGGGGACTTGTTTGAGGCACCAGAGTCTGTGAAAGTTGAGATTTTTATGACAAGCTCCATGGTTTAGTTTGTGTTTCCAGTGACATAACTAGTTAAATGTAAACCAGATGTGCTTTGAAGTTCATTTCCAGGAATGTACAGTGGACTGTTTCAATTTTTCTTTCTCTGACGTTTACAATGTACACTCACTTCACTTAAGAGAAAAAAAATTTAAAACACACCTCAATAAATATCTTCACATGTAGCAGGTTTTATTTTACCATACAAAATAGCGTTAAAATCCATTTGGTTTGTTGCTTACTCTTTTAAAAATTACCATTTAGTATTATTATGAGAAGCTGTAGGGAAGCAATTTTTGGGGTTTGTTTACATTGTGCATGTGATACTTTTCCATTTGATTCATCAGTGCACTAATGCTGAAATGCACTTAATATAATTTAATTTTATTTTTTTTTTCTTGGATGGTCATTTTGGGATGTAGTCAATGCACTCTCATCAGCCTATTGCTATCGAAATTTATTTGGCTTGGGATTTTGTTTCTTTTTTTTCTTCTTACTTAGCATAGTGCTAAAGTATATCAAATGCAAAGGCCTAGAGCATGGCCCATGAAGCCAAGAGAGCTGACTCTACTTTTCAAAAGGTGTTGAAAGGTTTTGCCTCTCTATCTCCACTTACTCCCTTCCTTCGCTGCAGTTTCGGGGGTTTTCGTTTAAACTCTGAAAATTTGAAACGAAAAGATGTCTTTTCGTAGGAGAAAATTGGTTGTAATCCTACCTTGCTAAATGCCAGGGAAAATCAAAGATAGGCATGATAATCTCATATTACTTCGATAAACGTGAAGCAGTTTAACTTTTATGTATCTTCCTGAAGTGATGATTTGGATAGTGGCACCTGTCTGCTTTTTACTTTGTCTTGCACATTGGTTGTGTCTGTGCAAACCTCTGTGTGAGGTCAGCTGACAGCTGTTAAAACAGTGTGACACTTCACATGAAATTCACCCATTTTCAGCTTTAAGTACCTTCACAGATGATGCCTGGTCCCTCATGGAAATTCCTCTCTAGCTGCAACTTATTTAAAGAAGGGAGGAACACTTGTGATTGTTTGGATGGAGAATACATCACTTCAGTTTTGTTAGTTTGTCCTGTCTTTTTGATTTTTTCTCACTTCTTTTTAAAGCTAGACAAACTTCTGAAAGCAACATGGCAGATGGAGAGGAAGCAAAAGTGTGTCTTTGTCCCAGAGCATTTCTATCCAGAGGATTATTTGACATAAAATAGACACTTAAGATGGCCTTTTTTTTTTGTGTCAGAGTGATTTATGATTTCAGGAACCACTTTAGTTTCTCTGCAAAAGCAGCAGAGAACACTCCCCACCACCAGATATTGCTGGCTGGGGGAAGCCAGAGAGTGGGAAGCAACAGAGGCAGGGAGCATTCCCTGGGTGATAAAAGCGGAGTTAATAGAGTATAAAATATATCCACAGGGAGGAGAAGGCCTTGCTGCAGAGCAGATAATTGCTGGTGAGGACCCCAGATTGCCAGCTTGGATGCAGAGGGACTTGGAGCTTTTTCTGTCAGAATTAACAATGAGGCACATTGTCCTGACCTGATAAAACCTCTTAGATCTTACATCCCTGTATCTGTGTATGATTAATCTGTAAAATGGGCTGTTCACAGTTAAAAATCAGGCTTCAGAAACATAAAGCTCTGTCGTTGTTCAGAAAGTTGCTGACAGCCAAAGACAAGTCCTGTTTGCTCTTTATAGATAAGTCCATTAAGTAAAGGATCTGTGAAGGCTGGCTTTTAAATTAAGTGCTTGCTTTTGACATGAAGAGAGATATCACTGTTTCCAAAGTTTACTGATTCTGGGCATTTTTATCTCTCTTGCTTTCTTTTTTTCTTTTTTTTTTTTTTTAATTAATGCATTCATATTATTATATATGTTTAAATACCTGTTGCTTCCTGTGATGCACATCTCTTGTGAAATGAAGGCTTGATGCATCATAAAAAAAATAGCAAATTGTATCTCTTAGAAAACTTAAAAAAAATACAGAAGTCATTTCAATTTGTCTGGAAAATGATCTCTTGATGCTATTAATGTCTCTAGTGCTTAGCTAGATACTACATTAGGTTATAATTAATTTAAATTAAGATGGTTTAATTTATATATATTACAAGATATTCCTGAAGCACTGCTAGCAAATATAAGCAAGCAGTAAACATTTTTTACTTCAAGCCTGCCAAAAGGAACTGGTTGGATTAGAATGTAGGGCTTGATCCAGGATGCATATAAAAAAATCAGATTAGTTGAGTTCAGAAGGAAATTGTGGGTATGTGTATCAACAGTTCTTCTTGGAGAGAATGTGTATTGTTTCAACCTTAAAACTGATTCCACTTAAAAAGAAAAAAATCAGCAAGTAACGCTGTCTGCAGGGGTCCTGTTCTTGCATGTGAGCTAGCTTAAAACCCTCACAGGGATAATAAACAGGATTTTGGGGCTAAAGAGAAGTACCATTTACAGTGTTCCAATTATAACTGCTGTTTCCTCGGTGTTTCCATAACTAGAGAATTGCACCCAGCATTCTGATATTTTGCTTCTGACAGGGTTTTCTTAATTCTTCTCATGGGGCCATAAATGGCAGAAACAATGAGGGCTTTGTTTGTTCTCTGCATGGTGTGGCTGGGAATGCATTTGCATTCTGTGAACAAAGAGTTTTGTTTTCTCACGGGACAGTTGTAATTGATGCTGGAGAACTTTATGGCCCATGCTGTTGGAAATAATTTGTCCTTGTAGAAAAGGGCCATTTAATTACCACCTCCAAAATATGTGCACTTCAAAATACAGCCTACCTGTCTGTCCCTGTCTCTTTTCATACAAGACTTGCTGGGAGGAGAGGAGGGACAAATATTTCAGGCAGTCCTGGTCCCTCACAGTCCACAACAGCATTTAGAGAGTATAAATTACCGTGGAATACTTCCCAGAGGCACTCTTTAGTCCTAATAATGCCTTTTGTTTCTGGATTACAGATATAAACGAATGTGAAAGCAGCCCATGTGTCAATGGTGCCTGCAGGAACAACCTTGGGTCGTTCCACTGTGAGTGTTCATCTGGCAGCAAGTTGGACCCTACAGGACTCATTTGTATTGGTGGGTGTTTCCTCCTTTCATTTTCCCTTTTTATTAAAAAAAATATATTTTATATATATATATATTTCTATTTATATAGATACATATTCTACATGTACCTAAAAATGTTAGCATCCTTTGAGGATTCTTTTGGGAAAAAAGCAGAATGCTGCAGAGGTTTTATTGGAGTAAGCAGCAGCAGTTGTCTGCAGGATGTCATTGCCATTATCTTTGAAAGCCATTCATTAATGTGGGGTTTTTTTCCTTGGCTTTCTAAGAAAATTCAAAAGGGTTGTAGTCTGCTGTACTTTGCAGGTGTTTATAAGCTGCCATTGTTTCATATTATTTGTGTAGCATAATTGAAATTATTGTAGGGTATGTGTGGTGCTCCAGCTGTATTGCAGTGTCATTAATAAGTGGGTGTCATTATTAAGTGGGTGATGCTAATCTTAAATGTTACTTTTGTTTTCATATGGATTTGTTTGGCATTTTTCATTCAAATTTTCATGTCAGGATTTTCTTAAGGAGGAAAAATGAATGCAAAGACTCAAGCTCCTATTTCATTATTGTATTCTTCCATGCCTTAATGTGTTTTTTAAGTGAATGTTACTTTTGTCCCTGAGCTTTCTCTTACATTTCCTTGTAGCATTACTGGCTGGTGAAGTTTATTATTGTTTTTGTAATTTTCATGTTGTGCTAATTTCTTGATATAAGCATGCTAACATATGCTCTTATTTTTAATCTTGTGTTCTTACATCCAAAGGGGCCACAAGTTCACAAGGAGCCCAATTATAACAATGTTCTGGATTTACTTTGCAATTGGTTTTTGTTGGATTGTTTACAGTGCAAGGTCCCATTTGGCCTGAAAAGCATTGACAAATAACATAAAATATAAACAAAAAAATTAGCTGAGTAGTCAGATAAAAGCTGAAGAACAGGATCCAGCTACATGCTGTGAGCCTAATCATTAGTTTTTCATGTTAACAAAAACTGTCTCAGGAACCATGTTTTTCCACTAAAAGTGTGAATATGTTAAGACAGAAGGGTCAGAAGTAGAGCTGGTGCAAGACATACAGATTTTCAGTGCTAGAGCCCAGTTTTTCCACCTTGGCCAAAATTTCATTGGCATTGGAAGCAATGAGAGGAGGGCAGGCTGGGTTATTGAAAAAATGAGTGAGGGGCTGGAGATTACAGGTGTCTTACTGTGTGGAAAAACTTAGAAGGGTTCTTATCAAATGTATGCCATTTTTAATCTCAAGCTGATTTTCCTCCATTACCCCTGTAGAGAAAAACTTGAATATATTTGTCCTATTTTTTTTAGCAGGTTGCTTCTGTAAAGCACTGCTGTAGTAACAGATACCTTATTCCTAAATATAAATGGAGGGCTAAAATAATATTGAAGTTTAGGATTTTTTTTGTTCTGCACAAGAATGATCAAAATGAGGTAATGTCCGATTCTGACAAGTTTATTTTTTTTACTTTCAAATTTGTTCTCATGTCAGAACCACAATTAGTACCACATTATTCAGCATAGATGTGAGCCATTTGTCTCTTTCTGCAGGCTTTCCTGGGCAGATAGAGAAAAATCCCTTGCTCAGATTGCAGTCATTTACACTCAGATTTAAGCTCAAACCTTCAGCAAACGAGGGTTGTAAGTTCAGCAGTTACAATAAAAACTTTCAGCAATGATATTGGCATACTTTTCTTGCCCATGGGCAGGTTTTGCAAGACCATACTCATGGAGGGAAAAAAGGGGAGTTGTTTTTGAAGCATATTTGAAGTAAACAAGTGTTTCATTGCTATTTTGGGAACTGCCCATACCTCAGGGATACTGTCATTTGTGCTTTTTGAAATACACACTTTTACATGCTTTGTACACATATTTTAGTTAAGATTTTTGGAGTTCATACAGTGCACAATAATTATGATGCCATCTGCCTGTATTATGCATATATTCTTCTTCAAGTCAGAATCAAAGAGATAAGAGCAGCAGAAGGAATGCTTTGATGTTGAATAATAATAACTCTTTCACCAAAGATTTTTGTCTGGACAAAAGAGATGATGGAAAATACAGGAATAGCCTGAAAAGGATAACACAAGCAGACTTTGGCAGGATAGTGTGGATGCAGCTGGTGTGAGCAGAAGCACCTGCTAATTTGTAGAATTTAAATAATTGCTGAGATACTGGTTTTGATTTTTCACTCCCAGAAAGTTGGCAAGTATAAGGAAATACTGTTGAGCTCTGTATTTATGCACTTGTTCAAATGTGGAGCTCTGTCCCACATGTTTGAGACCAATGTTAACCTAAATAATACAAGTGTTTAACACTTAGCTGTTAATGAAATACCCTGCCCAATTTCTGGGGCTGATTTAACTTGCATTATTGTTTTTTCCCTGTTGCTTTAACCTAAGAAAGGTTGTGCTCCTTGTGGTCTGCATCATTTTAATATGACAGCTTGGTAGAAAAGTTGGAGCTGTTTGGAAGAAAATAAGTTGGAATTATTCTGTCTTAAGCACATTGTTCCTGAGCATGAGTTATTGGTAATATCTGGCTTTTTGCACATACAATGCATGTAAATCTTAAAGCCAAATCCTGTTTCCCTTTCATTGTTGATCAAACTAAATTAGTCTGAGTCACTTTTAACTCTTGAGTATGGACCTACATTTAAACCCTGCCCAGGCTGAGCTCCCATTTTAGGTCTGACCTTACTGGCTGCTTTTGCTGTCTGATCCTTGAGACAGGATTGCCTGTCCCAATAAATGGGACCATTTGAGAGTAACCTTGTTAAGGCAGGGAAGTGTAAAGGTGTTGAAGGTCAAACTTACAAATTATGTACCTGATTTGAGATCTGACTGCCTTTTCAAAGTGTAGCTAATGCAGCAGCAGAACCAGACCCCTAAAATAATATAGAACACTCCTACCCACCATGTCTCATTTTTTTTTTAACTTCCTTACAACCTTGAAGGCTTCCCTTCAAGGGAGACGAGAGGACCTGCACTTCAGAAAGGGTTCAAGCACACACCCAGGAAAGGGAGTTCCACACTGGGAGCTCTGCTTTTGTGTATTTTAGATGGATCATCCACTACCTGAAAGAAATTAATAAATCCACTGCAGTGTCTGGAAGACCTCTGCCAGCTGTGGGACCTGGATTGTAAAATGCCTCAGGCAGTGTGATTTGTTGGTCACTTTCAGTGATAGTGCTATCCCTTTACACTAAAATAAAATATTTAGTTTCGATAAATAGCACCATTTATGTAAACTAAACTGTGTACAAAATTACTCTAATGGAAGTTTTTTCTTATAAAGAGAGCGTGTCCTCCCTTGGTACTCTGCCTGCTGATGTGGCGTGCCTGCTCTTCTGGCTGTGACAATTCTGTGTTGCTTTTGCTTTCTGTTCTGCTGCAGACAGCCTGAAGGGGACTTGTTGGCTCAATATCCGAGACAGCCACTGTGAAGTCAACATCAATGGTGCCACGCTGAAATCTGAGTGCTGTGCTACTTTAGGAGCAGCTTGGGGCAGCCCATGTGAACGCTGTGAATTGGGTATGCTCCACCATCCTGCGTCTTTTGGGAGAAGGGAATAAGTATCATTAGTAGATCCTTATCATCTGTGTATATAAAAAAAACCCCAAAAAAACATCCCCAAAAAACAAAACAAACCAACCAACTAAACTAAACAAGAAACACCAAAACCAGCTCCCCTCCCAAAAACCTATGAAAAGAAGTTGTATTCTTTAGAAGTTATCTATTTTAGACTCGTAATCTGCACCATCAGGGATCATTCTAATAACTTTGAAGCATATCAGGAAATAACATGTGACTAAACCTCCTAATGGCTACAATATGTTTCATCTCCACAAGGACTATGTATTGACTGGGATTGGGAGGTAAAGGACTAAAACAGTAAAGTAAAATATCTGGCAAAATTCATTTTTATGGTGTGGGCTGTTAACACTTTTTTCCCAGCTCTTTTCAAACGTGTAGCTCGTGTAGCATTATTGGCTGCAGAAATGGTGCTGCTATTAGATTTCAGGGGTAGTTATGGATGCTGGAAGCAGCAATGCTAACTGTACTCTAGTTTATGGCAGAAACACTGATCCCCCTTAAGGTTGGAAAAGTGCCACTGGCAGCTGAACTGGTGTCAAGATGTTTTAGCCTCTCGTTTTAATTGGAACAGTAACTGCGGGCACATGTATCCCCCCCCTAACAAGCAGAGTGCAAGCAGCATCCAGCAGAGCTCTTTAGCTTGTGCAGTGCAGCAAAGGTATTCCTTTGGACTTCAGAAAGCAGATAGTCAGGTTAGACTAGTAAAACTGATCAAAGTCTAATCAATCTAGACAGATAATTAGCTCAGGATGGGTGTGTTTGGGCTCTGAATTTCCTATTCTGCATGTAGTTAAATTACAGCAAGCTCTGAAATCATTATATGATGCTACATGTTACATGTATCTCCTCAAGTAAGCTCATTGTTCAGATCCATTAGTAAGATTTGGTGGGAAAAAAAGGTGAAAATTGGCATGACTACAGTTTTAAATCTTCAGGCCTCTTGAAGGATTTTTACCTTTTAGCTACATGTGAGTGCAGGGACTGATCTGATTAGATGCTGATCATTTTACTAAGGAAAGCACATGAGAAAGTAACAGTCTAAGATTAATTTCCTCAACTATTCACTTAGTTTAAACATGAGTCAATAGTTTAAATATGAGTCATTACTTTTCTTGATGGAGGCTAGAACACTCCCCACCTTACAGAGTGAAATTATTAGTGAATTCTGAAGATACATGTATTTTTAAATTTTCGTCTCCTGCCTTCCTGTCCCTCTTAAAGCAGTAACAAAATCTTTCTGGCTTGATTCCAGACGCAGCTTGCTCAAGAGGATTTGCCAGAGTCAAGGGTGTTACCTGTGAAGGTGAAGTTTTTGCTTCTTACTCAATGTTATATGTAATAAACAAAAAAAGCTGAATTAATAATAGTAATGAAAGATTTTATTTTTGCGACCCAAAATGCAGTCCTCAATAGCCACAGTCAGAGACAGTGGTGCTGATCCAACCTCTATCACACCAGATATCCCTCTGTTCACAAATGCTGTTTTATACAGTTTTTTCTGCCTGAGGCAGAGGTGCCCCGATTTCTTTTGTCACCCCGCGTATGTATGAAGTCTCTTTTCTCTGTGCAGGGCTGGACAGTGCTGTTTCTGGCAGGTGGCTGGTGTTTGATCGAGTTGTGGGAACCTGATCTTTAGATGTGTGTTCCTGAGACTCTGGTTATCTTGGTTGAAGATACTTATTAGGTGTTCATGCTCTTGCAGTGTTCCCCGGATAGTCCCGGGAAAGGCTCATCACTGCACTGGCCACATCCTTTTGCTTGCTAATTAGGCTTCCTTTCCTCGCCGCCATCTGGAGTTTCACAGTTTCGCTGTGGCAGTCTATCTCCTGAGTGTCAGTGGTCTCAGGCTTTTGGATTTTTGTTACATGCACAATTTTGTTCACAACTTTATTTTATACATATTTAATATAAGCATGAGTTACCTCATATCACATATTACACTCAATACGTAACTTTTTTCTCCCCCATTTGAAAATGTGATGAAAGGGGATTCACTGTGTTATTTCTTTCCTGTCACTTAAAATTCTACATAAAGATGAAGCTCTCCCCTTGGAGCCAGCAGGTAACTGAGCTCTTTGTGTCCCCGACAGACATAAATGAGTGCGAGGTTTTCCCGGGGGTTTGTCCCAATGGGCGGTGCATCAACAGCCGAGGCTCCTTCCGCTGCGAGTGCCCCGAGGGGCTGACCCTGGACGGCACAGGGCGAATGTGTTTAGGTAAGAGCACACCCCACTCTCACAGCTGTGTCCCACAGCTGTCCAAAATCGTTCTTCAAGGGGCTGGAAAGAAAGCCTGGTTTATTTCTGAATTATCCCAGATAACGTGCCTGATTAGATATCAAAGTATCTATGCCAGTTCAGAGAAGAGCTGTTGATCTGTTGATTCCTTCGAGGAATGAGTTTGTTTTGAGGCTTGTTTTGCCCTCAGTGCAGTCAGTAGGCTGTGCTAAAGTGCTGTCACTGCTCTGACTTCTGTTCAGTAGCAGCAGTGTCCAGGGTGATGGATGGTGAGCACAGATATGCTGGTGCAAATTGCACAGGCCAGTGTGTGGTTCTTTTCCTGACATTTGGGTACACAAGTACAAGATTTTTGCCTGCACACTTGGTTGATTTGTCTTCTGGTTGACCTGCTTTGCTGCTAATGGGATGGACCCTTGAGCATTAATAAGCATAATTAACTTTTCTGGAAGCCTTATTGTATTTTCCTGGTGTTACAGTAAGCCTAACAACTGTCAGCTTTTTGGTTTTAATCTGTATTCACTGCACTATTAAATTAATTCAGTAACATAAATATATAATAAATTAATTCATTAACATAAACATTAAACATAAATATTTACCATTTCTTTTTTTCTTTTTTAACCACAAGAGCCACAAAAGGGTCATTTCATAAGTCAGAATGCCTACAGATATGGCTGTCCCATCAAATAAAATGGTCATTTTGTAAGTGAGAATACTTGGTACAGTAAAGAAATACATGTGTCTGTCCTGTCAAATACACACAGAATCCTAAAAGCATAGTCATGTGAGGGTAAGGGTTTATCTTGATATGGGGAGACAACAAAATAAATTCTTGTACTTCTGTGGGGCACAAGAAAGATCCAGAAATTTAACTATAGTGCAACATCAGCAATTTCAAATGGCTGAACACTGTGCAGAAATGCAGAGTCTTGAGCCAGAGCTGAGTGTTAATGTGTGCTTGTGTTTTGCCAATTGACGGGGGTGATTTAAAAAACACAGACACCAATGGAAAAAAATGTGTAATTTTACTAAGAATATAAAGGCATCACAAAGGTAAAATAATGCATTCAACAAAACTACATGCTTGGCTTTAGCAACAAGCAAAAGTAAGCAAAGTAGTGGACCTAATCATTACTATATGAGAGAAAACGGTGGTGATTGAGAAAGATTAATCCCCAGTTGCCTAAATGCTTTACCATCATCCAGATCCTCATTCACTGCGAGGACCTGGAGAACCCTTCCCAGCAATTGGGAAAATCCTACAAGGTATATCCACCCGTAACTGGGATCTCCAAATTCACCCCAAAAGTGGGTCCAGCTTTTATGGACACAAATCACCAAGTCAAAGCAACTTGATTATATTTTTAGCAGAGAAACTCCTGGATCTGGTGGCACACGTCTCATCCAGCAAGGGCTGGGGCTTGGCCAGGGCCCAGGCCTCAGCTTGGAGGGTTTCCCTTAAAATACCCCACAGACAGGCCTCTATTCACGGAGAAACTGATGCCTTTTCCAAGGCTACCTAAAAGCAGAGGCCAGACAAAATTAAGGGAATAAAAAGTGGTTATATTTATTGAAAGGCCTTCAGGTACACTTCCTGAAGACAGACAAACCCCGCCAGGAGCTGCGCCCAAAATGGATGACAGGTCATGGGTTTTTATACTTTTATAGGTTTGGTCCAGTTGCATATTGGGGGTTAATCTAACAATTACATTTACAATTCCATTATAGTTTCAGGTAATGTACCCTAAGTTTGCTTCCCCCAACTCACTTTTGTTTGCATTTCTGGGTCCTGAGGCAGTGAGGTGTCCTTCATTCCCAGGCCTAGAGAGGAATTGTTTTGTCTGACCAAAATATGAAGACAGTAGTTAGCTCTGTCTATAGAATTTAGAGTTATACACTAAAGTACTGCAGGATGATATAAAAATGCATAAATATATGAAAAATATACAAGGTAAAATCGATTTTATAAGGCATCAGCGGCACTTAGGAAAGTTTCTTAAATTGATACATTCTTTATAGATAACTACCTAAGATTATACAGAGCTAGCATAAGCACGTTTGTAATCTGTTTTTAGCTAAATAATACTGATGGTGTTAATCACAGTACCCAGGATTCATCTTGTAAGTCAAGCCTGGCTGAGGCCTGCTGCTCAGGCCTCAGCATGTATGTGAAAAACACCAATCACTTGTTTTTAAAATTTTAAAAGTTTACTAGTAATAAAATGGCTATAAAAATAGCAATATAATTAGAGTAATAAAAATTTTGGACAGTTTGGATTAGGACAACATGAGACAATAATGACAATATGAGACAATCGAAACAAAAAGTTACAAATGTCCAGGTACCTTTTTCTGGGCAGCATAAGCCTGAGAAAGGACCCACGTTAACAGAGGATTAACCCTTAAAAACAATAACCTGTTGGATATTCATACACCTCGTACATGATGCATAAATTGCATTCAAACACAGGATTCTGTCTGGGCAGTGTCAGCTTCTTCCCCTGAATCCTAATGGCTTCGTCCTGGCTGGGTGAGGCGGGAATAAGTTCATTTCTTCCGATAATGGAGCAATAAATTCTCTTTCTCTGAAAGATTTAGGTGTCCTGTGGCTGCAATCTTGATGTGAGTCCTTTCTTTAAAAAAATATCTTGCATAGCATAGTTTCTATTTTAACATTTTGTTATAACCTAAAACTATATTTAACACACTACTTAAGAAAATTAATACAACATTACTTTCCAACGTAACACATATAATATTCATTTTAATAATTGTGAAAAGCCAATCATAAAATACTCATTTTTCACAATGTAACAGCCGAGAAGAGGGATAAATGCCTGTTTGTTGTTGTTGTGGAACAAGAATAGGGATAAATGCCTGTTTGTTGTTGTGGAACGCAGATATCCGCACGGAGCAGTGCTACCTGCGCTGGGAGGAGGAGGAATGTCTGCAGCCCGTGCCCGGCAGGCTCCGGATGGATTCCTGCTGCTGTGCACTGGGGGCTGCCTGGGGCTCCAGCTGCCAGCGCTGCCCCGCTCCCGGCTCCCAGGAACACCGGGCCCTGTGCCCCAGGGGCCCCGGATTCTCCAACAGGGGCGATCTTCTCACTGGCAGGCCCTTCTACAAAGGTGAGCCTTCCTCCTCTGTGCTTGAGGGGTAGGTGTGGGTGCATCCCAGAGGGAATCCGGAGGGAATTCGTGCTTGAGAGATGGATAAAGGCCTGAAAGAGCTGATGGTGCTAATGGCTTGGAGTGTGTTGTGGGAATCTCTAGTATTAGAGGATTTTGGAAAAGCTGCAAAAGGCAGGCAGAAGAGCTGCTAAAAGTCTATCTAGCAAGATATTAGGAAAAAGCTACAGAAAAGTTTATCTGGTGAGATATTAGGAAGTTTGAAGCTTAATAATGGAGCTCTGTGCATTCTGTTTGAAGGCTCACAAGCAGGTATTGTGTTTGAAATAAGCAAGCATTGTTTAACCAAAGGTACCTGTGCTTATAGTGGTTGGATAGAACTACTGTCAATATGTTTTTGCTTTGTGGGATTGGTCAAAAAACTTATAAAGCAAGCTGTAACATTAAGTTCTTCGTCGGCTGCCTGCTGGCATCTTCCCATTGCCATAAATCAAACAGCTCAAGGCACGTTCCACAGCAGCCCCATCCCGTTTGTGATTTGTACATAGACCCCAACCCAGTGATATGTGTTCCTAGAAAAGAGGCTAGACAAGATTAAGAGAATTAAACTGGGTTTTTTTTGAAGGCCTTCAATAGGTACAGCTTGTCAAAATAGTCAGAAGCCTCCGAGAGAGGCTACCCCCAAGATGGAAAACTGTTGCCATCTTGTGAGGGTCCCCAGGATGAGGTGAGAGATGAGACTCTGACTCTAAGTTGTCAGAAGGCTGATTTATTATATTATGATATTATATTATATTAAAAGAAAATTATATACTAAAATTACACTAAAGAAAGAGAAAGGACACATCAGAAGGCTACACAAGGATGAATAATAAAAACCTGTGACAGATTTAGAGTTCTTACACAGCTGAACGGGGATCGGTCATTGAGTTAAAACAATTCACATGCTGGGTAAATAATTCTCCAAATCACATTCCAGAGGAGCAAAACATGGAGAAGCTGAAGCTTCTCATCTTCCCAGGAGAAGAAATCCTGGCAAAGAGATTTTTCAGAAAATATCACGGTGACAGAAAGCGATCACGAGTTTTTCACCCAGTTAAAGTTGGGTCCATTTACGTGTCAGGGGTTAATCCTCCAATTACAGCTTCAGGTAATGAAGTCATTTACTCTAAGTTTGGCCCCCCTGAATTTTCACATTTGTTTGTGTCTCTCAGGGCCTGATACAGTTAGGTGTCCTTCAGTTTCATGCCTATGGAAGTATTGTTTTGCCTGAATAAAATGGGAGATGAGTAGATAAATGGCTATGGGATTTTAGAGTCACACACTAAAGCAGTACAGGAAAAACAATATATATTTAAATATATATATAAAATATAAATATACTGAAAAATATAAAACCTAAATCCTAAGGCATTAATTCTGGTATCTGAGGATTAATTGTGGGTGCATCTGAGAGGGTATCCTGAGGAAATTCTTGGGTTTGGGGTTGCTTGTTAAGTGTGCTTGAGAGATGGGATGAAGGTATTTGCCTGAAGGAGCTGATGGTACAGGTGGGGAGATTCTCTGCTTTCATGGGAGCTTGAGAGCAAAAGGTGCAAAGTCTGAATTGGGTAGGGAGGAGAAGGAAATTTCTGAAAGGAGAGGAGCTCTGAATTACAGGAATAGCACAAAATGTGCATATTTTTTAAGGTAGTTCTTTGCAGGGAATTAGCCGAGCATCAAATAGTACGAGAAATGAGTTACTTTATATGTAAACATAAAATATTACTAAAATTTGACCAGGGCTCTCTGGGAGATTGAAGAAGGATGGATTCTTTCTGTGGTTTGCAAAATCAGTAAGTGACTAAAAGGAGAGGGTGTCTGTTGTGTTACGATCGTGAGGGCAGTGACAACAAGGATCTGCAGTGATAAAAGAGTAAATAAAAGTATTTTGTCCAGTTCTTGCTAGCTTCACCTCCTGTAGAGCAGTGACAAAACAAAATAGGCTAAAAAGTGATGAGAAACCAGACCCAGGTTTACTTCAGATGGCTAAGATCAGAGAAGAAAAACTAGTTTTCTGTGTCCAGAAGCTCAGGTGATCCAAAAATTTGTTAGGGTTTTAATTTTTTTTAAGGATATATTCTGCAGCATTTGTCTTGGAATATTTTGAGTTGCTTTAGAAAGCTGTAACAGGTGAGACCTCTGCTTCACCATAAATAAGCTCTGCTTTTCAGGAGTCTTTGCCTGAGTTACTCTCAGCCAAAGCTCTTGATTTTCGTTGGTGATTTAAGAAATAAGGAAAATAACAACCACAACAATAGCAACAATACTTTTACCAACATTTGTTTAATTAAATAGTTAATTATTTGATAAATCTTGTCTAGGCTGAGATTTTTCTGAGGTTTGGCTTCCTGTTTCTTCTCTTAATCTGGACCACTATTGTGTTCCACCCACAGAAATGAGTGGGAGATGTTTGTTTTGTTGAAGATGATTCTCAGTTAAGGACATTGCCTCAGCAAATTATTTCACAGAGTGTAGGAGAGGTCATTCAGCCTTGTCCTGTGCAAAATCCTTTAACAGGTTATGTCACTCAGCATTGAGGAGAGGTGAAACATTTCACTTGATACTCTACAAAAGAAAAAAATACAATTTTCAAAACAGCTCCAGATAAAACTCTGGAAGTCTCAATTTGAAAACCAAACCAAATCAACCAGGTAATGGTTGCATATTTTACAAACTGGCTGAGAAATGCCAGGAATATTGATTGTGGCACAAAGCAAACTTGAGCACCATACACATACCAGAGTTTGAACTCAGAGTCTCACTGAATTTCTTTGACTGCTGATAAGCATAAACTTTTGATTATTGGTTTGGGTATTGTGAAGCAAAGAAACCCAAAAAATAGCCAAAAAGTTTGGGAAATGTCTCACCTCCAGTCAGGTCTCCAAGGATGTCCCCTCTAACCCAAACCCTGCCTTTTATGCTCAACGCAGTTGGTAAGAAGGAACAGGAAATTCCTGTTGATTCCATTATCTTTGTGCTTAATAATTTCTTAATTCTTAATTACTTCCTTTGTTTTTATTCCTAGATATCAATGAATGTAAAGTGTTCCCTGGCATGTGCATGAATGGTAAATGTAGAAACACAATTGGAAGTTTCAAATGCAGATGTAACAGTGGGTTCACTTTAGATATGGATGAAAGAAACTGTACAGGTGAGTTGCATTTTCCACAGTTTTCCCTAGAATAATGGAATAGTCCTGGTTGAAAAAGACCTGGAAAGACCAACCTGTTCCTTCAACCTCTTGTGGGGAAAGGAAGCCCAGATGAGGTTACCTAGCACCCTGTCCACCTTGCAAAGATCCAGTGATGGGGACTCCACCACATCCCTGGGGCTTTTTGAATTGACTTGCTCTTGTGGCATAGCTTGGCGACCTGGAAACCCAATGCCATTAATTTCCTTCAGTTTCTAAGAGCTTAATCTTTGGACAGAATGGCCAACAGTCTCAAGTTTCCTTTTCAGAAGCTGATTATTTAAAAACTACAACACTTTTAGATTTTTGTTGTAAAAGTGATTATTGACGATTGATAATTGACGTTTAAGGTGCTCAGGTCATGCTGTACCAGTACAACCTGAAAAATCAATAAGGATCGCCAGCAAAGCCAAGTTTAATGCTCTAACAGAGAGATTATCTTAATTTCTGTTCCTTACTCTTTGGTCATTGTATGAATTAGAGACTGCAAGTTAATTTTCATTTACATTTGATGGCTGCGAACGCACAAGGGCACCTCAGCAATTCTGACTCAAGTGCAACATTAACTCAGGAAGACACAGACACGTGTTTTTAATTTACAAGTTTAGGATTTTGTTCTTTACTGTCTGGAAAATCTGAAGATAAGCTTGACAGTTCTGTGGCCGTGGGAGCTCGGATGCCAGCGTTGTGGGTGGCTGGCTCTGTGCTGAAAATGAAGGAGGTTTTGTTACAATGTACAGGCGTCCATGAGTGTGTCTGAGTAATAACTATGAAGTGTGGGTGGTAAGGCATGCTCACTGAGGTTGGTCTGGATGCTAACGTTGCCCTAACTGGTGATTTCCTTGTTTTTGTAGTGATTGCATTGGTGAAGAATGTATTTTACAAACTTTATTTCTAAACTAACCAGAAAAGGTCAGAAAACTCCTTGCAAAAGCTTTTTTTTTTTTCCCCTTCCATGGTGACGAAATTACTCCACTGAGCAGCTGTAGAGGAACAGGTTTTCTGAAATAGATTACTTTTTTGCTTGTTTTAAATCAGCAAGAAATTGTTTTATAAAGTTTGTAGGAGCCCAGATACTCAGTAATGTGACAGATCTGCCATGTGGGTCTGACACCTCCTCACATCTGGGAGGACTGGGTGCCATCACCCAGCAGAAACCTGTCCATGGGCAGTGACACAAAGTCTTCTCCTGCAACACTTACCTGTTTCACTGGGTCATATCCACATTAAAATTCCCCTTTAGATTTCTGACTCACTACCAGTGTGATTTTAAAAGAGCTCTTCTGTCTTTTCTGCTATTGTTTTCTGTAGCAGGTTTCATTCAAACTTAACTAACAAAACGACCAGTGAACTGTAAATCTGGTATTGATAGGAGCTAATTCCTACTGGAAAAGGTGTATGTAAACTTATAATGCTATTATTGCATAAATATCTTCATTATAATCAAATTGTAATCAATGGCATTTTAGTCATGGAGTCAGTTGATATCTGTGTAATCATGATATCTTGGAGTGTCTTACACTTAGTTATTTCCTTAAGAATCTAACCTTAAATTACACTTAAAAAGAAGCAAATTTATAACATAGTTTGCCATAGCCTGAGAGCTCTGAAGACTCAGCCTTACAAATCTTTCATTAACTGTTCCACATAATCAGATGTTTCTATAAGTAATTATTTTTTCTCTGTTGATTTGCATACTGTATATAGTTTCTGTAGTCTTAATTTACAGTGACATTTTTTTTCTGTGAAAAGCAGGATAACCTTAAACCCAGTTTGGTTTTTCTAACCTCTCCACTGCTTTGTAACAGACATTGATGAGTGCAGGATCTCCCCGGACTTGTGTGGAAGTGGCACTTGTGTCAACACTCCTGGCAGCTTTGAGTGTGAGTGCTTTGATGGCTACGAAAGTGGATTTATGATGATGAAGAACTGCATGGGTAAGTGTTGCCAGGATCCCCTGGAGTCTCCTTTGCTGTGCAAAGCCTGGCTGTTATCTGAGCCGAGCACTTCAGATGTGTCATTATTGTGGCTTCATGAGCAAATGAGTCAGATGTGCCGTTTATAGGGACAGATAACTGAATTAAGTATATAGCCTTGCTTGTTCTGTATGCTAATTACTTATACCCTTAAGAGACACTTATTCTGTACAGGTATTTTAGGATGGCAGCAGCTCTTCACACAATTCATTTAAAAACTGCTAATGGGGTTGATATTTGGTATATTTGGTTAAGCTAGGAATAGAAAGCTGGAGTTTCAAAAGCAGTGTCAATCCCTTTTCATTGTTTCTTCTAGGACTCAAGAAATTCTCACATCATTTCCTGAAAAAAAATTACACCTCTTCGATCTGATTAAAGTTGTAAGAATAGGTCTGGAGGCACCAAAAGGTGTCTAGCCACCCTAAAAAAATCTTGAGTTAGGCTTCAGTCACCTTTTCTTGTTTTCCTGCAAATTGTAATGCTTTTAGACCTTCCTGGGAGTCCAGAAGTGTGAGTGAATCCTCCACCTTGAACCTCTTTTGTTTGTATTTCTCTCCATCCACACCTGTAGTGTTAGCTGGTTGTATCAGTTTTGTGAGTCAAATATTCAGTTTGCCTTTATGAGCTGTAGCCAGAATATTTCCCAGTCACACCATGGCATACACAGGAGTTACCAAACTGAGGAGTCATTTAGGTAAAAATTGATATACAAACATCCACCATAACTGCATCCACAGGCAGGAATTTCAGTCCTTATGTGAACAGGTGTTTGATTGCCTTAAGCAATTTGAAAATATATATATATACATCACATTAATAGATTTTTCTAAAGGGCAGCATCCAAAAATTTGCTGCCTTTGCTTGTGTTCCATGTTTTCTTGAATATCTAATGTTAAATGATGAATTTCTGGTTTTCTTGAGAGGAAAAATACCCATCTTTAGAGTTAATAATAATAATATATAGTTTTTGATTTGGTCTGTTGTGCAGGATGAAACAATCCTTTTATTTTGTAGACACTGGGAATGGCTTTTCTCTTTGTTGCCCCTTCTTATGTGCCCGTTTTTATATCTGCACATGGTGGTTTCTTTGCAGATATAGATGAGTGTGAACGCAACCCTCTGCTGTGCAGAGGTGGCACCTGTGTGAACACTGAGGGGAGCTTTCGCTGTGACTGTCCCCTGGGCCATGAGCTGTCACCATCCCAGGAGGAATGCTTGGGTGAGTTTCAACTCGGGAAAATAATCTTTAGCTGGAGGAAGGTGGGGTCTCAGGAATCTCTTAAACAAATTAATACTCCTCCTTTATATCCAAAATTGTATCTTCAAATAAAAAACTAGAAGCCTGTAAAATCCTCAGTGCCAGTAATGCTTTTGACTCCAAAGAGAAGTGTTTTATCAGGCTTCTTAGGAGTTACTTAGCAGCTGAAAGGAGTGTACTACTCATGGGAGCAACCTTAATCAGTCACAAAAAGGTGTTGTCCTGTGTTAAAATGCATCTCTCCTTTTGGCGCATAATCCACCAAAACGATGAAGAAAAAAGCCCCAAGAACTAAAAAGTCAAAAAAGAAGCATATTATCTCTTTGGCTTATTTTCTTGATGGATAAT
>WBNP01003805.1:116958-258974 GCA_013401095.1 Passerina amoena
AGCAGACTTGGTAATTAATGCCCACAGCAGATTCTGTAATTCATTCTCTCAGACCTGAGTCAGAGAAGATAAATCTTTGGACGCTAGCTTAAGCACAGTGTGCAGAGCTCCATTCCTTGAACTGGAGCATGCCAAGAACAAGAAAGAAATTTAACAAACCTGAAAGCCACCAGTTTGCAATTTCCCTCTCATTCCGCCTGGAACCTGAGCTGTTAAATCTGTTCAATGTCCTGAATTGCAACTGACCTGAATGATCCTTCCCCAGATGTAAACGAGTGCTCGTTGAGTGACAGCCTCTGCAGAAATGGCAAGTGTGTGAACATGGTTGGGACCTACCAGTGCTTCTGTGACTCTGGGTACCAGCCCACTCCTGACAGACAGGGATGCACAGGCAAGTGTTGGGCACCTGCAGCTGGGCTTTTGTGCTTCATCTGCATTGTTCCATCTGTCCTTGCTTTTATTTAACTTCACACCTTCCTTTTGAAAATCAGCAGGACTGTTTTCTCATGTGCTTTGAGGCTTATCGTGGGCTATTTTGGGAATACAGAGGTATAAAGGAATATAAAGAAGGTATAAAAATATGGTTGCTGTAGTGAACTCTGCAGAATGCTTCAAAATTATGCTTCCTGTACTGCTCCATTTAAATCAGAGGTTTGAGCTAACAACCAGAAAATGCACCTAGGTTTCTTGATCAAGCAAGAAAAGCTCTATGCATTGATGGTCTATCTTTCACTTTTTTCTTCTTATCATATGCATCTGTTTAATTCTTCACTATAATAATACTGAATTACATAGTTACCAGCACATTGACTCTTTGCAAAGGAGAACAGCAGTACTTCTGTAGGAGAGGAGTAGAGGGTTTTCTATTTGTTTGTTATGGTTCTTTTTTTTTAAAAAATTGCAAATTTGTGCTACATTTCAAGCTTTAAGTTTCTCAGCATTTCCCTTTTTTTCTTTCCAAACTTTTTTCCCTGAGCTTTTTTTTTACACCCCTAGCAATACATGGGAGCAAAACAAGCATTTAACTTAGCAGCTTGCTCCCACAGATGAAAAAGCAGTTGAAAGAGGGAAAAACAAACCAAATATAAATCAGAGACAGTAAAATGAGAATAGAAATTCAGAATTAAGCCACTGATGAACTTCTTTATGTAAAATCTGAAGGAAATATTATTTTTTTTCTTAAAGAAGTAAACTTACTGCTACCAATGTTGCCTCCCCAGATATTGATGAGTGTATGATAATGAATGGAGGCTGTGACACCCACTGCACTAACTCAGAGGGCAGCTATGAGTGCAGCTGCAGTGATGGCTATGCTCTGATGCCAGATGTCAGGACCTGTGCAGGTAAGTTTTTACACCTGAAAAGCTCCAGCATCATTATCTTTCAGCAAAAATCAAGGTGGTGTTCCAGCCCATCCATGCCAGTGACAGAATTATTACCTCTTTTGTTTTTTTTTTTTTCCTTCCCCTCCTCAGATATTGATGAATGTGAAAGCAATCCAGATATCTGTGATGGTGGGCAGTGTACCAATGTCCCAGGGGAATATCGCTGTCTCTGTTACGATGGGTTTATGGTTTCTATAGACATGAAAGCTTGTGTTGGTAAGTAGCTGCCTGCACCAAATTTGGTGTAAGTCTTGAAGATTCTGCAGCTTTTTGTTTCTGTTCTTTCTACTGCGTCCTTGAAAGTTGATATTGAAATGATGCATATTATGAAAAAAATAATCTGTGTGCCTGTTGGTAGCTCCTTAACAAAGAACCAGATCCTATAGTTAAAGAAAATTGGTGTGATTTTACTATAATGGAACATGTGTACTGAGAAGGGATCAGATGAAGGGCTCAGAAGGGGGCACTTCAAAAATTGTTCATTGGAAGAAAATTATTATGATCCCAAATACGTTTTAGGAAAATTATTTTAGGTGATTCTTGTAAGAAAAAGTTTGCTTCATATTCCTTTAATTAGCATTCCAAAAAACGGTGAAAACAAATGGTATTTGTTTTACCATAAAACAGTGGTATTTGGACTACACATTTATCCTTACTTGTTTCAGGGAATTTACAGAATGGAACAGCTGAAATATATTACGACCTCATATAGCAGGTATTTTCACCTGAAATAAAGTGTTCCAAAATTACAGTAATGTCCAACTAATAATTAATTTATAATCACCTACAGATGTGAATGAATGTGATTTGAATTCCAACATCTGCATGTTTGGGGAGTGTGAAAACACCAAAGGCTCCTTCATTTGTCACTGTCAAGTTGGGTATTCAGTCAAGAAAGGAACCACAGGGTGCACAGGTAAAACAGATTTCCAGTGAATGTGTTACATATTTTGGTTGGCTTCCAGGTAAAATAAATGCACAAATGTTCACACACAAGAGAGAGCTTGGTATCTGTATATATTTGTATATATATGAGTGTTTCACATCTGCTAGCATGTGCCAGAGTTTTAAAGGGAGCCTTCCTTCACCAGTATCAATGCCTGAGGCCCATTGCAAACTGATTTTAAAGATTTTGGCAGCACAGGTTGTGTGAACACCCCTGTTACAGAACCGCTTGGGATGGCAAGGCTGCAGAAAGTTTTTTATCAGTGCTCATTTTTCACATGTACATGGAGGATGAACTCATCTCAACTCAAGCTGCAGGAAATGGCCATGTGCTCTAAAGAAAGAACAAGAGGGAGAAAAATAAAAAGTTAAAAAATCCTTCAACCTTTGCCAACAATTTTTAAAGTTCTGTAGTCACTCATAATCGCTCCACAAGTTCTGTGATACTTGAGCAGTACCTTTTCTTCTGCATGCTCTCAAGAATCCAGGCTCATCCAAAAGAAGCTGACAGAATTTCTCCTACAATTTTGTGTTTAGGAATCTGTTCTATAACTACTACAGCCATGGCTGTACAATTATTTTTAGGACTGAAGGGTGACTGTGCACCCAGAGACCTCATCCCAGTTGTAGACATAAAAAAGATCAGCAGATTTCATATTTCTGGGAAAGAGTGGTAATTTCATGCTGAAAAGCAGTTGTAGGAAAGTGGACTGATTGTCATGTTTGCAAACAAAGAGCAAAAATGAAATGAAATTGTTGCTCCTTTTTACTAATACAGAATATAAAATAGCTTGCTTGAATTATTCTAAGTTCTTAAGCATTTGTTTTGTAAAGGACTGCAAACCCTCACAGTGGAAATATGTAAAAGGAGTGGAATTTTTAATATTCTGATGTAAATACTGATAGTTTGTTTTGTCCTTGTAGATGTGAATGAGTGTGAAATTGCAGCTCACAACTGTGACATGCATGCCTCGTGTGTCAATGTGCCAGGGAGTTTTAAATGCAGCTGCAGAGAAGGTTGGGTTGGAAATGGCATTAAGTGTATTGGTAAGTGCATGGAAAACAAAGATTTTTTTTCTCTCTTTCCCCACTCTTTTTTTTTTTTCTTTTTTCTGAAAGCATGTAATGTGACTGTGTGATAAGTCCATTGGAAACAAAGAATTATTCTTCTGTGTGCTGTAGCCTGTGGATAGATGGGTATGAAAGATTCTTATGTTTCACAGATTTGGTTTTCTAAGAGAAAAAAAAAAAAGATTTACTATCTTAGAAACTTGCTGTAACATTTTTCCAAATTAACTACATATTTTACAAAGTTTTTCTACAACTGCTACTGGAATGTGCAAAAAGCCAGAAATTAAATAGATTTCATTTTATTGTTTCCTGTCAGGTATTTCCAATCCTTCAAACATTCATTTTTGTAAATGTCTTGTAATTTATCCAATTTATAGACCGTGATATAAACCAGATTGAGACTGGAGGGGTGGGAAACCTGTAGCTGCCTTTGCTGGGCTGCTGTAGTTGTGTATGTGCCCTTGCCTTCATGTTTCAGTTTGATGGGTAAAAGATTGTAACACTTGCTTTTTGTTTTCAGAACATTTTGGGATCTAAGGCAGATAAGGCTTTATTGATATAATGTGCTAAAAAAATGACCGTATTATGAGATTTCTTGTTTCTTCTTTTCTTCTTTTTTTTCTTCTTTTTTCTTCTTTTTTTCTTTTTTTTCCTTCTTTTTTCCTTCTTTTCTTCCTTCTTTTTTTCCTTCTTTTTTTCCTTCTTTTTTTCTTTTTTTCCTTCTTTTTTTCTTCTGTTTTTCCTGGTTTTTTTCTCTTTTTTTTCTTCTTTCTTTTCTTCTTTCCTTTCTATTTTCTTTCTTTTTTCATACATGTTAACATCCAAGTGAATAACTTGCCTCAACCCTCATGGGACTGCATTGTTTTCAATTTCTTCTATTACTTGAGGAGACTTCCTAAATAAGTGTCAGTTTTTTACCTCACTGTGTTTCTTTGGTTCAGTTTCTTTTTTTTAAAACTAATTTTAACTTTAAGCTCATCAACAGGACATTTATGTCCAAGTAATGAGCCAGCTGAATTCCATCTGTTACTCAGAAACATTTTCCCCAGTCCCACCTGCTGTAATTTAAAGGAAGACATAGTAAAATGGAGTCACTATAGATTAACCCTGTATTGTCTAATACTAAATATGTGTATTTATGGAGACATAAATCAAGTTTGCAGTGGTGCTGGCTATCTTGGCAGTTAATTACCAGCCAGTTTACTAATTGCTGTGCTGCTGCCTGCACTTTTTGACCCCGATGTGCAGATCTTGATGAATGCTCCAACGGGACCCAGCGGTGCAGCGCCCATGCCCAGTGCGTGAACAGCCCGGGCTCCTACCACTGTGCCTGTGCAGAGGGATTCACTGGAGATGGCTTCACCTGCTCTGGTAAGGGGTTTGGTGACACCTGACCTGTCCCTGGTGGTTCTTCTCTCGTGTGAAACCTTTGTGAATTAGACCTAAGCCCACAGTGCAAGACGATGAATGTGAAAATGTAATTCAAGATCAAGATGCTCCCTGTCTGTCCGGCGTAAGAAATGGTGTCAGAGGCACCTGATTGTTCTTTGATTTGTGTCCCAGTTGGATTCACCAGGTCCATTTTTAGGGGAAATTCCTGCTGCTTCTTCCTCCTCCTCATCTTCATGCCAGGTATTTTGAACATGCATGTCCTGTCTGCAGCAGTGCCTCTAGTCAAGAACACCAAATGCTATTGCAGTTCCTCCAGCATCATCTATTTTCCCATCACTCTTTTGTTAGAACAGGATGTGATTATTAAATAGGACTTCTTAAAAAGAAAAACAAACTGCACTTAAAAAGCATTGCCCATGATCTCTGCGTTTAAATTTGTAGGTGAGAAAGGACATTGCTATTCACACAGCAAGTGACTCAAAATAAACTGATATTTATTATATCAAGTGTAAAGATTTTATATTAAATATTAGTTACTGTGTCTTGGGTTACTCTGATCTTTATCACTTACAGGATGGAGGTACAACATTATCTCTGCTCTCAACTTTAAACACATCCCGTGTTTGGTCAGTATATTTAGGTCTGAGAATGCATCCTAATGACAGTAAAATACCTAGAAAACCACTGTGAATGCATTCATTATTGGCTAACTAGTTAATTACAAACAAAAATTAATTTAAAGCTTAGAAACAAGGTTTTCTGAGTAGTAGTGTGAAGTTTTTTATTTGAGAATAAAGATCTTCAAATATGGCTTGGTTTTGTATGTCAAGCTTTTGGTTCATAAGCACAATGTTTTATCCCTATATTGAGCTTCTGGGTTTCTCTAAAATCAGATGTAATGCCAATTATGGACTAATAAAATGGAGAAAGCATGTAAAATCTTTTTTGAACAATCATAAGCATACCTGACAAAAATTATCACTTCTTATGATTACTAAAATGGTGAATGCCCTCCCTTGCCATTCTCTTTCTTTATAGCTCTTTTGGGTCATACTAGGAGAATTTCTGGTGTGCAAGCAGTAGTTGTAATGTTCCTCACCCTCAAAGAATATTTTCTAAAATGAATATTACTGTAATTTTCTATGTATTATTTAGGAAAATTTGCCTTTTGAACGTTTTTTATGACAAAATAGCATAGCAATATATACAAAGATGCAAAATCCTTACTTTTTAAGCAAGATATTTAACTTTTTTGGTCAAGATTATTCAAAACTGAATCTTAAAAGCCTACTTTACATAAAAAATTTTCATCTGTTAATGAAAGACAAGGAGTAAGGAATCGTGGAAAGGTGAAAGGAATAATTTCAGAAACTGTTTGCTTTTCTGCATTCTTTCCATTCACTTCAGGATGATATAAGTGTTCTGTTTTATACCTTCACCGCTCAACAGCGCTATGATTTTGAACACCAGGATATATTTATCTGCATTTCTGCTGGTGAAACCTGCAGTTCCAGAGAGGTTTTCCTGTCTCCCACAGATGTTGATGAGTGTGCAGAGGATGTGGAGCTGTGTGAAAACGGGCAGTGCCTGAACGCGCCCGGCGCCTTCCGCTGTGAGTGCGAGATGGGCTTCACCCCTGCCTCTGACAGCAAGTCCTGCCAAGGTGAGCTGCTGCTGCTGCTGCTGCTGCCTCAGCTCTGCTCTCTGAGTTGGGGTTGGCTGCTCTGAAGCAAAGAGCAACCAACAGGACCTCAGCCTGGAGGCAGAGAAAGCACCGCATGTTCCACGTACAAGGAATTTCTCCGGTGTGGATTATGTGGGAAGGTCGCTGTCATCTTTTGTGTGATGTTTTCCTGGCTTTCACCCATAAATCCCAGAGCAGAGGTTTGCCTCAGCAATTTTGTAACTTTTTTTTTTTGTAAAGTCCTTTTTGTCACTATTGAATAGTGTGTGGAAAATCCTGTGTTATCTTTCTAGTCCAGTTCAGTTTCTATTCCCTATTGTGTTCTTCTCCCTTTTGTTGTTGTTATTTAATATGGCTGTATAGTAAATGAAAACATTTTAGTTGGTACCCAAAGCTTTTAACTTGTTTCATATTTAATGGTGAAAATCACATAACATCTTTGGAAATTAAAATTCTTGGTGAGATTTGATAAACAGGTTTCAAAGTTTAATCTCTAAGATTCAGTCCAGAGTGTGGCACGTTCCAACATTCAGGTGTACATGTATGAATCAGACTTCAGATGCCTCTGAGGAATTACCTGTGCCACAGTCAGATTTGTTAATCATTATCAAGTATTGTCAGTCATCTTTACTGAATTTCTTGGTGCAGCTCATTTGTATTACAGTGGTGCCAATGGTCTAATAAAAATCCCCTAGTAGATCCAATCTCTTCTAGCCAACCAATGTTTTGAAAAGCAATGTAATTCTAAATTTTGGGTCAGCGTGTTGAAGGATTTAGGTCCAACAATTGAAGGATTTTGGAGAAATGCTTAATATGTTACTATGATTACAGCAGACATCTGAAAGCATTCCATTGATTAAATTGTGCTGTTGGAGAGCTAAAATATCTGGGTGCTGAATTCTTAAAAGAAGTTAGCTTTTATTTCTGTCATTTTGAGGTTGATATATTAATCTCTACTATGGTAAGAAGAGTCCTTGGCTGATTTCTACAATCAAGAGGCAAAATCCAGTCTTGATTTAGTAAAATAATGCTAATAAAAATTATTAATCTACTTTTTTCAGAAGTCTCTTGAGATATCAGTACATTAGCTTCTCAGTGACCTGATTTGGAGGTCATTCCGTGGCTGTACTCCAGGGTATTTAGAAATTTTATTTTCCAGATGAAACTGACTCAGGACTTTTGGATGTTGAGTATTCATTTTCCCTAAAAAATGTGTCTCTCAAATGGTCCTCAGATTTTAACCTTCCTCATATATTAGTATAAAGAGGCATTTTATCACTTCTCAGCCTCTGGCTGAGGTAATCCAGCCAGGTTAAAAGTAGATTTTTTATTACTGTAATAATTTTAATACCCCTTTTGCACATCTTGTGAAATATTAGTTCATCAACAGAGCACTGTACTCAGGATTTCAAATTAAGATTTGGCTGTGCTTTGTGAAATGATATTAATGCTTTCCACTTCCCTGACTGTGCTAAAAATAATTCACTAATACGTGCCAGGACAGCATTTGCCTTTTCCACAGCTGCTTTATTCTGGCAACTTAAAAAGTCCTGCTGTCTGACAGTACATGGAAGGGGTTTTTTTCCACTCCTATCCCACTTACTTTCAGCTCAGAAGTCTTTTACAGTTTGTGCCTAAAGCCATAGCTTTGCAGTCTGTGGTGTCAGTGTTCATCTCCTTTCCACATTGCAGCTGACAAAATCATCCAATTTTCTGTCAGTGTCTTTCAGCTTGATTTCATCTTCAATTTAGATGAGCGTGCAGTCCTTTAGATGCATTTTAGCTCATCTGTGTGTAGTTACTACATAACTATTTCAATGTGGGCTTGAGAAAATCATAGATAATTCTTATACTTCCTATATTTCTGTTTTCCGTGTATTCTTCTTCCAAGGAGATAGGACTGTTGGTGCCTACACACTCTCTTTCTTCTTACTACACTTTCTGTACAAATACAAATTCACAAATAGATATTTTGTGTAGTATTCTACACAAACTCAAAAATGATAGTTTTTAAAATATTTTGCATGTGTCTCCTTTTGCTTTTATGTATTATGACGCATAATAACAACAACAGCAATAATAATAACAATAATGTGGCAAAGCTGTGTAACTTTCTGATTTTAATGCATTCCTTCAGACACGGATGAATGCTCCTTCCAGAATATTTGTGTGTTTGGCACCTGCAATAATCTCCCAGGAATGTTTCGTTGTATCTGTGATGATGGCTATGAGCTGGATAGAACTGGGGGAAATTGCACAGGTAAGCCATTGCTTTTCAGAAATACATCAGCAAAAAGGATGGCTTCTTAAATATGAAGATGAACAAAGTTTATTTGTAGTCATTTGGTGAATTATTTTAAAGACTCTCCTTCAGTTTCAGCTAAAATTCACTTGCATTTGGAACTTTCTAAGTTATCTTAGAAAGTAAAATTATTCTTTTCTGTCCAGTGAGCAGATTTATGAATGTGGATTTTCCTGTTTTAGATATTGATGAATGTGCTGATCCCATTAATTGTGTCAATGGTCTTTGTGTAAACACTCCTGGAAGATATGAGTGTAATTGTCCTCCAGACTTCCAGCTGAATCCTACTGGAGTGGGTTGTGTGGGTGAGTAGAAGCTTCCTGAACTATCACTTTAAAAATCACTGCTTTTATGCAAATAAAATAGAAAAATAACAATTCCACAATTCTGCATACCCTGTTACATAGTTTTTTGGTGTTGTCTCTCTCAACATCAATAACTATGAATGTTCTTGAAGTGCCAATGACTTCAAGAGCCCAACCATTACCTGAATTCCTCCTTCTAGGCATGAAATTGTGGATGAATGCCTGCAGTTCTTTGCCTGGATCTTGGTGTGCAGCTGTAACCACGTGTGTTTTCTACACAGATAACCGTGTGGGCAGCTGCTACCTGAAGTTTGGGCCGAGAGGGGACGGGGGCCTGTCCTGCCACACTGAGATTGGGGTGGGAGTCACTCGCTCCTCGTGCTGCTGCTCGCTGGGAAAGGCGTGGGGGACCCCCTGTGAGACCTGTCCCCCTGTCAACAGCAGTAAGGAAATGTCCTCGTGTTCTCCTGGCGCTGCCTTGTTTCAGAAGGGATGGAAAAGGAGTTTACAGTCTTTTACTGTGCTGCTGTGCATTGGTCATTCGAGTCAAATTTCACTGCTACTGTCAGAGGGACCAGGGGTGTGGACCTGAGCATCACACACCTGACCTTTAGTCTTCTGTGGCTGACTTGGTGCCTGTTCTCACACTAATAAATCAGTGCTACCTTTAGGAGGCACTTCCCACCAGGCCAGGTGATACTTTAGGTAGTGTTGGGCACTTTATTTTGCTCTTACTTTTCTCCCATTAAAAAAAAAAAAAAACAAATTTGCAGATAGGAGTGAAATAGAGTGCATACATCTGCTGGGCATTTTTGCTCAGCAGCTCCAAGCTGGTAGGGAAATAAATGAATTATACTTTGAACTGAATTCATGGCTTTAATTTGAAGGGCTTTGTTATTCCCCAAAGCAGAATGTTGATAACTGTTGTTATTTATGTCTAAGTCGCTCTTGAGTACTTTAAAAACTATTACTTAATGATAGTTATCAGCTTTGTAGAGCTTTGAAGGTCTTTAATGAATACTGCAACACAAATGTCAGGTATGTTGTTCTTTACGTAACAATAGGAATTACAAGTTTGACACCTTTATCAGTGGCATACTGACATTTCATATTAAAGAACTAATCAAAACAGAAAATATGTGCCTCTGTAAGGACACACAGTATGGAAAAATCAATATTGTGCCTGCCTCAAGAGTATCTGAATTATGGTAATAAAAGAAAGCATAACTCCTCATCTTACATTGGTTTTCTGTTAATCTAATGCACATGTTTTATTTACTGTGAATAGGTCAAAAATGTAGAAACCAAATGACAGTAGGGAAGAACAGCCATTAAAAACACAAGTGATGTTTTATGATTCTGTTGTCATAATTTTATCTTTTATGAGACTGACATGTCTCTTGTTATGTTTTACTTTAGCTGAATACAACACTCTCTGTCCAGGGGGAGAAGGATTCAGACCAAATCCCATCACTATTATTTTAGAAGGTGAGTTTCTTATAAATGACTTTGATCATTGATATTGATAATTATAATAATAATAGTAAAAAAGGGGTCATCTTTGAAGAGGAACTTCATTTTTCAAAAATCATTACATTTAGTGCAAAGCTAAAACAACTGTTTATGAGACTTGAAAAACAGCATGAAAAGGCACACAGCAAAAGAATATTGAGGAAGCCCAACACCATTTCAGTAGGAAAACAATCTGGTGCATACCTTTTGTGTGCTTCCTTACTTTAACTGGGTTTCAAAATTGGGCCCTGAAGGATAAGTAATTTATGAAAATTACAGCTCATCAGCAGAAAGTGCAAATGTCAGGAAATATTCATCAGGCAGAGCAGCTCTGGTTCCAATAAATGGGCAGAAGTGAGGAATTAGATGCCAAAATCCTGTAAACAGCAATGGAACATTGGGCTTAACAAGCTGAAACTGCTCCTTAAGGGCTGTTTGAATGGAAGAGAATGAGCATCTTATCCATGCATTCCTAGAGAGCAATTTAGAAGCAGAAAAAAAAAAACCAAAAAAGCCACACATGACAGTTCAAAGCTACTAGTTGGCAAAATTTCAGGGCAGTACTTAAATTCTCTTCTTTCTTTTCATTGAGGAATGAAAATATGGTGAGTTGGTTTTTTTTTTTCCCCTCTGTTTTCAGACATTGATGAATGTCAGGAGCTGCCAGGTCTCTGCCAAGGAGGAAATTGCATCAACACTTTTGGCAGCTTCCAGTGTGAATGCCCAAGAGGTTACTACCTCAGTGAAGAGACAAGAATCTGTGAAGGTTGGGTCCATTAAAGCCTCTTTCTCTGTCACAGTGCAGTTATCATGAAAACCACTACTTTTTAGCCTGAAATCCATAAGTGGGCATGGTACACCCCACCCTTACCTAGAGTATTCCCTAAAATCTTTGGTACCAAGGATACAACTAATACAAAGCTTGAAATGGAACACCTCAATATATTAATGTTTATTTTAGATATTAGACCTCAGCCATGTGTATTCAGCAAACTAAGGGGTTATTAGTGATTTCTGGCTTATCACCCTGTAAGTTTTATGATGCTCTCTGCATTTTGAGTGTGAGAGTACCAGTTTAATTTACTCAATATGAAGTAAAGTTCATACTGGTTTTCCTTTCGTGTTTGAGATTTTTCATAACTGTTAAAACCAAAATTGTAAATTGACCCTAAACAGTGACTAACCCTGCTCTGAGAAGAAGGTGTGAATGTCTTTTGTGAAGCTGATTTCAGTGGCAAGTTCAAGAACTTAGTTTATTCAGTGTGTTGTCTTGCACTTAAGAGAACCAAGGCTAAACTTAGAGGTTAAAATCAGAGCTGTATTTTTCAAGCAATTCTTTAAATGTAGAGGTTTTTCTATCTTAGCTTGGTTTATTATGGTTGTATTTCTCAGAAATACTTGCTTGGCCTTGGACCTCTTCTCCCTCGTTAACTGGAGTGTTTTTTCTTGTTTTCTAGATATTGATGAGTGTGTTGCACACCCTGGTGTCTGTGGTCCTGGCACCTGCTACAACACCTTGGGGAACTACACCTGCATTTGCCCACCTGAATATATGCAGGTGAACGGAGGACACAACTGCATGGGTATGCAAAATGTCATCTTTACTAGAACTGCAAGATTATCAGGCTGTTTGAGGCCCAGACCCTGTGCTTTTGTGTTTATTTTGACTATTTTTAGCTCCCAGCTGGTGTTGTGTTGTCAGGAAAGAGATCCCTGTGATTGACCTGCAGCATTTAGGGGCTCTTACTCTCTAACAGGACTCACTGTTCACTGGTTTATTTCAGCTGATCATTTCCAAATGGTGGGGTTTACCATACAAATGGATCTGTTGAGTATCTGCACTGTTTTTATGTTTTCTTAGGAGTTTGTCTTTTCCCCCCTTGTGTCTTTAAATGAAAACAGAAAATGTGTCACACAAGTCTAAAACAAAGACTGTGGATTACATCAATCCTTAAATTATTTTTAAATGCCCATGTTTATGTTGCATTCAGAAAACTGAGTAAATGAATCTTTTCTGGTTTGGTTGATATTTACATAATATCACAATTATAATAAGTTTGGTTCTTTTCTCACATCCAGACATGAGGAAAAGCTTTTGCTACAGAAGCTATAATGGAACCTCCTGTGAGAATGAACTGCCCTTCAACGTGACCAAAAGGATGTGCTGCTGCACATACAATATTGGGAAAGCCTGGAACAAACCTTGTGAGCCGTGTCCAACTCCAGGAACAGGTAAAGCCTTCTGTGGTCACCCCATTTTGTTACTTTCTTTGCTTATCTGCTGCTTTGACCTATTAATAAAAGTTAACATTTCATCCCAAAAGAACTTGTACTGAGCAGTAATACCTGTGTTGAAGATACTGGCTGACCAGAGATACCTCCTGTCTAGTCTGTCCCTCAGGATAATTAATTTAGGAGAGTGTAATTTATTCTTGGTAGTTGGAGACACGTTTATCCTGGTAGTCTGTCAGAACATCAGGACTGGGTTTTGTACTGAGTGTTGGAAGCCCTTCTAGATTTTTCAGCTGTGTCTCCCATTTGATCCATGATCCCCTTGGTTGAATTTAAGTTTCCTCTGCTGAAGGCAACTGAACTTGAAAAAAAATGCCAAGGAAGTATGGCATTGGAACGGGAAGTAAAAAATTCTCTTCCATAAATGGAGGTGAAAATAATAGAGGACAGTTCATTTTCTGTCAATGTTTATGGAATTGTTTTCCTGGAATAAGACATCCCTGAAAGGTCAACTCAGAAAAGTCATTGGTGGGAGAATCACCAACTCGGAGGGAAACCTGGCATCCACTGAAAAATTCTTTACATTTGAAAAAAAGGAGAAAGCATATTTATCTATATGCTTAGATAAAACTAAAAAACTCACGTGCCTGTTTTGTACAAACACAGTTTGTTGTTTAATGTACTTGTCCCAGATTTACTGGTTTAGTGTCACTTTATCTATGCCTCTGGTGCTGTGATTTTAATATCATTTATGATTTTAGTGTGAAGAATTCATTACTTCCATTCAAAGTGGTTTATCCTGGTGATTTGAGGTAAACAACAGATAATTTAAGAAAGATTTTCCCTCACAGTAAAGAGAAGGAAAATAGGACCGAAAAGAAGGAAAAAGTGCCTTTTCCTTTTCCTTCTTAAATAGGAGGAGGGAGAATGAAGGAATATTCCTAGCAGTCAGGAATGGGAAATGGAAATAAGCTTGAGAGAGGAAATACATGTTTGCTACCACAGAGAGCTCATGAAATTCTTTCCATAGTAATTTGTCTAAATGTCATAAAATTGTCACCATGGTGACAACATGATGAGAAGAGTACAGCAAACTGCTAGCAGGGATTCATGCAATTAATGCTCTTGGGTGGAAGAAAGAATTCTCCTTTTAGATTTCTGACACTCAAATTCTCAAAAACTCCTGCAGCTTTTAATGATTCGTTAAAACCAAAATTGCTTGGTATTGTGCAAGCAGTTATGGGGTTTAAATATTCCCTGAAATATTTCCGTGTTGCCTTGTTAGCTTTTCTAAATGACTTTACTGTTTTTGCAGGCGTGGTTGAACCTTTTTCACCATGAAAAGGGATTGTGTGGGGGATCAAACACAACTTCCAAGTGGAAATGGTTGAATAGCTGCACTTGTGTTCTATAATCAGTTGTTTTGCAATCTGGCTGGGGGCTGCACATCACAGACAGGGGTTGGGGCACAGTGACCTCACCCACATCACCAGACTGAGCCCAGTGGCTCATTAAGAGCATTATTCTGCCCTGATGAGGATTGTAAGTGAACTTCACATCCCCATGCATTTGCCTTTTTTCTCTTGGTGAACAGAGCTCTTTCTTCCTTTTCTCTCTGTTTATTCTTAGCAATCAGTCTCTGTTTGATGACATTAAATGGTAAAGACTGCTTTGTTTGGTTTTACACATTATGCAGATCATAACTATTAGCATACAGACTTTAACCAGAAATAATAGTCCTTTTTTATTTTTTTTTTAACCCAAAGAAGTGTAGAAAGCTGCTTCACTGTTACAAGGTAACGAAGAATGTACAGAACTCTTCCATGGTTTAGTAATTCAGGAGTGCCTGATCTCCGTTTTTTTCCTGTGATGTGACAGATCTTTTTGTCCTAAAATCTAGTATAGTTACCAAGTATATGGGGTTTTGAAATATTTTTAAAGTCACTGAGGCAAAGCCAAGCTTCCTGAAGGTAAATCTCTGGCACGCTTTTATGTGGATATTTTGGCATTTTGTATAAAGACATTTTCATACAATCCTTACCTAATTATATTCTCTCTCTCTCTACACAGTAAAGACTGGGGAGAAAAATTGTGAAAAACTTTGTGAATTCAGTGAAATTCATGAAACATGGAGGTAGCATAATAGAACTAAAGAGGTCCTGCAGTCCTTGGAGCCTCTTTCTCATCCTCCCAGACCTGATGTGATTTATTATGGAAGTAGGTGATCACACAGTTGATCCTAGTGTCCCACTAGGACAGGGTAGTGAGCACAGGGCTCTGTTTTTGTCTGGTATATTTACTGGCAGGCTTACTAACAGCAGTAAATGGCATAAATCTCCTTGCAGAAAATAGCTAAGTTGCTAGGCCTCAAATCTTACACATAAGTAGTATGTAAAATATATTAGTGTATTAAATTATTAATGTATTAAATTACTATTGTTATAGTAACATGTATTAAAGATGTATCTATGAAAGGGCAGTAAGTTGCTAGATGGTAAAGCGCTACGGTAGACAGCTCTGTAGCCCTTTACCCTGCACTGCAAGAATAACCTGGGTGAACATTCAGCAGACATTAAAGGGTAGAACAGAAGAAAGTAGAAAATGCTGATGTTCAGATCCTGCTTGGCTTGGAGAAAAGACCTGAATGTCTGAATGTGGGAAAAAGATTTTGCCAAATATCATTCTGAGCAGTGCTTAACTAAATTTTCCTAAAATGGGGATGTTTGGTGTAAAGGAGGCAAGAATTATTCAATTTATAATGGTAGCTAAACATTTCAGGATCATGAGCTGCTGAGGAGCTGCCATTAAAATGCAGATGGTAAGAAACTCAACCTACAGCCAGTAAAGACTATAACTGCTCCAGATTAAAGAGCTTTACTTGTAAGAATACAGAAGGAGCTCTTTGTTTTTCATGTTTTGGTGCTAGAATAATTTGTTAGCATTTCAGGTTTGGAGACAAATCAAATTGCTTCTGTTGAGTAAAGAGGTTTCCTGTAAGTCCTCAGCAGCACCAACAGTGGATTAAGCACTCATGGAGGTCTCCAGATATTAAACTTCCAGGAACCCTTTGAATTTTATGTCAATCAGATGTTTTTTGTAAATGTTACTCACTTTATTGAAGGATATTTCACATTAACCAAATGCCCCGAATGTAGAAATAACCTGCCACACACCTTGAAATGCTTCCTTGGCAGTAGTTTGGAAACTGAATATTGAAACATACTTTTTCTGGATAATTTGAATGCTGATAGGATCTAAAAAGGTGCTGAATAGTGGCTGCATGGTTATTGTTTGCAAACTGTTCATTCAAACTGGTTGTGTCTTCACACTGGAGTTGCTGCATTTCCCTCAAACAAGTACAAATTCCTCTGGTAGTATTATGCAGTTTTGACATGCTTATAGTTGTAGGGCTCTCATTTCTTACATTTCTACCTGGATAAAAATGTATTGCTGTAAATGTGTAATAACTTTTTGCCAGGAGAGCACTGTTCTGCCACTAAAACCTAAGCTGCAAAAATTAGTAGAATCCATGCTAGAAATTTTTCTCTGTATGTTGCAAACCCACACAATTTCAAACACCTTTCCTAGAAATCTGTAGGTTAATTTATTTTACACACCAAGCATTTCCCACTCTCCAAATGCAGGAAGAGGATATAGAAGGGGCATATTAAAAAAATTTGGGGCTTTTGGAGCATCTCTTTTTAAAGCACAGTCTCCATTCTGCTGAACAGTTCAGGGGATAATTCCACAGAAAATAGAATAAATAGATAGTATTGTAAAAGAAGCATAGGTACTGGTAAATTACATTTCAAATATTTGAAAATGGTGCTGTAAATTTTCACTACAGATGCTTAGAAAACAGGAATAAACCTTAAGGAGTTCTATTAAAAAAAACCAAACAAACAAACAAAACAAAAACAAAACCTGATTGTATGACTGCATTCTCAAATCACACATTTACTCATGTGCCAAAATCTGCAAAGATTTGAGGAAAGTATGTTGCTATTTAAATTTGCATTAATTTTTTGTCAGTCTGAATTTTCAATACAAGCTATAGAAGAGGCAGTTGCTCTCCTGAGTAGATTTGGCTTAAAACAGCTCTGGAGTAGCTGGGAAGACTCCAAGTAATTCTTGGGAGATTTATGCATTCCCTGAAAATGCATTGCTCTATATTTTGCTCTAGTTGAATTCAAGAGCCTATGTGGAAATATTCCTGGCTTCACTTTTGATATCCATACTGGAAAAGCTGTTGGTAAGTTTTACCTCTCTTATTTTATCCTAAAATTGTTTTGCATAATGTTTTTGTGCCTGAATAATGTTAACTAAAATAAGCATTTCATATATTAAATTGTTACATTAAATTTTGGAGTTACAGTGGTGACACAAATTGCGACCAAGTTTTATGTAAAATGTTTCCTTTTTGTTTTTAACTTCTACATTTTTTTGTTGTGGTATTTTGCTCACCTGCCACCATTCGAGTTCATGATTTTGAGTTTTGATCAGTAAGTTAAAAAGCTTTGCCTTCAGAAATATTGTGGGGCTTCTCTGCACATTTGTGAGTTTTGCATCTTGGCCAATATTTAGTGTAACTCTGTTTTGATCACTTCCTGAACTTCACATGCCTTTTTCTGTCATAATGGGCATATGTGTGGTTTTGTAACCTGTGTGTAATTTCTGTGGATTAAAGGGAACGTCTCAACTCAGTTTTAAGCACAGTGAAAATGAGAATCCTTGCAGTGTGTAAAGACATGATGAACTGTACTTAAAAGTAGCTCCTCTGCCTTTCAGACATTGATGAATGTAAGGAAATCCCAGGAATCTGTGCCAATGGAGTTTGCATCAATCAGATTGGCAGCTTCCGCTGTGAGTGCCCCACCGGATTCAGTTACAATGACCTGCTCCTGGTCTGTGAAGGTGATTTCAAATTTGGTTATTTTCTCCTTAGCCCCCTTAAGCTTATCCTAAAGGGAAAGGGAACACTTAATTCATGTGGTTTTCAAAATTTAAGAGACAGACTGTGAGCTTTTGTAAGGCTTGAGGTTATAAGTCAGTTTAAGTGCTTGTCTTTATTACGGATGCTCATGCACCTAATAAAATTTGTAATTGTTTTCTGTAAAGCCCTTAAATAGGTAGTCAGTACTTTTGTTTTGTTTATTTTAGGGAGAAAATTTAATTTTTGTTCTTAGAACTTCTCAAAAAAAGTATCTTGGATTTTTTTTCCAACTTGTGTCTCTTCTGCTACAGGTTTAGAGTCTGAGATACTCACAGAAGCTGATAGAGTTTTGTGTGTTGTAAAGCCAGTAGGAGATTTGTCATTTGTTCAAGAATTTGTGCTAACGTGCAACCTAAAAAGTTGCAAACTGTGCCCTTATTTTTTCAGCCTAAAGGCAAAGAGGAAGTTTTTTTTTTAATACAAAAATTTCTTTAGGCAGATGTTGCACATTTCCAAAGTGACTTTGATGCGTGGTAAGTTGGATTCATGGGATCCTCTTTCATCCAAAAGGTGACACGGGTGAATGGTGTTGATTTTGCTTTTTGTGTGCATTCCCAGCATGCAGGGCTGGAGGTCAGGCTGCTCGAGCTTTGTGTAGGACTGAAGTTTCCTCTTCCACAGACAGATGTAAATCTGAGGCAGGAGTGTTTTCTGATGCCTGAACTCTTGGTTTTTCAGATATTGATGAGTGCAGCAATGGGGACAACCTCTGCCAGAGAAATGCTGACTGTATCAACAGCCCTGGGAGCTACCGCTGTGAATGTGCTGCTGGCTTTAAACTGTCACCCAATGGTGCCTGCATTGGTAAGAAATCAGATGACTTCTATTTTCTGTTACCTTGTGCATTCTGCTGTTTTGATTTATAGCCACATTTCTCAGTAAAAAGAAATAAAAAGACAGACTGACATTTTTAAAGGACATTTTCTAGGTATCAGCCAAATCCTGAGAGTAGTTTTATCCTCAAGGTGTGTAGGCAAGCGCTTCCTGTAAAATGAAGTTCTCTTATGATTCAGATCTGCTTACAGATGATTTTGAATCTGGTTGTAATCATAACAGCGTATTGTAAAAACATTATTTGTGTAAGACGAGGATATAATGGAGGTCAGTGGCGTGCACCATCTGTTTTGTGTTTTTGTTACAGATCGCAATGAATGTCTGGAGATTCCTAACGTTTGCAGTCATGGCTTGTGTGTGGACATGCAGGGAAGCTACCAGTGCATATGTCACAATGGCTTCAAGGCATCCCAAGATCAGACTATGTGCATGGGTATGGAGAGAAAATACTTTACTGTGTGTGGTTGTTTTGGGCTGTCCCCCGCTTTGCAGCAGGCAATACGAGTCTGTTTTTTTCAGTAGGTTATACTGACATTAAAAAAACTAAACTCAGGCATTTCTAGAGGTTTTTTTTTGTAAATAAAGTCTGTGAAGCTGTCCTTGGAGGCGAAAAATTAGTTTGAGAAAAAAAACAGAACAGAACAATGTGTTCTGAGATAGCTCCATGTTACTGAAGAAACATTTCCACAGAAATACATCATAGTGGCTTATTCAACAGAGAGTTTTGTAGGATGCATCAGAGAGTGATAGAGCTTGGAGCTAAAACCACACATTTTCCAATGATTTAAATCTATTGAGTTCATGTGTCATTTAAAAAAATAGAATCCCCCTTTTAATGTAACTTTATACTCATTTCATGTGAAAATGATGACGTCATAGAGATGATACAAGAAATAAGATTGAACAATAAGAATGTTCTTGTTCTTTTAGTTCATAATCTTGGTTCTTAATCTGTTTAGTTCTACAGGGGTTTAAAATGAAAAGGTGATGCATTTAAACTTTAAAGAGATATTTAAAACCTATTCATGTTGTAATACATATTCATATTTGCCTAGAGTCTTCTTGCATGTAAACTAAATCACATTTGCCAGACACTCAGAGGAGGATATTTGGAAAAGTGACCTATTTTGACAATGCAAAATTTTGAGGAACTAGCAGGTTAAAATCTCGACAGCTTCCAGATCCCCATGAAACTCCAGAAATTACTGTAACACACAGGAGACATTGAACTTTAGTGCCTTTTAAAAATGGATGTTTACAAAAGTTTTTAAGCAGTCTTTATAATTCTGGATGTAATATTGATATTATCCATTTACTTACATAACTTGAATTATATTTTCAACAGCTTTTCATGGGCTCTGTGGTACAATATGTACATAACAATTGATAATTTCAGGGCTGTGATGGCTAATCCTTCATGTTCAATCCTGATCACTTGTATATGTTAAAGGCATTAATAAATGTTAGTATGGAAAACAAAAAGATGGAATGCCTTCAGATAACTACACATACACATTTATTTTTAAATATGACAGTACCTTTTATTTTAAAACACATACAAACTTACATCATGTAGTGTTTTTCTCTGTGTACTGAGAAGCTGTAAAAATCTGTAGCATAAACACAAAATGTGACAGATGAAACGAGGGACCAAAGTTTAGGATACTGCAATTGTGCACAGCCAACACATCACCCATACCTGGAAAAACCAGTTCCCACCTGCAGTTTGTCTCTCCTTGCAGATGTTGATGAGTGTGAACAGTATCCATGTGGAAATGGAACCTGCAAGAACACAGTTGGATCATACAACTGCCTGTGTTATCCAGGATTTGAATTAACTCGTAATAATGACTGTGTGGGTAAGAGACCTAATCCAAGCTCTTATTTTCATTGCTGCTGGCTTGGCATGCCAAGGAGGACAGTGTGTAGTTAAAAAGAAGAGATGCCAGGGTGTGAATAAAGTTAATTGAGTGCAGTAGCTTCTGCTGTTACCAGCCCTAGAGATTAATCCTTTCTGTTATGTTTTGAACTAATTAAAAGTGTTTTTTAATTACAGCTAATTAAGATAATATAATATTATCCTAAATATCTGGACTGCTGGGGCAACTTTCAGTTCACTGAAGTTTTAATGCATCTCTCAACTCCTGTGGTATTTACAGCACATCTCTGGCTGCAGGCACGGTCCACAGGTGCCACCTTGTTCTATCCCACCACCAGTGGGAATTCCTTTATTTCACCCTTTTACTTGACTTTTGCACAGGGTGAGGAAGAGGAAGCAGACCAGCAGTAAGAGAGGCATACAGCTGATCTGTAACCTTCCAGATCTGCTCTCCTAAAATGAGCAAAATCATGCAGAGCTGACACAGGCGTTGCTACTTCGCATTCCCTAAAGCACAGGGCACCAGAGCATCTGATGGGTTTGGACTGCTTTAAGGCCTGGGTTCCTGTGATAAAGCAACCAACACCTTCCTGGGCTGATAAACAGGCTCATAAACCTGGAGATCTCCCTTGTGCAGAGCATAAGCAAAGAAAAGAGGGAGGCTTTACACCCCTTCCTGCTACACAGCAAAGTCTTCAGCTTCAGGATAGAACTAGTACATCTTTTAAAAAGCATTTTAAATCCTCTTCTTGTCCAGGAAAGAAAAAAATAAAGTAACAAGAATGTGCTGCAAAGTACAAGTTTTTCTCACAGCTTGATGCTTATGCAAAATCTTTTTCATTTATTCTTCCTCATCCATAGTTTTCCTTATGCGCTGCTCCTCTAAGTTTGCATTACTGAAGTAACCCTACAAAATAAGAATTTTAAAACATCATTTTCAGAACTGCTACTAAGGAGAAAAGCAAATTACATAGTCCAAAACTTGAGATTGGCAGGGACAGGTTTTTAGGAGGAAACTCAAGTGCACATGGATCCAGATAAAATCTATAACACCCCATGTAACATTTTCCCCTCTGTTGGTAGACTTGGTGTCATGCAGCCCCTTAGCAGTAATTGAATATCTCCAGATGCAGTAACTGAGGTAATGCTTATGCCTGGAAATTGTAATACCCTATAAAAGAGTTGTGGTTTAATTAGAATGTGCATCTTAATGCTCAGGTGAGAGTTACTTTCCTCTGGCTGATTTCTTGTTGCTACAAAATGCACCTTTTCCACAGAAATACTAAGCATTGAAACTTGAGTGTGTTCATAACGTACTGTGTGTAGTATGCTGGGACTCAGCTCTCACTTCTTGGGTTCAATTTTGAAATTTTAATTTTTTTTTAATCAGATATTGATGAGTGCAGTTCCTTTGGTCAGGTGTGCAGAAATGGACGGTGTTTCAATGAAATTGGTTCTTTCAAGTGTTTGTGTAATGAAGGATATGAGCTTACTCTGGATGGCAAGAATTGTGTAGGTAAGTATGAAACCACATGATGTTCAAGTACTGGTGAGCTGAAATAAACTGAAGTAAGCTGTAATTAGCTGAAATAGCTCCCATGTAGAGTGAAGCAACGCAGTCTGAATATTTAAATATCAGAAGAGAATGATGGTGACTTAAATGAAAACAGATTTTTTTAATAGTTTTTGGTCTACAAGCAATTAATTACCTTAGAAAAAGAAAATTGCTATAGAACCCTTCCATGTTTTTCATGTTTTGTTACTATAAAAATTACAAGATTCTAAACCTTTTTTGATTTCCTCCGTTCCCCAAAGATACCAACGAGTGTGTGGCACTGCCTGGCTCGTGCTCTCCTGGTACCTGCCAGAATTTGGAAGGCTCATTCAGGTGCATCTGTCCACCAGGATACGAAGTAAAAAGTGAAAGTTGCATTGGTAAGGCAAGTTGTAACTGTTGCTCCTGAGCAATTTAAGAATTTGTATGTGGTTCTAATGGGGTGGAAAGCAGTCGTACACCCTGATGGTTGTTAGTGTTTCCTGACTTAAGGTGACAGGGAATAGGTATGAAAAGTCCTCAGGAAGAGATTTTAAGAAGGAAGGCAGAAGAATATTTTGTGCTGTACAGTACTCTATTTTGGACACTGATGTCTTCATTAACGCAGAGAAAAAAAATACTTTTAAAAAAGGAAGTATTTTATCTTTGAGTGACTTTTGAAAAAATATAATCCCTATAACAGGTGTTCTCGTGGTATTTATGTAATTTTTACAGAAGGTAATTATTGGCAATCGATTCATGAACTAAGCATTTGGTTTCAGAGGGAAATGAAGTTTAAAAATCTTGATAAAGTTATGGTGCTTATAGGAACAATCAGTTAAGTCAGTTTCTCCTAGCAACAGTTTTCTGGTCGTAATGTTTTATGTAATGTCTCTAAATTGCTGAGATTCCCAGGAGGAGAAGGAGGATACTGCAGACCAGTCATCAATTTTTATGTTCTAGTTTGTTCATACAGGTCTCACATATAGCCTTGAATGCCATTCAGGAGCTGAGTGCCACACACTGAACAAAGCTTTGCAGTGGCAGAGAGCAAGAAATAAATCCAAATTACAAGTTGCTTTTCCAACAGAGCAAAGCATGGGATACTGTGAATTTATTGGGCATTTAAGATTTTACTTATTTCCGCCTAATCTGTGTGGCTGCAGGAACAGGAACCATTTTGAACTTTCTGTCTTGGACAACAGGATTTATTTTTCTAAGCCCCAGAGTTCTCTCAGCCACTTGTATCATGCCACCAATATTTAGTTTGCCTGCCAACTTCATGATTTCTTTTGGCAGCTGCTGGCTCCATATTAGCAGTTATGTTTGAGGTGAATTCAAATCACCTACAGTTCTAAAGTCATGAATATAAAATAAAGGAAGCTTTTGGTTTTCACGGAATGTCACTGTTTATGGCCACTTTAGTACCTTCTCAGAATCTATGTTTTTGAGAACATCAGTGACTGCCAGACAGATTTTTGCCCAAACTGAACAAAAGGGGCTTGCTTGCATTCTTTTGTCATTCAGCCACGTGTCCAGAAAATCTGAAGCCAGATCTCCTGGGAAAAGCCCAGATTATCACATGTGATTGCACTAAAACTTAGATTAATATTTTGACAGCCCTCGCAGCAGATGTTCCCCATTACTCTTCATTGATGTTGCATGCAAACAGCTTTATGAGAATCCATTAATGCTGTCTGTGATGTGAAGGTTGGCAGTGGCTGATTGCTTTGTGAGCTCAGGGTGATCATATGCAGAAAAAAAAAACAGAACTGGGGCCACAGAGAAATTCTTAGCTTTCACCTACCCATGTGAAATATTCCCTTCCATTGTACAGGAATAAAGGGGAAAGGACTTGTTTAGTTCCACAGTCTGGCTAGTCACCTCTCCATTGTGGCCACAGAAACAGCCTTAGCACCAAACCATTCATTGCAGTAATAATGAGCACTTCAAAAGAGCAACTTTCCTATGCAGCTGAATTGCTGAGCTTTGTGTATTAACAGCTATCACAGCAACTGGGAAATTATTTACTGTTTTCTCTGAAATAAGCTGATTTAGATTGCTTCACACAGAAAGTAGCCTGGGAAGCTACTGCAGAGTTCAGCCAAATGCCAGACTGTGCTGCAGTGGTTTGCCCATGTGCTGTGCCTAATAGCAATTTCTGAAAGTGGGACTCAAGGTAGTATTTTTCAGAAATTACATCACAGAATCTACCCCCACCTGATTTCTTCATTCACTCCACTTACATTTTCCAAATAATGAAGATTGTATTTCCATTGTTTTCTTACCTGCTGAAAACAGGGCAGTTTTCTAAAATTCAGAACAGCAGAGAATTCAGTAAATATGGGCAAAAATGGCGCTACAAATTTGAGTATTCAACATACATGGAGCTAACTTTCATGGAGAGAGCCTTGTTCCTGCCTATAATTTGGTGAAGCTCAGTGTGGCTTTTATTGTAGAATGCTTATATAGCCACAGGCTTCTGTGATGTTTCTTCCAGCATTCCTTACTGAAAGACTCAAAAAGCCTTATACTTTGAAGATTCTTAAAATACATCTCATAATTTATCAGATTATAATTACCTTTAAAAATTACCTCAGCAAGGCAGCTTATGTATTACTTTAGTATCTGCAGAATAGGATAAGTCAAAATATAGTTTTTAATAATAGATATGAAAAATTAAGTGTCTCTTAATATATTATTTTCCTGTTTTGCCTGTTGTCTCTACAGTGAGGGATTTACACCTGATGCTGTTGGAACTGCATAATTTTACAGGCACTTAGAGATTTACTAAATATTTAGAGATTTGCTAAATACTAATACTTTGGTTTATGCCTTTGATAATTATTTAATATAATATTTAGTGATATACTGCTATTAAAAAATAAATCTTAACTGTCTTCTTACAGTAATAGTAATAGATTATAGATTATTCAATAGAACAGGAATACATTTTAAATAACACAATGAGAGTGGCAGTTAAAGACAGCTAAATATAAATCTGGGCATGTAAATACAAGTGAAGGTGTCACTCTACTAATAACTAGCTAAAGTTTCAGTCCCAGAATCTGACAGGAAGCATGAAAGAAGTATACCTTTAACTAAAAAAAACTCCCAAGGTACAGATTTTAAAAAATAATCTTTGGATGTTTTATGGATACATTTTTATTTACAGAAAAATATTGTTCCTATGGGAAATATGTTCTGAAAGTATTTGTGTCATGTTTATATTTTGAGTGAAATGAAGAGCAGAGAATGGTGTTTGGAAAAGAAGGTGCATGCCAGTGAGAAACTCTGATTTGAAGGAGTCAGTGAAACCTACAGCTTTAACTCTTGGTCATTTTATTGGAAGCTGCTTCAGTTCAATCAGTCAATAAAAAAACAATCTTCCTTGACCACAAGGTTCACAGCAAGTGAGGTTGTGGTGAAGGTTTCTCTGTTGCTTTGCAGATATTAACGAGTGTAACGAGGATCCCAACATCTGCCTCTTCGGGTCCTGCACCAACACCCCGGGAGGTTTCCAGTGCATCTGTCCCACAGGTTTTGTGCTGTCTGATAATGGGAGGAGGTGCTTTGGTGAGTTCATGGATAAGGAATGCAATAACTCAGTCTAAAAGATAACAGATACTCTGTGGAAACCCCTCCCAGTTTATGTCTTTCAAGGATTGCTAAGTGATTTTTTAAAAGTATGAAAAATACAGGTCTCTACGTTATTTCTCTCAGGGCAGACAGTCATCTGTTGTGGTGTTGTGAGAGTCCCCAGGATGAGGTGAGAGATGGGAATCTGACTCCAAGTTCTCAGAAGGCTGAGTTATTATTTTATGATATTATATTAAAAGAAAATTATATACTAGAACTATACTAAAGAAAGAGAAAGGAGACATGAGAAGGCTAGACAAGAAGGAATAATAAAAACCTGTGACAGACTCAGAGAGTCTGACACAGTTGGCTGTGATTGGCCATTAATTAAAAACAAGTTGCCTGCTGGGTAAGCAATTCTCCAAAACACATTCCAGAGGAGCAACACACGGAGAAGCTGAAGCTTCCCAGCTTCCCAGGAGAAGAAATCCTGCGGAGGGATTTTTCATAAAATATCATGGTGACAGTCATCTGATTTGGGAGAAGGTTCTGTCTCTGCATAACTGTATTTTCTTCTCCTAGATACTCGTCAGAGCTTCTGTTTCACCAACTTTGAGAATGGGAAGTGCTCAGTGCCAAAGGCTTTCAACACCACAAAGGCCAAGTGTTGCTGCAGTAAAATGCCAGGAGAAGGATGGGGTGATCCTTGTGAGCTCTGTCCAAAGGAAGAGGAAGGTACACATTTAAAGTTTAAAATTTGCTGCTGGGGGAAAAGGAGGAGCACATTGGTGTTGAACTTTTTGTTCATTAGAAAGAGAGATCTTTCTGGCATTTGCTCTCAGTGGCTTTTTCTAGAATGATTTTTCAAGTCAGCAAAAGGAATAAAATTAAATGTAAGAAACCACACACAAAGAAAACTACTTACTTCTTGGTTTTGCCCTGTAGAGACCTGAACTTTGGTCCTTTTTGGATGACTTCCTTTTTGGATAACTTTAACCATTTGTCATGATTATGTCTCTCACTTGCTCTGTTTTTTTTTAAAGAAAATATATCTCTACAGTTGCTTTTCAGGACCTGTGCCCATATGGTCATGGAACTATTCCTGGAATTGATGATACACGTGAAGGTAGCTACTCTTCTAAATATAAAAAGTAATATTAATACCTAAAACTCTACTTGGATATTATGGCATGTGACAGTGTACTCCTCACAGCTCCTGGTGACAAGAGGCTTACCTTTTAAAATATGTTAAAAGAACACTTCTGGAAGTGCATGGCTCGAGACAAACATAAAAGGGTGCTTAGGTTTTTTTAAATGCTTTTTTTGAGACTTGAAATGCATCAGCTGAGTGGCTAATAATATCTTCCTGCTTTTTAGATGTCAATGAATGTCTTGAAAGCCCAGGGATTTGCTCCAATGGTCACTGCATTAATACTGATGGATCGTTCCGCTGCGAGTGCCCCATGGGGTACAACCTGGATTTCACAGGAGTGCATTGCATAGGTGGGTGCAGTTATAGGAATTTGAGCTCTTGACTTTAAAGCACAACTTGTCCCAGTTCTCTTCACTCTGCATTTGTCATTTTGAACAGATACAGATGAATGTTCCATTGGCAACCCCTGTGGAAACGGAACGTGCTCCAACGTGGTTGGCAGCTTTGAGTGCAGCTGTCACGAAGGATTTGAGCCAGGCCCAATGATGAATTGTGAAGGTAACCTGTCCTCTTATTTTTTTTTAATTTTACTTTGGCTTTTGTCCAGCTTTTGTCGCCATTCAAATTACTTCATTAGCCGTGTTTTTCATGCTGTAATAACTCAGAGGAAAAAAAAAAAAGTTTCTATGCTTTGAAATATGTCATTGGAAAAGAAATCTGAATTGCTTTAAGCAGAACTTCTAGTTTATCACAGGACTCCCCACACTCAATGGGAATGCCCCACATGGGGCATTCTCAAAAATGTTATATTTTATGAATCATAATTAGTTTGCTTTCTGAAGCTGACATTTCTCATCACACAAAAGTACATTAAATATGAGCATATAATAAAAATCTGAAATAGGCCTGCCCTAACTTGCCATACTAAGCTCAAGTAGTTCTATATATATACTATGTCATTATTCTTAAGCAGAGCATTGTTGAATTTTCTCTAGTTACTCAAAAGCTAATGGTTTGAATTAGCTTTCTGATAAGTTTAGCTGAAAAGAGAAACATTGGTGTAATGAAACCTTCTTGGTGATTATTTTGAAACGTGGTAGAGAGTGACTGTTCTGTTTCTCTCTGCTCAGATATCAATGAGTGTGCTCAGAACCCCCTGCTGTGTGCTTTCCGTTGTATCAACACTTACGGTTTCTATGAGTGCACCTGCCCAGTGGGATATGAGCTGAGGGAAGACCAAAAGATGTGCAAAGGTAATGACTGATGTATAAACTTCTCCCCACCTTCTGTAACCAGCACATAATCCAAATATTTCTGTGCATCTTGCGTTCATCCTCTCAGGTGGAAGGTACCCAACAGCCCAGAGGGTGATGATTTGCTCTTTCAGAGCTCACAAAAAAGCAGTATATAAGTGTTTTTGTCAGCAAGTGTAACCCTTGATGGGGACTGCAAAGCCAAGAGTGGTGAATTTCATCTTTAACATGACAAGATGATACAGCTCATGAGGATCAAGATAACTGCATATAATCATAGATTTTGGACTTTTCCTTCAGTGCTTTTTACTTAGGGAAGCCTGTACATCCTTTCCCTTGAAGTTGTCTTCACGAACTGGAGCTACTGGAAGAAAGTTCAAACACAAAATTTGTATTTTTTTCCCAGATCTAGATGAGTGTGCTGAAGGTCTCCATGACTGTGAATCAAGAGGCATGATTTGCAAAAATCTGATTGGGACCTTTGTGTGCATTTGTCCTCCTGGGATGACCCAGAGACCTGATGGAGAAGGATGCACAGGTAAAGCTTAGAAGGGGAAGAAGGCAGCTAATGGAATATACAAAAGCAAAAAAAATTTTGTTTTATATATGTGTGTGTGTATATATCTATATCTATATCTATATGTGTGTGTGTATATATATATACACATTTCTATATAAATGTGTGTATATATATATACATACACACATATATATTTTTTTTTTTGATTTTACTATATTAATTTTTTTATATATATCAATAAATAAATACTTTTTTCTGATTTTACATACATAAAATCTGAAAATAACAATTCATGAAGGACTCTTAAGATATCTAATGATACCAAGCAACTTAAACTTTCTATTTTGTTTCAGTGTAAGTTCTAACTGACTAATAAGAATAAAAACTTCATTACTGTAAAGCTAAATCCAGAAGTTTTTTAGACAGTTGTTACATCTAAAAAATTAATTTGCCAAAAAAATGAGACCTCAGTTTATGTGTAGGAAGCAAGATTTTCATAAATAAAAAGCAACATTTCCTTTAGCATTAGTATAAATAATGTGTCACTTCTTTAAATAAGACTCCTAGGATTCTGAAACCACCTATAAATGCTATAGAGGATGAAAAATATGGAAACTGCCATAATTCAAAACAATTCCCCATCCTGGAAGTAAACAAACACCTTTTCCTCCATCATTTACTCAATTAGTTGAGGGGAAGACAATAGCTATATTTTAGCAAATTGTACTTTCTTCTGGTATATAGAAAAAAAAAAAATAGGGCCATTCCAAAATGCTCTGTGCAAAAAAAAAAAAAATTAAACACCCATCTTAGTGAATGTTTTTAATAGAAGTATTTTATAAAAATGTTCCTTCAGCAAGAGAATGAATACTCTCCTTTGTAGATCTTAATGGTTTTTTTAATTTTAGGGAAAATAATCTCTATTAACAAGAATTTTGTCCTTTTTTTTTAACATGTGATTCTGCCTTTAAAGAACCTCAGGTTTTTCTGAGGTTCATTGTAAGCGTCTAAAAAATTTGTGTAATTGGTTACAGTATGTGCGCCATTAGTTATGGAAGAAAATGCATGAAGAATATAAACTTTCAGGAAGATACTACCTGGACTAAACTATGACTTATTGTAGGAGAGATTGAGTGTATTCAGGGACTCTTGATGATTACAGACTGAAGATTTGTCACTCAAATCATACATGTGTTCCAATTTTATTTAAATTTTACTTATCAGCTAAATGTGACTGCAACTTGCTCTGCTGCGTTTTCTGCTTCTTGTTACAAGCTGTGAAGCATTAAAGCTTTTGTCCTGTCATGAAGTACAGAAGGAATGGGATAGGATAATGGAATAGGATAATGCTCTTTGGAAAGCCCATTCCAGGCTTAATCAGTTGATTTTTCCACGTCTTGAAAAAAATCTTCAAATGCTACATGGAATATTTATTGTATTCTAGAAATTCTGATTTTCCTTGTAATGAATTGCTGGGGTTGTTGTCAACGTAATTCTATTTTATTGTTTACTGTTTACTGTTACTAACATAATTGTTTTCTGTTACTATTATGATTTCATTATAATGGTAATTGGAATTATTATTTTATATTTTTTGTAAAGATGAGAACGAGTGCCGCTCCAAGGCAGGTGTCTGTGAAAATGGGCGTTGTGTGAACGTTGTCGGCAGCTACAGATGCGAATGTAACGAAGGATTCCTGTCCAGCCCATCAGGCACTGAGTGCCTTGGTAAATGTCTCTCTCGTACACACTTCATCTCACATTACAGTGAAAATGCAGGAGGAAAATTAGGCTTCTGAAAACCTATCAGCTCTCATATCTACAGAAATGAAATAATTACACTTGTTAATTAAACAATGATACAGTGTTATTAAATTTTATCAAATTTTATTACATAATTTTAGGAATTAACAGCTTGTAGCAATCAGGCCTCACATAGAAGCCTCTTAATTCCACAGGACATAAATGTAGGCAAAATACAGGGGTTTTTAAAGGAGGAGAATTTAGTCACCTTTAGATAATTCAAAAATGGATGCAGAGTAAAGTTGAGTGTTTGCTTATTGAGAATGTGATTTTAAGCACCATACAGCAACCAGGCATCTGAATTTCTACACCTTTAATTCAGACATAAAATACTGTGATTTTACCAGAAAATTGTAAGAATTTTTTTTGAGGCAGGCCTGCAGGATAAATGCTGATGAAGGGTTTTTGTTCATCAACCTGTATTTTCTTTTTAATACATTCATATTTGTCATTTGCACCACAAAATTCCTCATTCTCTTTTTTGCAGTCAAACAGAACTGCAAAAATTTACTTTTTCTTGACCAGTGTTCAGGTGTACATACAGTACTGAAAGGTTGTATTTATTTATTTATGAATTCTTGCATGAAAAAAGCATAATTATCTTATGCCATGACTCTAAAACCAGCTCCCTCTAAATTGTCATGAGCAGTGTGCTGACTTCATGGCTGAGCAATGACATTGAAGTGCAGAGTATTTCCTGAGGATTAGAACCAGATGGGAAAGGAAAACTGCAGTCTGTTAACCTCAGCCAGTCATTAATGCCAAGGAAATACCCTGTTTGGAGGTCATTATTGCTTTTCTATATTTAATATGTAATTTTCTGATTATTTTCTGCCTTGGGAAGGTTCGCTTTTTGCTGCTTTTCCTTTCGGATTTCCTGGGTTAGAAGTTACAATGAAAAATGGATCTGGCAGAAACACAGAATTTCTTCTGAATTATAGCACGAGCATTAAGTCGTCACAGATTACATTGTTTTAAATACATTATGCAAACCTTTATATTCCACTCACCTTGAAATTCATTCCACAGCTCAAACTGGGGACAAAGCCTTTATGTGTTCCTCAGGTCATAATGTCCCTAAAGAGCTGCACAGTGTCCCTGTCTGGGAGAACAGAAATCTGCAGAGTCTTGCAAATTACTACAGCAAATATTTTGTTTGACAGAACTGACGCTTTCAGCGAGGACAGCTTTATTTGATGTAAAAAAGTTAAGTTAGCAGATGGACAAATTAAGTCTTTCCTAAAGGCAAAGTTTGCCTTTTGCCTAATTCTTATAAGAAATGTACAGATCCTTCTTATCTGTAAAAGACAAGGTCAGCTGAGTATTGATACATTTCCACATTCTGAGGGATCACTATTGGCTTTGAGAGGAAAAAAAAGAAAATCTTTTATATAAAAACATAAGGATTCTCAGATCAGTAATTGACGGTGTCTCCATTTTAATCAAAAAATAAGACAGGTGACATAGAAGATAGAAGAGATTTTATCTTCTATATAGAAGATAAAATCTCTGCAAGATTTGGAGTTTCTAGTAGCGCTGGAAACTCGGATTTCTTTTCTCCTCAGCTGCCTGTTTGAAGGTAATCTGACCCCATGACTTTAAAACTCTCATTATTGATAGGCATTAACCAAAAAGGTTAAAAATTAAAATAGATTTAGACAGGGCCATACCAACAATAAGGTCATACAATTCTATTTTTTTCCCCCAACAAAAATCTAGGAGTACCACTGAAAAAGTACTGAGTTGCATATACACTTTTAAATTGTAAGGATTTTTTCTTTAAACCACAGCAGGAGAATTACATATGATCAAATGTGTTATTTTGGCCAGTTAAACAAACAAACAAAACAAACTTCTAACCCCACTCCAGATAAATCATTGAAATGCAAACACAACATAGGCAGCTGAAGTGGAAACTCAGTTGTGCCCTCAGCCTTTTTTTTTGTTTTACTAACAAGAGCACAGCTTTCCTAGAAGCAAAACTTAAAAAATAAGAAGCAAAACTTAAAAAACAGCAAAATCTTTAGCTTTTCCTAGAAGCGAAACTTAAAGAATAGCAAAACCCTTCATCAGCATTTATCTGGTTTTACTGCCAAGCATTTATCTTGTTTTTACTACCAAGAGCACAGCTTTCCTAGAAGCAAAACTCTTACCCACCTCATGCACCACCCACATTAGGGGTGTCTTGAATATATTAGGAATGGCAGCATATTACCAGAACACACAACAAATCTGAAAGGCTAAATCAAGATGGACCTGATGGTAGCTAATAACCTTCTGCTGCTTGCCTATATTGACAGAGAGCCAGAATAATCCACCAGATGCTTAATGGAGCAGATCTTTATCTCCTTGCCTACTCCAGCCTCTCTCCTTCTCCCTCTCAGATAATCGGCGGGGGTTTTGCTTTGCTGAAGTCCTGCAGACCATGTGCCAGATGGCTTCCAGCAGCCAGAGCCTTGTCACCAGGTCCGAGTGCTGCTGCGACGGCGGCCGGGGCTGGGGGAACCAGTGCAGGCTCTGCCCCCTGCCCGGAACCACCCAGTACAAGAAACTCTGCCCACACGGGTCAGGCTACACCACAGATGGAAGAGGTATTGGCAGGGATGAAAAGAGGAGGAAAAGGGGAAAAGCATATGCTCGCATGCTTAGGGAAAATGCAAGAATTCTCTTTGAAGTTTCTTCAGAGGATTTCCTGTTAAACAACAGAGTTTGATTTTTCAAATAATGCCGAGAGAGCAGAAATTAAAAACACATTTGGCAGTAGCTGCAAACAGATCAGCTGGGCACAGTTTTCAGGATTAGGATCTGGTTGGAAGTACCAACCAGTAACTAAAAGCTAGAAATAATCCCAAAGCTTTTGTATTGCTGAAAACTTGGACACATGGCAAAGGCAGTAACCATCTCATTTAACAATGATCTCATAATGCTTCTATTCCACGCAGAAAGAAGCTAACGCGTATTTTTTAATGTTGGTGATAATTTTTGGACATGGAAGTAGTTGTAAGAAAATTCTTTTGTATGGGCTTTTATATGGAGTTAGCAAAACTGGAATCTGAGTACCCAGTGAAACAGCAGGAAAGTGTTGGTGCAAAGAACAGAAATCAGATTTGAAAGATGTTTGGCTTTGGAGTCAGATCCATTTTTAAAGAGGGAGAAGGGAGAAAGTTCCTGTCAGAAGCACGATGATGAGGAACTGCCAAAATGGAAGAGAAGAAAAAAGTAGAATTTAAAACTGAGACATGACATATTTAATGATTTCTATACAGATATTGATGAGTGTAAGGTCCTGCCAAACCTGTGCAGGAATGGGCAGTGCATTAACACCATGGGCTCCTTCCGGTGCTTTTGCAGAGCTGGCTATACCACTGACATAAGTGGCACATCTTGTAATGGTAAGATTCACTAATTATTCATCAGTTGTAAGTCACCATCAGGTGTTTCTTTTTTTAGTTGTTACACAGTGGTGTACCAAACTTTGTATACAAACACTTGTAGCAAGCCACTTTTTTGGTCTCTTTTATCTCATGTCCTTTATTTCTTTTCCTAATATGCATTTCTGGTTTTGTGTTTCATTTGGGGAAATGGAGGAACAAGCTCTGCTGGCAGAATTTCTGCAGTAGAATGATCACTGAAATTGGCTAAAGCTGTGCAACCACTTTAAGTGGCAGACCAGCTCATTACTTCACAGTCTACATTTTTCCCGCTTTTTTTTTTGGTTTGCAGGTACAAATATACCGTAGAATACCAAAAAGTAAATATTTGTTACTTAGATGCAAACACCAATGCCACTCTCACTCTGGTGTATTACTCCTTCAAGGCAGTTTGTCGTGGTAGTAGCAGCCCCACATAAATTCCACAGCAACACATTCATGGAGAAAGGAATAGGAACCCTGAAAAAAGTAAATGGGGGGCTTTCTTCTATGAGCATTTTTCTCTAAAAGCTTGTGCTGTGTAGCAAACATCTTTCTGTCAGAGAGATGAGGACAAAAGATAACTTAATATCTTCCTCTCGTTAGATCTTGACGAGTGCTCCCAGTCCCCCAGACCATGCAATTTTATCTGTAAGAACTCAGAAGGGAGCTATCAGTGCTCATGCCCCCGGGGCTATGTCCTTCAGGAAGATGGAAAGACATGTAAAGGTAAGAAGGTTCTACACAGTACCTTTTAATTTGATTACAACTTAACTTAAAAGGAATTGGTTTTGAAGTGTGGTATTGTTATCAGATTCGATTAAATGTGCCTCTTTGTTGACTTTTTTAAGACAACAGCATCTCTTACTTTCAGATCTTGATGAATGTCAAACCAAGCAACACAATTGTCAGTTTCTCTGTGTCAATACCCTTGGAGGCTTCACATGCAAATGTCCACCTGGTTTTACACAACATCATACAGCTTGTATTGGTAAGGAAAACACCGGTTTTCTTTCATAAGCTTTTCTGTAAGAACAACATTCTCAACTGTCTCTTGTGCTCTTTATGCAGAGCAATAGTGTCAAGAGGGCAGAAAACAGATTTTGAAAAGCAGCAATTACAGCTAAAGAAAAAATGAGTCTATCCAGTCTGTCCACTATTTCTGTTTTCTTGGTTAGTAAAGAGTTGTACATATTCAATACTTGTTATTATGTTCTAAGTATAACCACATGGAGACAAAAGGGTGAATTATTAAAATCTCATTTAAAATGTAGTTAACCAAAACCAGACTTCATTTTCTTTTTTCAGTTGATACAGATGTCTTCAGATCTTAAGCATATGTATAAATCTTGCCAACTGAAACTGTTTAGTTCAGCTAACACAAAAGGGCAGCATTTTTCCAATATCAGCCGTTATATTCCACACTCATATCGCAACTGAACTACCACTAGCACTTCCAATTTCTTAATTACTCATAGCTCTACATGAGTCTCCAGTTCATCTGGCATTTAAAAATGAAAAGGTACGAAATAAAATGCTGCACCTTTGTGGATTTTATTTTTATGTTACATGAACGTGTCCAATGTCATGCCACAAGGTAAACCAATCTTCTCTTTCCTCTGTATTTTGAAGATAACAATGAATGTGGTTCTCATCCATCACTGTGTGGATCAAAAGGAATTTGCCAAAACACTCCTGGAAGTTTTACCTGTGAATGTCAAAGGGGATTTTCTCTGGATTCTACTGGATTAAACTGTGAAGGTAAGTAGAAACAGTCAGATTTTTTATGGTGTGAATCCTTACTTCAGTTTCTAGCTGAACCATTTAATGTTAAACACAGAGAAAACAGAGTACCAGCCATAGTAAAAGTAATTACAAAAAGAAATTGGGAAGTATTAGAGTGATTGTAAGTATAACAAAAGCATATGCAAGTACTTCCTCAAGTAATTTTTACAGAAAATAGGATAAAAAGGTGACTGTTTAGTTGAACTCTTCAACACTTGCTTTCAGCTTCACATAGGTTTATGCATCTAAAAATATGGTAGTTGTGGGGCTTTTTTACATTTATGTCTTCATATGTCTAAAGAGAATCTCTGCAATTTTCATTTTGGCTAATTCTACTTCGATTAGATTGTAAATTCTGTACTTAATTCTCCTACCACAGAGTTACATACTGAGAAGGCCAATTCACTGCTTTCAGAAAGATAATTATTACACTTAAAATGCAGATTATATTGGTGAGCTTTATCTCTCCCTGCTGGCCCAAGGGGAAGCCTCAGTTAGGAAATATCTGTTTGAGAGTTCCAGACTTCTCAGTGGGCCTCAGGTATTGAGCAAAGACGAAAATAAAAAGCAGTACAAGGCCACCTGGCTGCTGAGAATTAAAAATGCAAGAGTATGCATGAAGAAATTTATGACCTCTCAAAATACCAACAATTCTGATACAGCATTTAAAACAGGAATTGGTATTTAGAGCATATTTCTAGAACAGCAGTCCAGAAATATATGCAGGTAGAAGTTTTACTAAGCTCCTGTCAGTTCACTTTGTTCTCATAAAGTGCATATGTCCTGGTGTGCCTATAAAACAAAGATTTGTTTTTTCTACCTGACTTGCATACCTTAAAAATTAGGTTGCTTACAATCTACTTATTTCCTATGGCAGATCCAATTTAGGATGTCTGAGTTTTTAGAATTTGGAAGGTGTGATGGTTGTGGCTGTCACTTTTATTAACATTTGTCTCAGAGACTTTTTATATGGCTTTTTATTTTCAATTGCAAAGACATCCAAATTTGACATTCAAGCACTAAAATATGTCTCAGGAAACAGAAAGCTTATCCCTAAGTGATTGGTTTAAAACTGAAATTACCAAACCCCTCAAATTCTAAGCACTGTGCTAAAGCAGCAACGTGGGATTGCTGGGAATAGTGTTTATTCTCCAAAATTGATTACCGAAAAGGCTCAAGAAATAAAATCTGATTATTGATGGAAAGAACTGGACATTAGTTGACTTCCAGGCTTTCCAAAACAAAAACCTTCATGGTCTTTCTATCTTACATCAGTGCTCCCCTGTCATAAGTCATAGAACCACAAAATGGCTGGAATTGGAAGGGACCTCAAAGGCCATCCAGTGCTGCCCCTGCCATGGCAGGGACACCTCCCACTGTCCCAGTGTCCAGCCTGGCCTTGGGCAGTGCCAGGGTGCAGGGGCAGCCCCAGCTGCTCTGGGCATCCTGTGCCAGGGCACCCACCATGCTACGGAACAATTCCTGCTCAATATCCAGGTTAAATTTACCCTTCTTCAGCTTAAAGCCATTCTTCCTTATCCCATCACTACCTGCCCTTTGCAGCTCTCCTGTAGCCCCTTCAGGCACTGAAGGGCCTCTGAGGTCTCCTTGAAACCTTCTTTTCTCCAGACTGAACATCCCAAACTTTCTCAGTCTGTCCTTGTAGGAGAGCTGCTCCATCCCTGTGCCCGTGCTGGAGCCTCCTCTGGCCCGGCTGCAGCAGCTGCAGCTCCTTGCTGGGCTGGCCCAGGGCTGGGGCAGCTCTGCAGGTGGGCTCTGCCTGAGGGGCAGAGGGGCAGAATCCCCCCTGCCCTGCTGCCCACGCTGGGCTGGGCCCGGCACGGGGCTCTGGGCTCTGGGCTCTGGGCTCAGCCCAGCCCAGATTTGGCTTCTTGGGCTGCCAGACCACATGGCTGGGTCAGAACAAACTTCTGATCCAGCAGTGTTTTGGCAGTGGGTGTAATCCTGTGTCATGCTCTGCTTCCCTCCTGAACACACAGATGTGGATGAATGCGATGGAAACCACAGGTGCCAGCATGGCTGTCAGAACATCCTGGGTGGATACAGATGTGGGTGCCCACAAGGATTTATCCAGCACTACCAGTGGAATCAGTGTGTTGGTAAGGCAGCCAACAGCACAGAATTTAAACAGCAGATGTATCAGTGTGTTTATAGGGACAACACCAGGCAAGGGCAAGAATGAGCAGAAAAAAGAACGTTCAACAAAAGTCTTTTTATCTGTCTCCCACTATTTCCATATGTACTATTCCCAATCTAAATCAATGACAGGTAGCAAGAAAACACACTCAGCCTCTTGAAATGCACTGTGAAAATTAGCTTTCCTAGAAAGGTCAAAATTCTGACCTGTTTCTTGTTTGAAAAATCCCCATAATTGAATGTTCATTGAATTCCTGAAAGTATCAATGTCAATACCTCTGCTGAGGAGAGAAAGCATTAAAAAACCATACCTGTCATAGAAACAAAAAAAACATAAAAACCCATAAGCAATTTAAGAATGCTACAGAATAGCATCTAAAGCAAATGGTGAGGAAAAAAGATCAACAAAACTATTGAGGATTTCCTTCTTCCAAAACAGAGTCTTAAGCCCAGCATTAGTTCTTTGTGCAGGGACAAATTAGGAAGCTCAGGAGTTCTGTTTAGATCTAGCTCATTCAATCCATCACTTGATCTAAGCTTTATCATATACAAAACAAAAGGTGGGACTTTTTTTGTTAATAAAAACCAGTACACACAGAAACAGTGTCACTCCATGCTGTTCACAAAGACCAATACAAAATATTTACCTTTTCAGGTTTGCTTTCATGGTTTTCTGTCAATGGTATCATAATCAGAGCATGACTCTGAGCACTGTCATTTACACTGACTTTACTGTCCTGATTCTCTATATACAAATAAGTTTATTCTACGTATTTTAACATTAACCAGCACAACCAGCCAGTTTCTCTGAAGTCCCAATCACCACAATCACTCCTGGCTTAATGCTGCTCTTCAGCAAAGAGAGCAAAGGGCTGGGGCAAGAATGACAGAATCCTCAATGAACAGCTCCCACAAAACCCCAAACCAGCTAAGTTCCTCAAAGGAATCTCCCTCCAAGTGACTGTGGGCAAGAATGGCAAAGCATTCACTGGTGGCCTTGGTGAGGAAAACTGAGGTGAGGAAAAGTTGGTGAGGAAAACCTACAGGTTTTAGAGAAATACCTAGGTGAGAGAAATAAAATAACCAAGATTCTAGCTACCAAAACAACTTTCCATTCCACAACCTTCTAGTTTTTGGGGTTTTTTTGGCCTGAAACTGAATCAAGTCACACTGACTGGAGGTGTCATCTTCGCTGTATTTTAACACCCACAAGTGAAGATGACACTCCTTTTCTCTTTCAGAAACCAAGTGTCCATGGGATGATGAGGTCAGGGATGCAGCAGAGCCCTGGGACTTGCAGACATTCTGCTTTGTTAGTTGCATCATGCTGACCTGTTATCTCTCAGACTAGAAAAACTCCAATATTTTTGTGTTTGCTTGCCAGATGAAAACGAATGCTCCAACCCTCACATGTGTGGCTCTGCTTCTTGCTACAACACCCTGGGGAGCTACAGGTGTGTGTGCCCATCAGGGTTCTCCTATGACCAGTTCTCCCATGCCTGCCACGATGTGAATGAGTGCTCCTCTGCCAAGAACCCCTGCAATTATGGCTGCTCCAACACTGAGGGTGGTTATCTCTGTGGCTGCCCGCCTGGCTATTACAGAGTTGGACAAGGGTGAGTTTCTCTGCACAGCTTTTCACCAAAGACACATTCAGAAGGTGCAGAGGTGCAAATGAAGGACAAGCTGCTAAGTCCTTTCTAGTTTTGGGCTAAATATCCAGAAACTAGAAAAAAAAAAAAAATCTGTGCATGCAACACAACATTAATTTTAAATGTAGCATATAAATAACCTTAAACAAGTTCTGGTTTCTCACCCAGCATCAGCACATGAACTCCTTCACAGGCCTGCTGAGTGGGGATTGATAATGCATAAGGATAGGTATCATGTGCACTGAGATAATTAAGGGGTTTAAGTTCTGGTTAATCCAGAACATGAAACACAAATCAACATTGTTCTGGTACAGGGCAAGCTGGCTTTGTTTGGTTTCTCTGTAAATGAAAACTATATCAGGCTAAAAGCCTTCAGCCAGCATTTGCATTTCCATCAGTAAGCCACTCTAGTGTGAGGGAAATTATTGCACAGCCCTCCTGCTGGGGAAAGGGCAAGGAAGGGGATGCAGACACTGTGGCACAGATTACACACACTCCATTTAGCAGGTACAGTTCATAAAACTGCAAGGAGTGACTAAAACACATGTTTTCATTCCACAGACACTGTGTCTCGGGGATGGGATTTAACAAAGGCCAGTACCTGCCACTGGATGGAGATGCTGATGGAGAGAATGCTTTGTCCCCTGAAGTGTGTTATGAGTGCAAAATCAATGGCTACTCCAAAAAAGACAGCAGGAGGAAGAGAAGTGCTAACACTGTATGTACCAGGATAAAAAAACACTGTGATGTTTCTCGAGGTATTTTCAGAGATATGACACCAGTAGTAAATAGATGAAATCTTTTAAAAAGGTCACATTCAAGGGTGAAAATCTCTTTTCTCCCCCTGCCCCAGCTAGGTCCTGCTGGCAGTAATAATTTGACAATAAGACACATATCAACAGCTGTTAAAGGATGAAGTTTCTGAAGCTTGCAAAGGTTCCTTTGTAGTGTGAGATGTGGTCTAGGTCGTCAGAGTACATTCAGGGGAATAATTCTCCTTTAATTACAGAGACCTGGGAAATTGGACATGTCTACAACATGTTCTGGTGCCAGGAGGAGGTTGGACAGCATTTATGGTCTGGGACAGATAAACAGATCTTGCAGAAGGTCATTTTAGTCTTGGTGTCTGTTCCATAGTTGCTCATAGAGGTGGGAGATTAGACCTGGCTGATGGAAGTTAAATGTTCACAGAATTTATGAGATTTTTAGAGAATTACACATTTAATTCTTTTGCTTGCTGCATTTTGTGGGCTTATAAAGGTAAGTTACAGGAAATCATATCTAGTTTGTAATTGCTACATCTTGTTATTACACTTTTTAAATATAATTAACCTTGTCAGTTTCTAGAACTTTCTAGGCAGTAAAAGTGACATCCATAAATTATGGGAAAAAACAAACATTTTTTAATCACTATCATCATCTATGGGGCTCAAGTATTTAAAACACTGCATTATTTGTTCCTGCCCTAAAATTCTCCTTATTTTCACTATGCTTTTTTAGTTGCTTTACATAGTGGTACAGTATGGAATTTTCAGCAAAGGTGTCGAGGAATTTCCATGCAGTGTTGTGAAATGCATTTCTCTGTTGTTTCTGTTGGTCATAAGAACATTACATTGTGTGTAAACACAGGTAACACAGGTTTCTCCTTGTGGTGGTGCATTCCCCCCTCTCCCTTTCCAGGATGCAGTTCAATCTAAGAAATCCCCATCTTGCCTCAGCCTTGAAAATTAAATCTTACTTTTGCTGATACCCTTATGGTTTTTTGGGTGATCTCAAACACTTGCTCATAACACTCCTTTACATGGCCTCTTTGCAAGCATGAAGTTAAACAGTTTCTCAAAATCATCTGAAATCAGAGCCTTCAGAGGCTCTGCAAGGCCTGCTTGAGGCCTTTAGGCTTTACAGGCCGTGTCGTAGGGAATGGAGGCAGGAGCTGTTTAATTGCCCTGACAATTCCTGCTCTAAACACTCTTCCCTCCTGCAGACGGAGCAGGTGAGCTGGGGGAGCCTGGACACGGAGAGTCCCCTGAAGGTGCGGGTGGCCATGTCCAGGCTGGGCAGCCGGGAGCCCATCCTGGAGCTGCTGCCGGCCCTCAGGCGCCGCGCGCGCTACGCCATCGCCCACGGCAACGGGCGCGGAACCTTCCGGATGCTCCTGAGGGACGGCGCCAGCCGCCTGCACGCCGTCAGGGGCAGGGCAGCGCCCGGCCTGCACGCCCTGGACATCACCAGCGTGGCCCTGCCCGAGGAGAAGGAGATGGAGCAGCTGGGGAGCGGCCATGAGGACGGCGGCCTGCGAGGGGAGAAGGGAGAGGCCCTCAGGCTGAGGCTGTGGGTGCGCCTCTATTAGCCGTGGTGCTGTTCTTCAGCCACTTCTCTTTGTGGCTACACACGCAAGAACATCTGCTTTCCAAAGCAAACCTGCTTTGGAGAAGTGTATTTTGGGGGAGGAAGGCAGAGGGGAAGAGTCCTTCCTTTCCATCCTGCCAAGACTGCAGAACCGCCCTTTCTGGAGGGCGACTTAAAACTCTGCCACTGCCAAAACTTCTATTTACAAGGGCAAATCATGGTTACTGTATCTTTTATATAACCTCGATTTAAAGTATATTGAAAAAGCTAAAGTTCAAGAAGTCATCCTATGACACTAAATGGCACAAATATGTGAGCTATTTTTTTTTACCTGTTAGCAGTCTGTAACACTTTGGGTATTTTGCTATAATTCCTAATGAAAAAAAAATATAGAAGTTTATTTATTTTTAATGCAGTAATATATGGAGAAAATAACAAATTATGTAAACAAAAAGGGAAACTTGCTTGTTTTTCCGTAGTTTTATAAATTTGAGGTATAACATTTTAGAGGTACTTTTGTAATCAAGGAAAAAAGAAGTAGATTTGAAAGGTGTTTTCTTTTCTACTGGGACCAGCCTCCAAGCAGTATATAAGTAATTGTAAAATATATCAGAGTTGAAAGATAAGTGTAGTAGGATATCCTGAAGTGGGAGATTGTAAACTGTTCACATAGTAGGATATTCTAAAGTTCTCTTGCAAATGAGAACACAGAAAAAAAAGGGGGAAAAAAAGTCATAGAGGACAAGTATCACAATATCAGTCTCTGCAGAGATCTGCAGCAGCTCGGTGGGTTTGTGTTCTGAATCACCCACAAATGGTGCAGGAGGCACAAGCCCTGTAGCAAAATACCTGGACTGTTTTTAATCCCCTTAGAACTGCAGAACCAAACTGTGCTGCCCTTCCCTCAGTGACCTCATGAGCCAAGACAGGCAGCCACTCCTCATGCTCTCAGAAAGGGTGCTCCACAAACTGGCATTAATTCCTGCAGGCAGCTGAAGGAAATGTCTCTCAGAAGAGAATGCTTCACCCTGTTTGGTGCTGGCTCGAAACCAGGCTGCATTTCCTGAGCCCTGAGTGCTGTGTCAGGACTGCCCCACCTGCAGACTCAGTTATTGCAGAGCAGGTGAGGAAAGTTATGTATTTGAAGTTTCATTTGTTAGAAATCTCATTAATGCTGTAGTTACACATGCCTCATTTTATCATAGCTTGTTCTGTAAGAAAGATGATGGTACAATGACTTGAGTTTTAGTTTAGTGATTTTTTTTGTTTTACTTTTTACATTTTGTACTGTAATGTGTTAAGTGTATGTCTCAGTGGGGCTTTCTGTGGCAGCTGGTGCCTGTCACTGGCCATGCAACAGAATCTCACATGTGAAAATAGCCAAAGCACATCCAGGACTGTTTCAGTTGCATGTAGGTGCTGACCAAAGACTTTATACTAAGTTAAACTCAGTGATTTTTCTTCTCTTTTGTTGAGTTTGGGGATTTTGAAAAGAGATGTTTTAAGAAAAAAAGCTTTCTCTTGAACATTTGTATCAGTAAGACAATGCTTTTCTTGCAATAAAGCTTATTTTGGATTTTTTTTTTTTTTGTCCTTTTTTCCATTCAGAGTCAAACTGGTGATTGATTTAAAGCAATAGCCAATACTGGGGTCTGGAACCACATTTATTTGACATTGCTTTCAGATGTGGTTGTGCAAGTGTCAAAGGATTCAGAGCTGCTTCTGGGTAAAATAACTGACATTACAGAAATAAAGAGACCTCTAGGGGTCTGATAAATACATACAGCACTGACTTAAGGGCTTAACAACTGCAATAGGGGGTTTAGAAAAAGGCTTCTCTTGCTCCAAAATGGGAGTTTTCCAGAAAACCCTGCAGGAAAAGCCATCAGACTTGCACACAGCAGAGAATTTTGTCCTTAGTTGTCAGACTCTCAGAAGAGAAAGTAACAGCAACACTCACCCATGACTTCTCTGAGGCTACAAATTCTGGAGGATTTTCTTGTAGTTTTTTTTTTTTTTTTTTTAAAAAGAAATCATCGTCAGATGGTTTCACCTGCAGTAACTAATTACACAATAAGTACAAGGTACAAAAAAAGTGTTATCTCTTTTCTAGAAAGGCAGCATTACCACCAGAACAGGTAAATTCCACAAGGTAGTTATGCACAATCCCAGAAATAAGTCACTCCCAGCTTCAAATCCAGATGAAAAAATAACTAGAACTAAAAGAAAAAAATAATCCCAAGGAAGAAGACCAAAACCTCTTTGCCATCCAGCCCGTCACAGTACATATTTCTATACCCTTTTTTCAAAATTCTACCTTTTGACAGCTTCTAGTCTTTTAATGAGAAAGCTGATTGGACATGCACAGACAGCCATGGTGTCCCAGGAAGCTACAGAGCCCCCACATCTTTTTTTTTAAAAGTAAAATGAGAATCTTGCTGTTTAAGAGACCCTGCAGTATCCTTTTTGTTACCACGTGTCATAAACTAAGATTACACACCTAAACTCAACTGAGGCTGCAGAACAGGCTCGCCTTAAATCCAAGAGGAGGGCTGGGTTTATGAACTCCACTCTGAGGGGGTGGATAGTCACACTTCATAAAGCAGGAGGTGATATGAAAAATCCCTTTTTGACAAGCCCAGGATTTCTCCTCCTGAGAATCTGGGAAGCTTCAGCTTCTCCCTGTTTTGCTGCTCTGGAATGTGATTTGGAGAATTGTTTATCCAACATGGGAATTGTTTGTAATTAATGGCCGATCCCAGTCCAGCTGTGTTGGGACTCTGGTCAGTCACGGGTTTTTATTACTCATTTTTGTTTGGTCTTCTGATGTCTCCTTTCTTTAGTATAGTTTTAGTGTATCATTTCTTTTAATATAATATCATAAAATAATAAATCAGCCTTCTGAGAACATGGAGTCAAATCCTCATCTCTCACCTGGTCCTGGGGTGACAACACCACAACAGGAGGGAATGAAAACCTGAGAGGGAAGAACAGCATTTCATCCCTGAGATAAAGTCCTTGGCGCCTCTTGTGGCTGTTCATAGGTTTGACACCAAATTCCTGTGGCAGAGATAGGAAATGAGTTCTTGGCTCCCACAGAACTGCAGAAATGGTGGAGGAGGTGGCTTCTCACACATTCCAAGAAGCCAGCCCCATCTCAGCATGGGTGCTCACAGAGGGGTCTGACCTGTGTATTTAGGCGTGGCTTTAGCACAAGCTAAACCCTCCCAAGGCCTCCTCCTGCCTGGGCTTGTCAAAAACGAGGTGGTTGCCCAAATCCTATGAAAATGTCAGGGAAAATACGACCCTCTCTAACGCTGTGGTTTTTGTGCTAGCAAGTCAGGCCTGGCTTTATTCTTGGCCAGGGTATGCGAGTGTGGTTGTCAGATTTTCAGCCTCCACACTGAGGCTGATGCAAAGCTTTTCCACTCATGTATGCATTTCTTGCAAACACTGAAATTATTGTTGGTTCAAACGACATAATTCTCTTCATTAATCATGCTTTCCTCTGGTTATTGATTTTTCATTCTTCATCCTCATTTAGCCACACTTTTAGTCCTTTTGTCATCTTTTTTTCAGACAGGGAGTTACCAACATTCCAGGCCTTCATCTCCTCTGTATCTTCTGGTTACTCCAACATCCTTGAAGTGCCATGAATTTAGGATCCCAGATGTCCAATCCTCAACTCCTTTTGGCTTTGTTTACTGAAGCTTGTCAGGGTTCCTTTAGCAAAATTAAGTTTTCAGTGATTTACTGATTGAAGTAACAACAGGAGTCTATGAAGAAACCTGACTAGTGCTGGCTAAAAGTGGTCCCTGCTTACAATTAATTAAAGCAGCTAATTAAAAATTAGTTAGGAAAGTTACAGCATTTCCATTTCCATTCCAGAACCAGACCTCCAGACACAGAGAATGCCAGCAGGAGCTGCTCTTGGTGTGCCATCCCTTTGCTGCTCCAAAAAGCACTTGTTACACAAGCAGGGTTTTTTTGGGTACATTTTAAAATCCTATGACTAACAATGTTTTTACTTAGGTAAATATGCCACGCTTTTCTGAATTTTTGTCCAATTCTGGTATTTCTGTATTGCTTATATACTTACAGAAATATTTGGTATTTCTCTGCTTCAACCTCTAGCATTTCCTGAACAATGTAGACTCAAAAACCCCTGTCAGCTGCCACTGAGATTTGCCCCTGGGCAAGATGACTAAGAAAAAAACAACATTCAAAACCAAAACAACACAAATATGCACATGGCTGGACAGACACTCCCTCTTCTCTGCAACGATGAGACCTGAGGAATTACTGTCACCACTACACCTGAACTCTGGGATTACTTTGAATTTTAGGCCAGATCACCAAACTCACAGCTGAAAATGAGCTTGTGGTTTTGAATCCAAAGAATAAATATGCATTGAACAACACAGGACCTGACCCCCAGTTGACTGAAATGTAGCAAAAATAATTCTTTATGTACCTAAGTGAGGGAAATTCAAAAGGCCTCTTGGCACTCTGGAAAATAATTTTCCTATCTCCAGGCCTTGCTGTTCTTCATGTGGAGACAGAATGGGGAGGGGGGAATGTCAAATAACCATCTGACCTAGCATTCAGATGAACATTCAGTTTTTTGGAAAGAACACTAGCTTTAAGGTAAAAGTCAACATACAGAGCAACCATAACACCCAAAGGCACAAATTTCACCCTTGTTCTGTCTGCCCCAGAAAAATCATCCAGCAGAAGGCTGAAAGGAACTGACTAAAACCTTACCAGTTCAATAGAAACCCTGGCAAGTAGTTCACCCCCTAGGTTAAAAGGTAATGGAACCGTTTTCCCCAAATCATATCCCATTTCTGAAAACCACAAATTCGTAAAGATCAGAAATAAAAACAGCTTGGAGCACGTGAGGGTGACATTTGAGGAGAACTGCTCCCACACCACACTGGCAGGCACAAACAGCCTGAGTCAGGTGTAAACATTTAGCATCCACAAGGAAAAGCTGTGTGGTAAAAATACAACACACATCTGGGTGTGCTGTAGTTGTGGTAGGAAGCTGAGATCAAAGTTTCGTGCACATATTTTTACCTGGGTGTGTGCACAGCCAGAGAGAAGCAACGTCAAAAAGCAGCCAGATAATTCTGCTAAATCTGAGACAAACTGGCAAAATCCAGCAATTCCTCCAAATGGGCTTTTAAACTTGTATAGGCTTCAAATTTTATTCTTAATTTCTTGCAACTAAGAATGGAATGTCTCCTGCTGTTGAATCCAAGTTGCCCTCATTCCCAGGCCCTAGTTTTAGGGATAATCACAATCTTCAGCTCTAGAATGAAGTCTGCAATCCCACACCATCTGATAATCACAGAGTTCCTTCCCCCCCTCCATTTTCTAAATTACTCATAAATTATCCAAACACTAGCTCAACAATTTCGGTGTCACAATTTTACATTTTGTACTGTAAAATGACAGCCAGTGCTTGGCTGGATGCCTTCTTTTCATGGCATTCTTTCAAGCACACAGCTGGGAGACTGAAAACCCATAGTTAAGAATGGAGATTGAGCTTGAAATGCCTGTTAAATCTATCAAGTGTCTCACAGAGCTTAGATAAGATAAATTAAAACAAAAAACCCTAATTACAGTATTTTTAAGGCCAAACTCACCACTGAGATACCTCAGCTCCCTGTCCCTCAGTCTTGATCAGTAAAATTGTTCACCAGACAGCTCTGCCAGCAGCACCCACACCTCTGGAAAGTGCAGTGTGTTTCTCCACAGGCCTCTGAAATTGGTAGAAAACCCCTTTTCTGAATCATTCATTGAATCCTTAGGCACAGCATTTTTTTTTTTTTTTTTTAAATTTCAGCATGCCTAAAACTTAGGGAAATCCCCACATTGTGCACTATTTTTGCACAGGGTGATTGATGGCCTCAAATAGCTGCCCTTGACTTAGAGCTGAGATCCACTGGGGATGGCTCCTGGTGTAGCTCATCTGTTAATATCACCCCATGGAAAATACCAAGTGTGCCAGACATGCCATTAATTAAACAGATTGAAATTCCTCTTCTTTCCTATCACGTGATGCAAAGAAATGCTATTTCTAAGTGTTCCATCCACAGTCCCAAAACAGCTGTTTTTTTGGCTAAAAACAGCAGCTGTCGGGGAGCCCAAGTCCCGAAGCCAAGATGGAAGCGGAAGATTTATTCTAAAATAAATTTTATTGTTACAAGCAACTTCTCAGCTGCTGACAACACAGATGTAAATTTTATGAAGACACACACACACTTCAAAATATGAGAGTTTGTGGAATATGGAGCTAATCACAGACTTAATTTTTTTCCCCTGCTGGATGAACTGAGTTGCACCCAGCACTTCCTCAGCCCAAACCTCCTTTCCCATGGGAAGGAGCCACGCCTGGTGGAAGCAGCGCTGAGCAGAACGTGATTAAACAGCCTGAGCCGGCTCCTGGGTTTGTGTTTGGAATTCTGGCTGCTCCTCTGTGCTCCCCAGCCTCCTCCAGTGAGAGGAAAACTGAGCTGCCCTTCCTCAGGACATGCACAGCCCAGAGGAAGGGCCCAAGGAAAACAAACCACAGCAACCAAACCTTGAATGGAGCAAAAAAAAAATAAAGCATTGAAAAGATCTTGTTTCCTTAAAGTTGCCTTCAGCACCCATGAAAACGCTGGTCCTGACAAGAGCAGGAAAAACCCAGCAAGAGACAGCATGAAAAGGGCTTAAAAATATGGATATGACTTGGCATGGTCAATAAAAACAAACAAAACCACAAACAACAACCCTGTCCTTTGTGGAAAGCAGTGGTTTTTTAAATGTTTCTGGAGTTCCAAGATGAACACAGACAGAAAATGGGGTCATATCTATTGATCTACAGAACACTAAAAATGTTACAGTCACAGTGCCAGATCTGCCTTCTCCATTGTCCAGACAGCACTTTCCAAAATGAATAAAATAAAAAAAATTTCTATACATGAGAAGAAATCACTCTTAATTGTCAAGTTCTCTGTCTCCAGACTAAATACTGAAAGTATTTATGTATCATATAAATACCTTTACTTGTGAAATAACCACCACCTTCCTAAGAAAGCTCCTTAGATTTGCTTTTCTTTAATGTTGCTACTTAATTACTGAAAGAAAACCCACTTATTTTCCTAATTTTTCACTTTCAGCCATGCAGTAGCATACAAAGCAGAATGGAGTCTGCACCAAACAAACTGGTTATGGAGGCAACCATGGACAAATACTATAAACTGACACAGAGGAAAAGCAAGATTTGTTAAAAATAAGAGGAAGCAGAATCTAGAATATGGCCCACACAAACTGTCAAAACCCCAAATTTTCAGTGACCAAATGTCAAGCATTCCATAACTAAATGGTTTGTATTGAAAGAAAGAAAGAGACAAAAAAAAAAAAGCGAGGGAAAAAAAAGGCAAAACACTTTAAGCCCTTCCATAGTACAAAGTGCTTAAAAAAAAATAAAAGTATGCAGAGAAGGCATTTGTGCACCCTCCCTGTCCTGATGTGTTATTTCCTTACAGCACTTTTGATGTCCTCTCCAGAGCAGAGCTCAGAACCACAGGATCTCATTCTCAGGGATTCATCTTGGCCAGGTCACCCCACGAGATCCTCTCACAGCTGCTCTCGTGGCAGACACACAAATTTCACAGCTCTCAGCTCCTGAGCTGACACCTGAGATCTCTGCAGCAGTTCTGCAGGTGACTGTTCCCATTCTGTTCCCATTCTATTCCTATTCTGTTCCTATTCTGTTCCTTTCTGTTCTGACAGGAGCATTTGTGTGTCCCAGAACACACCTGAAATGTGTGTGCTCCCACAAGTGGGAGAGTGGGCAAATTTCTCCTACATCTCTTAAGAAAAAGGAATATTTCTGTTTCTTAAAACAAGCAAGCAAGCAACCTCCTTAAAAACTGCAGCCTATCCCCCAAAAACTGCTGGAAGGGGCTCACCTGGGGGACAAACAGCACCAATTTCCAAAAGCTGTCAGACAATGTGGCCTGAGCAGTCTCACTTTTATTAAAACCACCACGAAAATCTGAGATCTTAAGGGGAACACTGTTATTTCTTCAAGCTGCACACACCACAGGCCAGTTTGAAAGGACTGTACATATATTGCAGTGAAGGCACACACACCTTTGCCTGCTTTTGTTTAGATTTGGGAAGTATCTTCCCTTATGCTCAGGGACTGCCAGAACGAGCTGGTTTATGTATTTGATTTTTTTTCTTTATCAGAAACTATTCATTATCCCACAGGAATGTTTTAAAGCAGATTACAAAGAGTACTTGTAAAGTGTTATTTTAAAGAAATTACAAAAAAAAAAAATTAGGTGTTTCCCATTAAAAGAGAAAATATTATTATTATTTTCAGCAAAACAAACAAACAAATCCCAAAAAACCCAAAGGAAAACGAAAACCCCCCACCCAAAGTAAAAAAAAAAAAAAAAAAGGATTTTATCCTTTAGGATGAAAGGAATTCCAAATCTACCACTAAGTTCTTTCCTGGCATAAAAGCTGCCATAGAATATGGTTAATTATTATCAGAACAATGAAAAAACTATGAACTCAGAGCTCACTGCCCTTTATTTAGAGACTGACTACATCCAGCCAAAGCTACAGTAGGAGAAGATTGATTTTATTACCACCCTTGTTTAATCCTGGGAAAAGTGAAAAGGTCTTGCCTGTGATGCATTTGGAGTGATGGCACACGGATGCATTTCCAAACCCACAAATTAATGCTGGAATGTTGCGTGTCCGGGGCAGGATGGGTTTTCTGGAATGACTGATGGGTTTGAGGGTTGGCCAAGAGGATGGAAAAAGTGAGATCTGTGTTCTGGCTGGAGAGGGAATCGTAACCTTGCTGAGAATCAAACCTCATTTTTCTAGATCCATACAAACATGGCAAGAACATGAAAGCTACCCCAATACAATGAAAATAAAAATATCATGAATAAAGAGTGCTCAGTAAGGTTTGTCATGCATTTGCCAAAGGCTGAACTTTTCCCTCATAAATCCTGCCATGCCTGAGTTACTGCTATTAATGCTGGAAGGGTACAGAAAGATTGTAATGAGAACAAAGACTCTTAACAACGCTCCATAAAATGAAATCTGCATGAGGTTAGCCAAAACCCCACGTGGAAGCCCACACCAGTGTGTGGTTAGCCTTGATTTCACCTGTTAATTCTGCAAATAGCTGTCCTTGGGTGACTCTGCTGTCTGCTCCTCCTGGCAGGCCCTGTGCTTTGGCCTTCCATGGGTTCCAGGTGCTTAAACCACAAGCCTGACTCTTGTGCTGGCATTCTTGCACCTCATCAAGTGGTTTTGATTCAGTTTTTCTTCAGCACTGCTACCTATGAGGGAGGAGCCGCATTAAATCGCCCCCAGGGCTTACAAAATAATTTTCTTGCACAGGTGTCCCACCCCTTACTTGACCTGCAATAAATTTAATGCTACTGTAAATGTTGTTTTGTGCAATTGGTAGCAGCCAGTGCAGTGGAATTGTTCAAGAGTGCCCTGTAATTTGCAATGCTGTGGTCAAACCATCCAGCCAGAGAGCTTGGTCTGAAAAAAATGAGTAACCTCACAGGGAGGATATTTCAAGGCTAATCCCACCTCTTTAATTTTCACCCAGAGCTTGTGCAAATACTTTGCTCGTGACTGACTCCGTGTTACCATCTGTTTTGCATAGACAAATTTAATTGCAGGGATGTTCCAAGATTTAGTAGCTGTAAAACTGTTCAGCAGGGTGATAAAGTCATTTTCAAGTCAAATTGACTTGAAAATGTGTCTCGTGATTCAGGATTCAGTTTCCTTCAGTACTTTAAGCAGCCAGTGCTACCTGAATATTTCAGGATGACACAAAGCACTTCCTTTTGTCCACTTTTTTTGGTTTTGGGGTTTTTTTTAGTAGTTGGAAGAGGCAGACAGTTGTCATTTCTTACTTATGAAGTAAAAAGCCTTATTGGAATGTCATAGATCACTCTGAAACCAAGATGGGATGTGCCAGTGTGTTCTAACATCTCTTCTCCCTCTGCCTGCAGCATTTCTCCTTCTGCTCTCTCAGGTTAACACAGCTGGAAAGAGCCACTGAGAAAAGCAAGGTTGGTAACAAGGCTGTTTGAGCTCATCAGGCAGCTTCTGCTTGAAGGTACCTGCATCTCTCAGGAGCACAACCACAGTGCTTTTCCCCACAGGGCCTGGCAGAGTTAATATTAAACTCTCCACCAATCCAGTCAAAATTATAAAAATAAATAAACATGGAAAACAATGTTATTATGCCAATATTTGTTGTTAATTCAAAGTATCACCGAGCAGGGTCTCTGTACAAATGACAATTGGGACAGAACTGCTATGGAGCTGCCTTGAGCTGTTTGATTTTCCAGCATCAGTCTCATTCCATGGCTATGACAATGGGAAGATGCCTCCAGCTCACATCCCAGGCAGCAGACCAAGAATTCAATGTTACAACTCACCTTAAAAGTTTTTTGACCAATCCCACAAAGCAAAAGCACACTGACAGTATTTATATCTGTATAGTATATATTCTATATTGACAGTAGTTCTATCCAACCACTGTAAGCACAGGTACCTTTGGTTAAACAATGCTTGCTTCTTTCAAATACAATACCTGCTTGTGAGCCTTCAAACACAATGCACAGAGCTCCATTATTAAGCTTCAAACTTCCTAATATCTCACTAGATAAACTTTTCTGCAGCTTAGAGAGTTATTCTAGCCAAGTGTTAATACACAGACCATTGTTCTGTTTGTCCTTGCTTTTCTACTTTTTAAATAATTTTTCTGCTGACCAATCTCATGGCTGCTGCTTAGCTCCAATCACAGTTCTGCTGTCTCTGGGGCCTGCCTTTTGCAGCTTTCCCAAAACCCTCTGATTCTGTGGATTCCCACACAAAGTACTAAGTTGTTTAAGGAATTAAACCGATGGAACAGGGCAGGAAGAGTGCGTTTGACAGAGCAGCTTCAGGCTTTACATGGAATGCTGAAAGGCAGTGGTGCCACCTGGTGATAGGATTTTAGTTGGAACTCCTAGAAACGGTACAGGAATAGGATTTCTCTCACTAAAATGATGTTCTAATAGCAGGAGTTTTATTATCACTGTGCATGGATCTGAGGGGCTGCCAGGGGATGCACCTGGACATGGAGCCTCACGCTGGAATTTTCTTTGGCTGCAGCTCAGCAGGGTCAGTTTTCCCCAGATCCCAAGGAGCAGGATTGTGAGGAAAATCTCTCAGAGCCAGGGGCTACTGACTTTAATTGCTGTCAACGGGGGTGAGAGGGCTGTGAGGCTGCTTTAATTTTAGTTTTACATCACTGTCAGCAAGGCAGAGCAGGCTGACATTTCCCTGCAGGCCTTCACCGTTTTCTCTCTGTAGATTGCCTCACTACTGAGAGATCTTTAGAGGAAGATGTGTTGAAAAGTTTAATTTAACATGGCCTGACAGTTTCAGTCCTCAGGGATTCCCTTTCCCCTGCTCCCTGTTGTGTTGTGGGGTTAAAGGTGGCTGTGCAGGCAGGGTCAGAGAGGGTTCCTGGGGATGGAAAGCCAGAGTTTTCTGGAAGAGACAGCAGGCAGATCACAGGAGAGACAAAGGAATTGCTCTCAGATCAGTAAGGACAGGGGTAAAAGAGCCAGCACAGGCTCCCTTGGTGACTTCTGTTGGTGCAGCGTGTCCAGAGGAGCTCCAAGGATGGAGCACAGTCTGTCAGCACCAGATGCTCCTCTGGGTGTAGGAAGCCTTCTGTACTTCAGGAAAAACATCTTCCCTGCTGCTGCTTTACTGTTTTCTCCTTCCATGTTAACCCTCAAAGCTTTGGACCAGCTCTCTCTGTTCTGAACACAGGGAGCAGCCTCCATCAAGTCAGAGTTGGCTCTGGAAAGCTGCTCAGCAGCACACAAGGGCAGAACAGCAGGAGGTTTGAGGTGCTCCACTTGCTGCCTGTGTGGCTGCACTGGCCTGAGGCGTGGCTCCCACCCCAGCTGAACACAAACCAGGTTTTGGGATTGACAGGGCCCCACAGGGGCTGTGCGAGATTTGTAACGAGGCTGGTGAAGAACAAGCACCAGGGTGAGGGGTGTGCTGCTTCCCTGCTTTACACCAAAATCACAGCACTCACTCTCTGCAGTGTGAGCCTTCACCCTCCTGCAAAGTGATGGGCTTGACCTTGATCAGATAATCCTCATTTTTTACCTTCAAACTCATGCCTGAGGTCACCAAGGGATGAATTCAGCACATGGCAATGTCATCACTCAGATCCACCTCTGCACACTCCTCGAAGCAAACAGGAGGATGTAGGAAAAGCTGCTACAAACCTTCTCTGCCTCTTCACAGAATAAACCAGGGCGGAGCCGATGCCATGGGAGCTGGCAGGGAATTCCTAACAAGCTTTCCCTTCCCAGTGGCCTCCAAACCTCACTCCTGAGGTTTAAACACGACTGACAATGGATATGCAGAACAGCTCTGACTGTAGCAGGGATCAAACACCAAAACTGATGAGATTATCAAGTTTTTCAGTGTTCTGTGAGATTTTAACAACAGAACTCACCCCTTCTTTATGCTTTTAAACTTCAGGTTTTCAGTATTTCCTAGTGGAGTGTACTGAAGTTAGGGACAAACATGTCTTGCTCACAAAGCAACCTTGCAACAAGAAGCAGCTCTTTTTGCAACACACTCCATGTCCCAGTGGACTTTTATTTTAATGGGAGAAAGAGGAGTTCAGAGAGTCCTTGTGTGTATTCAGGGGCAAAATAAATTGGAGATTCTCAGGTACCACCACTGCAGCTGAGACTCACCAGGGGGCTGAGGATGGGTCTGTGCTGTCTGGCAAGCCAGGGCAAATTTTACAAGATTTTTCAATTTTACATCGTTGATTTCTTATGCAATGACTGCTGTTTCTAGACCTATGAGAGGCAAACACTCCTCCCCAAAAAACAACACGGTTTTGGTCTTATACCAGACACATGAGCTGCTTGAAGCTCCTCTGGTCCAGTGCAAATTCCACTACAAAGGTAAATTTTAGATGGATGCAATAAGCATGTTTATGTCAGGAACCAAACTCAGCATTAACCTGTTGAATTGTGAACATTATTCCCATCCCATTAAAAAAAAAAGAAAAAAAAGAAAAAGCTTTGTTAGACAAGAGAGTTGTATTGAATTCACTTCTTTTATTGCAGTGACATCCCCCTGGTACAAAGTATTAACTGCAATAATTACGTTAAAACATTAGAAAAGCATTTGTGTGGGACAGTTACAGTACAGTGTCAAATCTTACATCCTCAAACCAAGTGGGCCACGACCCACTAACGCTCAAATATTTTAAATTATTTTTAGTTGTTTTTTTTTAAATATGTAATGTCAGAAAAAAAGCATATAAAAAGAATGTATGTAAAAGGAAACCTAAATACAAGTGAACAAATAAATAATTGATTTTCACCAGCTATTATTGTCTTTCTAAACCCATACAAAGGAACCTAATCTATAAGAAGGTATGAATTGCCATGTGTTAAGTGATTTAATTTTCCACTTAATTAATGATGATTGGAACATAAGTAAATTTGGCTTCAAAATCAAAGCAGGAGTTGGAGTGACTGCCACTAACTGACATCTGTTGCAGACAATTACCATTAACTGTTCAAATTAAGGTGAGCAAATAATCTTGGAACTTGCCCTCATCCCTAGCATTAGTGGACTCCTGAGAGTGCATGTGAAAAGCATCCTATGGTATTTCACAGACATGACCTTAACTATCCCCATTATGCATATTTAGATATACTTTATATAGTTTTATACACATATATGCATGTATACACACACTTCATTTGGTTTCTGTGTTGTGTTTACAGATCACAAGCAATGGTTTCCTGAATGGGCAAATAAACCTTTTTAAGTAAGTGTACCTGTGCACGTTTTGTTTTTGTAATTTTTTTTTAAGATAGCAGCACTAAGTCCATGCCATACTGTCCATCTGCTCAAAAGAATGTTACCCACAAAACAAGGAGAAATGTGGCAATGATTCCATATGCACAATGTGACCCACCTTATCCCCTACAAAACACTGTAAAACTTGTGATATTGATGTTGGTAGGTTTGATCCACATCCCCTCACCTGGAAGGAAACATCACTCTGACCCCACACTGTCTGTCTTGTCTTACAATGTTTTATCATAACAAGCTGGGTTCATGCTGGCATCAGTTATCTCACACTTAGCAGCAAGACATGCATGTTTGTTTTTCTTTAGAAGTTTTGAAAAAGTGAAATGATTCCATAGTCTCAAATCCAATTGACAGAAACAGCAAAAACTAAAAAAAAAAAAAAAAAATTTAAAAAAAGAGAAAAAAAAGGATTTTTAGCAGTTTTCCAAGACCTTGACAACAGTTTACACTGCACAGTGTATTTTTATCATTAATCACAAGAAGTTGAAGCTCTACCTTGCCACGCAATGATTATACTTTGTCCTTCAAAAGGAACAGTTACATTTCAATTTGATCCTGTATTTAGCAAAAAAAAAAAAAAAAAAAAAAAAAAAACAAAACAAAAAAAACAAAAAAAAGAACAAAAAAAAAAGCCAAAAAAAAAAAACCCAACCAAAAAACCTTTTCTGTGCATCCTTAAATGAAAGTCACTCACCCACTGGTAAACTGATCCAGTAGCATGTCCAATGCTAATATCAAAAGCTTGTGAAATGTTTTTAGGCAATCCTTTCTATCAAAAAAAATATTAGGAATTTAAAAAACAGTTCACATTACTAACCTTTATACAAAGGCTCAAGTGAAATTTCTTTTGCAGGTGTTTGCAGTAGACTAAATTATGAAATTTCCAAAATATACAATGAAAGGGCACACAAGACTGGCAGTTTCTTTATTGAACATAGAAAATGTATAAAGTAGGATGTATGGAATAGATCAAAACTGCTAGACGATAAAACCTGAGTATTATTTAATAAGACTAAATTCATTTTCTGACAACTGAATGAATTGACCTAAAAACATCTCCCCTAAGAACTTAGTGGTCCATTTAACCATTGGTTGAAAAATACGAGAGAACTGCAGCTTTTACATTTCATACTGGATAGCACAATTCCACATAGTGTTTACTGTTTTCTGTTAGATAGCATCACATTGCTTATATTATCCCCATTCAAGCCTTAAGTCGAGTTTTGTTTCAAAAATAAGTTTGAAAGTGACACTAAAACGTAAGAGGCCAAGAACTAGGACAGGTCTTTTATTTCCTTCCAATGTGTATTAAGGTGGGAAGCCTCAGCCAGCAAGATGAACTTGATTTCACAGCAGAGCTTAGACTAAGAGGATGCTCCTCTCTGCCAAGGTAGATAAAATCAGCTGTCTGTCTCAGACTACTGCCAAAGGAGCACACACTGTCAAATTTGAGAAAAAGGACCCTCTCTACAAGCATAATTAGTTTTATTTTAACTGCTACAAAACTTAGTGGCAGTAACATCAAGGATTCGCTTCAGTTCAATTGACCTGCCCCAATTCTCACCTTTAAATCTAACAGATAAAATAATTAAAAAAAAAAAACAAACCAAAAAACTTTCTGACGATAGAAAACATACAGTACTAAGAACTAATAGCTCAATGGAAGACTGAAAAGCAGCATTCATTTTTATTGTAATATGGAATAGACTAAAAACTAAAGGAAGTCTGATCGAAACTCTTAGTTGAAGGCAGATTTTGACATTCTATATAAATTTACAAAATAGGATGTATGGGTGAGATTTGGTTAATTTCAGAAGGCACCTCAAGGCTAAAAGGCTTTTATAAATCTATAATCCTTTCATTGATCAAAAATACAACATTTTATTGCTGCTATTCAAATAGCAAACAAAAAGCTCGTCTTGTTCTTCAGTCTAACAAGGAATCCTCCCCCATTAAGCAAGATTAAATTACAGAAAATATAGAATAAAACTGAAGATGTCACAACTTTTAGGAATACAGTGACTTTCCTTGTGTGCTTTCAAGTCAGTGAAATAGTGAAAGAAGAGTCACTTTTTGCCTTTGTGATGTTAATGAGCTGTAGAGCACGGCAGCCACTCTCCCCGGGGCACTGCAGTACCGTTCCATCACAGCTGTGCCACGGGCAGCACGCTTACGAGTAGAAGGTGAGGACACTCTGGTGATTCCCACGAACCAGGAGGATTGGTGGCAGATCTTTAGAGAGGACTTCCAGCCAGGCCATGTACAGTGCACTGGAAACTGCCCCTTTCCGTGCCACTGGCAAGCTCCTGCAAGCCACAAGGGAAACAAATTTCACTGAGCAGAAACACCCGGCCAGCTACAAGTCAGGTCCGAATAAATATCACAGATGATTCTAGAAAGATCTAAATGTTAAGTCAAATTTCCTAATATTTTTAATTTTATTTTTTACCCTCCTCATAATTCATGAGTTGAAAGTTTGTGTCTGAAACATCACAGGCATTTACATCTATTTCCCCCTCAGTTCTGGCCTGTTAACATCATTAATATTCAGGCAGCTTCATGCAGAATCCTCCTAAGCTGAGGACATTTTACTCATCTTCAGCATTTTAAAACACAGCAGTAAGAAATCTACAACCTACAAAAAAACCTGCCTCTTGCTTGTTCACACCAAAAGTAACCCCCAAAAATCTGTGAGCAAGATAATGGCTTGATTTATATGGAGAGATCCTCTAGAAAAGGAAATCAAAGGAAGGACTTGAGAAGGAGGGGAGTAACTGCAACAGGAGTAGAAAGAATTTGAGAATCCTGAGCTGCACCACAAATGTGGAGGTGATCAACTAAAGCAGCATAATCAAGAGCACAACAATAAAAGGAACATTTTTTTCCTTCAGCAGAATGGTGGCTCTATACTTCTAATAAATAAATAAATACAGTCAGGACTGAAATCTTGAATATGCCAAGGCAATGACCTGTTCCTGATCTGTATTTTCATTAATATTTTGAATTACAGATCCATATCCATTCAGGTAACAACACCACAAGTTAAAATAATTTACTTACATGACAATTATGTTAGCTGTACTTGAATGTTCTTTCAGCAACTCGTTTAACCTAATCTGTCTGTAAGTCTGTAAATAAAATTAAACTTGTTAGGAACAGCTTTTGTTTAAAAACTACAAAAAGTTCTTATAGAAAAATAAGGAAAGGGAAAACAGTATGACCAACTGGAATGAGTAATTAATAAAAAGCAGGTACTTCCATCTCAGGGTGGAAACTCCTCATTACCAAAAAACTTATGGCTGTAAGGCTGGGAAAAAAGCAAGCAGCAAACTCAAAATGTGCAAGTCAGCCAAGTGCTACCCTATTACAGGATGCCATTTATTTTCTCAGGCAAAGAAACACCTGAGAAGAAATACTTTTGTGTCTCTATGCTGCACAATAGCTTGGGAAACATGTCAAACCTTCAACTGCTCCTCTGCACCACACAGTGTTGCTTGGTTTCAGTGGTTTTTTTAAAAATAATAATTATTAGCTTGATTAAAATAAAAAAATTACAAACACCTGGCTATAGATGAAATTATTCTGAACTAAATGCTGAAATACTGTAGGAAAGCAGTGTGGCCCCTGCTCATACTCAAATACAGAACTTTTTGCCTTTGTGAGCCATCTAAATGGTTTTAGATGCTACTTTTTACCTGCTATTCATAAAAAAACTGCTATGGAAGAGAGAGAATTAACAGAACAGGAATTAACTCATCGTTATCACAACCACAAATGAAGTAGGAGAAGGAAGTTTTCACTGATGTAACATTCTAAAAAAAGCCAGAACCTTTGTTTTGTAAAGCTCAAGCTCATTATCTGTTATCCTCCATGGTTCATCCTCCTTCATTTTATCTGCAACTTCTTGTTCTTTATCATCCTCATGAAGTCGGAAGGGCTCTATCATTTCCTCAAAAGCTGCAATACTGGGAGGATCAAATGAACAAACATTAGAGCAGATAGGAGTCTTTATGTCAAAAATTATTTTCACAGGGTCAGAAAATAAGTTTTATTGCAATGTAAAGATGAACTGAAGTTTTTTTCCCCCTGCCTGTTGCAGTTAGAACATCAAATCAGCTTTTTGCACACGCAGATGTTGTGATTCAGCCAACAATTCACCATACAATTAAAACTTTACTCAGTTCAGAAATTTACCTCTAATTTTAAAAGCTCATCAGTACCATCCTTAAAAAAGGGACAATATCTAGGAGCACATTCTTCAGAACTAACTTTAAGGAGGAATTTACATGTTCCAGTAAAAATCAGCTATCAGGTCTCATGCCATTGCTGTTTGGATTCTGGCTTTGATCTTTTTACTCTGTTTCTTTTATCTCTTTCCAGTACCGTCCAAGAGCCACATTCAAATGAAAAAAACACAGATATCTAACTCAGTCTTCCTGCTGCACTTGTGGGAATAGGAATACTTAGGATTTATCAGGACTTTAGAGCAAAAACTTCAGAATAAAACCTTCTGAGGACCAAGGAGGAAGTAATTTCTGCTGGAAACCCACATTACCCCAACTTTCTTACCTACATTTCCTCCAGGAAATACCCACATCACACACACAAAATATCTTTGTATCTACCCTTGGTGGTCTTTACTGCACAATGACTTCACCTTAATCCAAACAAAGAAAACAAATGTGCTCTGCAAAAAGCAGATCTAAGAATAACATTATTGTACAGCACAGCACCTGTTGAAAATTCATCTTCCTCCACTTGGTTCCCAGCTGTTGTTAATACCTAAATGGCATTTAGGAATATTTTGGATATGTTGTGGGGATGTATCCACAGAGACGGAAAGAAAAATGCTCTCAGAAGTAATCCATGGATCACTTCTAATAAACAAAAATATTTCCACGTGATTCCAGGATCTCAGCTGTGATGCATAAATGGGTGCTCCTCCATCAGAGCTTACACCTTTCACAGCAGCAGGCTCCTGGAAACTGCAGATCCAAAGGCACCAGAGTGCCAGAAATACTTTGCTTTCCTTTGTTTCAGTTGCTCAGTGTATTCTGCACATTTAAGAAAAAACTACTAAAAAGGGTACAAAAGAACTCACATTAACTTTAGCATTTAGGCAAGTTCTAAAAGAACACTTTCCAATTTCCATGGTGTATCAAGACTTTCAGATAAATGCATGCCCAAATAAAAGATATTTTTACAACTTCAGCCTACTCAAGAAGGCCTGAGGGGAAGGGAGGATAATGGCAAAGGAGGGTATTTTTAGATCATACACATTCTGTTCTAAATTTGTGCTGAAAGCCATCTACAATTAATGCTTTTTTGAACTTGAAAGTAAGAAATATCATATGCATGATCATTCCTGTGTACACTGAAAGTCCAAGCAAGTCAAAAAAGGAGAGGGAAAAGAAAAAAAGAAAAACCCAAATCAGGCTATTTCAAAACCAAGCTTTGTTACCTAAACCTAGGGCATTATGAGATTCAGATCATTTAAGTTCTGGTGAACTTCTCTCTTAAAGATTGCTACAGACAAGGAGGTTTTTTTTTTTTAAACTTCATTTTTCTGAATTTATTTTTACAATCTAAGGGCCAGAGATTTAAAAAATGAAGATTTCTATATTCTTGGACATGGGAGTTACTGTTAATTAATTTCCCACATTTTTGTGAAACACTGAATAACACAGAACCATAACATATGTAGGAAAGAATGAAGTGTTCTAAATTAAAGAAATCACAAATTCAATGAAAAAAACAAGATGTGTTTTGAGACTTACTTTTCTTTCTTTGGCTTAGTATTAATATCCCCAAGGACCATAATATCTGAGAAGTCTATCCGAAATTTGCTGAGCAAAGTGGCCATCCTGCATCAGAAAAACAAGCTTTTTGTACATTATCACAATTTTTATTATTTCACAGGTTAAACAGATAGTTGTTTGGTAATAAAAACCACTGGTTTAAGAAACAGACAAACAAACAAACAAACAAAAAAAAAGGCATTTTAAATGTAACAAGGAAAAAAATCAAACGGACTTTCTATGACTATAAATCAACAACCTGCTTTGGGAAAAAAAAACCCAAACAGTTTTATGGCTTTAAAATAAGAAAAGAGTTCTCTCTTGAAGGCAATCTCAGAAAATATTTGGAAATATTTCAGATAATATTGCAGAAAAATTAGTTTGAGGTAACTCATCCAAAAACCATCTGGGGGACACAAAACCTTTTTTTCAGACAGGCAATAGAATATGATCACACTTCCAGCAAAGAACAACTGAAATAAGCCAAGCAGGAAGAGAAATAATCCAATGTGTAACATGCTGTACTATCATTTGAAATGGAATTTTTGAGGCAAACTTACGCTCTTCTGTCATGATCAATCCTGTTTATTTTCCCACCAATGAACACCCTGATCTTGCAGTCCTTCCACTTCTTCTTGGTTGTGATAAGGTAAGGAATCAACAGTGTCAAACCTGTGTTTTCAACAGAATTTCAGACAAATTTAGAAAATTGTACTTTGTTACACAGTACAGATTTTATATTAACTGACTGACAGATATCTATTAATATCAATCCAGAATTACTCCAGTAATTTTTTTTTTAATCAGCATTTAAAGGTTTTAAATTATGAAACACATTACCTCCATCATCAAAGAGCCACCAGACGTCAATATTGCTCTTGCCTTGTTTCTTCTGGAACTGAGAACTGGCATCAAGGAGTCTTTGGTCAGTCACATTTAAAGGAGAGGAGGAGCTCTTTGAATCTGGAAAAAACACATGGTGAAATTTTGGTTTTGAAGTGCTTTGCTTAATCACTTTGAAAATCATCAAATGCAACTCTTAATATTTTGTGAGGTACCTACTTTTAAATTAAAATTTTCCTTTACACCCCCCAACCCAACGCCAAGTCCTGATGGATTGGCTATAAACTGAACTGTATTCTGTATTTAGGGTGTCTAGAGGCTCATAATTTCAGCAGCTGAAGTCTTTTAGCAGGCATCTGAGAAATAAAGGATGTGTGAGGTCTCCATGCAGACTTTTGCCTGGACAATTTAATTAACTTTGCTCCAGAGCTTTGGGCCACACACTCTACCTCTTGCAAATGACAGAACTTCCCTAAAAATATGTAGGTAACTGATTTTATAAGTAAAAGTGATTCTCTCCTTAAATCCAGATTTCTTTATGCATGTGGTAAAATTAAAAGCTATTTATGCATACTGAGCCCTTTTGCAAAAAGTACTGTTTTGCATAACAAAGTTATTTGATTTACTGAGAACAAGACAATAATACCATTTTCAGTCAGAATAATACAGATCCCATTTTGGAAGTGCAGGAAAAAATCCCTGACCTCTTTCTCTTAATTAAAACCTCAGTCTGAGCAAGAGCCAGGAGTCTGACATTTGTCTCTGTCCTTATTTTATTAGGAATTTTTTAAATTTAGAGCACATCTGTGACTGATTTACATTAATATACTACTTTATTGCATACTGGGACTTCTTCCAAACTGCCATCTTGTGCTTCAAGATATAATCTCACTCCCCATTATTAAAACACAAAAGCCCCTAGCTGCTGAAATTACAAAGACAATGTCAAAACAGTTCAGATGAATTTCAGTTAAGGCAAAAATACTTGATTAACTCAGAACAAGCTAGTGAAAACTGCTCAGTTAATTTCTCAAAATGCTGATTTGAAAGAATACTTTGCATTATTTCAACATGTTCACCTCACTGGGTAGCTGTACTAAGCCTTGGTTTTGAGGATATTGAACTATTTGCAAATAAGAGAGCAACAACCACGACTATGGAAGGTACACTGAATAAAGTGAGGGCACCTGAGACACAGAACTGAGAGAGCAGAAAGGTCATGACTACATTTCAAATGTTACTTTACCAAAAGAGCTTTTTAAATTTTTTTTTTTTTTTAATTTCTACACTTATGCACAATCCTTCCTCAGTAGCAACTCCTTCTGGGAATTTCCACAATTCTGCTTTTTTTTTTCCCCCACAGCCTAGTCCCTACGGATGAAGCACATTCCAAAGCAGATATGAAGAAACAAATAAACATTGCATGGTTGGTATTTTCCTATCTGGTACTTAGGTGTAGAAAGAATTACAAAACAAAAACTAAAATCAACAGTGTGAATGAATGATTTAACACAAAAAGATGGAAAATGCCTGCCTTTATTCAACAGTGGTTGTGTTGGAGTCTTTCCATCCTCATCCTCCTCTGGAAGGTTTTTAGAGATACAAAATAAAAAGGTTAATTTCCTTTGTGATATTAATGAACACATTGCAAATGTAAATTTAAAAAAACAGAAAGCAAAGATGTGAAATGAAGCAGGTTGGTTTTGCACAGAGAAAAGCACACAAATGTAGTCTACAAATCCTAAGATTCAGTTCTACTTCAGAAAAATTACATATACCTCCACTGTCCATCTAACTATTAAGGCTTTTGCTTTGTAAGAAAATAATAAAGTTGTTTATTGTCATATCAAAGTATCTTGAACGATTTGTATCTGTTAATATGCACATAATATTCTAGTCTGAGATTTAAAAACCTTCATAAATTTAGCAGCCTTCCCATCACTTGGAAGATGTGGAGCACAATTCTCAGGCACTTTTGACTGTCTCTCAAACTCAGTTACAAAAAAAAATTACTTTAAGTCACTGCCTACCACCTGGTTTATTTAGGGGACTTGAAACAAAGATTTATTCTACATAGTGTTAAGATCTGACACAAAGTACTTACGAGATTAGACATCAACATCTATAAAAGCATAACTCCTCTCTTCCACACACCAAAAAATCCCCTAAATAATCCCTGGGCAAAGAGAGAGAGGAACTGAGGAGGAATGAGAGAGAGAAAGAGTGAGAATTCAAGGTTCATTGCTAACTAGCAGTTACCTTTGCGTGGAGTGGGAGTTCTTTCACTGGCTGATGGAGCAAAAGCTATGGAAGTGTCTGTCTCAGACTTCTTGCTATAATCCACTTTTACTATGACATCCTTGGCACAGGGAGACTTCTCTTGGGATGACAGCAAATCTTTGTGAAAGCAAAAAACCTATTAGAAACCACTGAATTGTTACAAATAGCATCAACAGAGATATGTGACTTTACTGAGTCAGTTTAAAATTAATTACAAGCTGCTGCAACTGTTAGACCACAGCAAAGAGGGCAGGAGGGGGGAAAAACCAACACAAAAATATTCTGTGAACTTCTTCAGAGCACAAAGAGGCTCCTCCCCTGAGCAGAGCTGTCATTTTCTGCTCCTCTCCCAGGCTGTGGCTGCTGATTGCAACCACACCACCTAAAACCAGGGCTGGGAACACTGTGGAACTACAACTAGAAAGTGATTAATAAAAAAAAAGCACTTGGTGAAATGTTTTCTGTTTCTGCTTCTAACTCCTAGAGGAAGATGAGCCTCAGGCACAGCACACACCGACTGTGTCTGTCTCACTATCAAGCCTTTTTTTCCAGGTTTGGCTTTTGTGGAGCAGCTGTCAGAGCTGAAGCAAACTCACACAGTCCCCAGTGGGCACCAAGATCCTGCTGACATCCTGGTGTTACATTCCCAGTTTTCTCAGCAGTGTTGTTTCCACACTGCAGGTTCACTCCTTGCCATTTCTCACACTCCTCTGCCCTCCTGCACACAGTGGCAGGCTCCCTGACTCTCTCCAATACTAAAACATTAGTCTTTGGGATTAGAAATACTAAAACATTGATCTTTTCCAGCGAAGGAAGCTCCTCTTTCAGGATGATGTTCCTCCTTGTGTCATTTCTCCTCAAGGTAGCAGCAGTGCATGAACAAATTACACATGTTCAAATCAGGGCTGCTACACCAAAGCTCACAGGCTTGGAATTTAACTAAAATTACACCATTCCACTTAAGAACACTAGTCAGAAAGCATAACCAAGTCTGCTACATAGAAAACCTTTCCAAATTTACATTAGAGTCCCTAAAGTACTCTGTGTAGGGGTTGGCAACCCACCCCAAACACAATGGCATCCCTGCATAGTGCAGTATTTGTTCTGATTTTACAATTTCTGGGCTTGAGCCCCAAATATTTGATGCCAAATTGCCAGCATCACTACTTAGCTTCAGGAAAGCAGCAGATCTTCTGGAAGCATATAATTTGCAAATACAAAAATGTGAAACACAGAAAATCCAAGTTCTGCTGCTGATCACAGGTTACTGTCTTACAGTTCAGACTTACTGATTTCACTGAATTTTTCTGTACCACAGCAGTGGTGTTTTACTGATTTTTTCACTGAGCTTTAATGTTCTCAGAATGCAGTTTTAGAAGGGAATTGGAACAGCAAATTCATCAGATGGAACAAAGTCATACCTTGGGCCTGAAGGTGAGAAATGTCCAGGCCCTCCTTGAGGCGAATGACGACTACACCATACTGAACATCAAAGGCATCACTAAACAAAATGGACAAGAAGAAAATATTTTAAAGATTTTTCTTTCCCAAATGAGAAATGCACCCTCCCTGAAAAAATTCTAGTGACTAAGCACTGCCTTTGGAAGTCCCAAATTATAAACTGGCTTTAGAACATCAGTTTCAATTCCAAACCACCAACTGAACATCATTTTAGGAAATTAATATTTAGAAAGGATACCTATTCCTTCCATTCTCTCTCTCCACTATGTAAACTGTGATTAAATAAAATCATCATGGATAGGTCACTCAAGTTCTGCACAGTACTAAGATCCACCAAGAAATTTAGATTTTTAGCTCCATCCATCAAAAAAGAGATTTGAGTACATCTTTTTGATCTGTGAATTAAAGATTTCTGACATATTTCCAAAATGTTTGGGTATTAAAAACACATAGGATGATGCAATTTAATATCAAATTAGCTGTAAGGTTAGCTGTAATGTGCCCAGACCCATTACATCTGATAAAGTTGAAACTCACTCCGGTCAAAAATAAAGAGGCAGAACTTCATCACTTTAGAAAAGAGCAAAAACCCTGAATAAATTGCTGAGTAAAAGAGGAGTAAAATTAGTAACAACCCCACCCCCAAAATATAAGACAAGATGAACTTGACCATATCATACAGCTTGCATTAGTCATTAATCACCATCCTTTACATATAAATACCTTGTTCACTGCAAACAACCATAAATCAGAGAACTCCCTCCCATATCATTTCCACAGACAGAAATTTCTCAGGATTTCACTAATTAAACACTTTCCTTTAGAAGGAGTAAAACTTGATTAGAAATGTTTGAAGTATCAATATATTCTATAATAAGTGCAAGAAAAACTCAGGTTGATTTGTTTTGTGTATTAGTGAACATTTTCATTTCATTATTTAATGTGTTAGATTTGTGGAGATTAGATGTGTTTCTATTTTGTGTGCTTCAGAAACTTTTAGTTTTCCAGAAGAATTTGACCTGCAGTTATTACCTCCTGAGGTTTCTTTAGGGATGTGGAGAACCACATGACTTGCTGACCTTGACAGATCTTCCTGCAAAAGCCATCCCAAAATAAAATAGGAAAAAAAGAAAAAACTAACCAATGTGTTTCCTTATTTTTCCACTGTATTTGGTGCCCTTGCTTTTCTCTTAAAGACCTAGGTGAGATGACTTTTTTTGCTCCTTTCCCAATATCTGCCTGTAAAGCTTAAAGCCCCATCCCGTCTTCTCTTTTAAAAGCACAGAAAATGAGAAATATAAAGCACAAAGGAAGTGGGTTAACCAGCACTTCAGCTGAACACAAAAACCTCTCTGTAAGTAAAATAAGAATTGTTTTTTACCTTAAGTGTTTGGGTAGCAGCACAAGTTACTCTTATCAATTTTTTCAGCCAGAACTGGTCTGCCTTTCAGTACTGTAAAGTTACTCTGGGATTTCCCTTCTCCTTTCTGTATTAGCCTGGTGTCACTGCTGTGCATCTTGTGAGCAAAGTGCTCCTCCTCCTTTTCAGACAGTAGCTCTCAAACCTCTGCCACAACTCTTTTTTGATACATAAAGTTATTATGGAGATTTCTAATCTGCTTAAACTATACAGATTTGCTTTTTAATTTCTGTATCAGAAAAGTCCCAGGGCGTTCAAGGCTGCTGAATGGAAAATCTAGGTCCACTTGAAGGAGACTTCATGTATCTAAGAACCTTCTTACTACCAAACATACTGAAATGGAACATAGCTAAAACTTTGTATTTTCTACTTACTGGAATAAATTGATGTAGGTTTCAACATCTCTCATATCACCTTGTCTCCAGTTTTTCTTAAATCCCACAACAAGGGTGTTAGGTCTCATTCTACCCAAACCAGCAGCCTAAGAAGAACAAGAAGTATTTTATAAATTAACATGTTACTGACACAACTAAAGGTTCTGTTTTCTGCTTAAGAGAACAGTATTTTCATCAGAGTTTTAAGATAATTTAGCAAAAGGACTGCATTTCAAAGTATAAAGCCCCTTCTGATTTTGATGTGCATCCTCAGCACTTTAATTTTTTTTTAAATACCTGCATTAAGTATTGTCCTCCATCCCTCAAGTCCTCTGCATGCACTGGTGCATAGAAAGCTTTCATCTTGTTTTTAATCAGCCATCGCTGATACTTGGCCAAATCAGTTGACAGCTCCTTCATGGCTTGCCTCCGAGGACCCTTTCAAAAGAAGGAAATAATAAGAGGGGAGGGAACAAGAATTAGGAATATGAGTAATGGGAGTAAAAAGGCCTCTCTCAATTTTTTAGTCACTGCTAGAACCAAATTCAAATTCAGAGACCCTCAAAACATGCTTGCACACTATCAACAACACCCCAAACCACAAAATAGCAGGCACTGAAGAACTTTTACCACCTTTAGGAAGAGGGTTGCTCAAACTTTAGCAATCTCATTCCTGCAGAGCACAACCCTCTTCCCCAGGGGGTGGGCATCAGCTTGTCCTCCAAAGCATTAACATGGTTTTAAAAGAAAAGGGCTTTGTAAAAATATATACACACAAATGCAGGATGACTTAGTATTACACTTTATGGGAGTCTTTGTATCCTGCAGACAAAGTCACCTCCTCTTTAAATATTTCCTTTATGTTATTTCTGTTGGGGTGAATCTTTTGTGTTCCTCCTAGACATCAAAATGCAGAAGACAGGACAAGAAATAATCAGGAACACAGCAGCCCAGTTTTTGCAGAAGGACACAGACTCAACCAAATGGTCAAAGCTACTGAAGAATGAGGCAGTGCCACCCTTCCTGTAAGAAAGTCATTTTAAATAGGGGAAAAAACATCCTCCCAAAGAATCTTTAGAGTTGCTTTCCTAAAAAAAGGATGACACCAGCTTATTCTTTTCTGTATAGCCCTACTTTTAAATGGCAGTGGTTACATCTGTGTTATATTATGTCTCTAGCATTCCTCAGTTTGTCCTTTCATATTCACTGAAATATTAAGTTTATATAGACTGAAATTAAAAGCTTTTTAAGACAAAGTATCTATATGTGGACTGCATTAACCTGATTTGCTTTAATCTGTTCATTAGATCAGAAGGAAGTCACACTTGGCAAGTGCAATAAACACATTCAAGACTAATCCATATTTTTATTCAAAGTCTTCCAGGTGTGTCACCAGCACCCTCAGCTTGGTGTCAAGCTGCAAACCTGCTGAGGGTGGCCCTGCTCTCTCCCTGTCCATGTCACCTATGAAGGATGTCCCAGACCCAGAACAAAGCCCTGAGCCACTCATCACCAGCCTCCAGCTGGACATGGAATCACTGACCATTGACCACAACTCCCTGGCTGTGACCATCCAGCCAACTCCTCCTCCACTCCATCCTACACCCTTCAAACCCAGGTCTCTTCAGTTTGGAGATGTCAGTGTCACACAGGACTGTGCTGAAGGCCTTGCAGAACTCTGGGCAGGTGACATGTGCCAGTCCTGGATTACATCTCTTAGTCACACACTTGCTAAAATGTTCATCATCATCACACTTCTGTGATGTGACAGAAGTTTGGCCTTAAGACATCAAGCAAAACTACACAATTCCAGTGCGGTACAATGCATTTATCTAAGTTTATCAGAGATGCCACAGCCTCTCTGTAGCTAAATGAAGTTTTGGTACAGATCACTGTATGACAGCAACCCTGTATCTCAACACAGTTCATGACAAGCTGATTCTGAAGAAATCAGCGACTTGAAAACTGCTTCCTTCCCACCATCACAAAACCACTCAAGTCATGTAAGACACTAAGTAGTAAGAACTGTTAGAATTATATCCTTGCAGAACCTCTGCAAACACATCCTCAATTGATATTCTGATAAAAATACCCAAGGATACTTAGTGAAACAGCAGGGGTTGGTCAGAAAGGGAAGAGGAAACACTTGATAATTAAATTATTCTGATAACTGAAGGAATAAAAAGCTACTTGGAAGGTTAAAAGCGATTTTTAGCTATTAGCTAACCTGATATTGAGTTCCCTCCCAAGCTTTTTAAGAACTCTACAAGGGAATCAATCTCCCCATGTTCAATTAGAAGTGAAAGGTCTTTCAGCATTTAAGCATCAAATTCTCAAAGGTACTGATTTTTTACAAATGTTCCCTGTAGTACACCTAACTGGCATAGTCATGACCCAAAAATTAGCAAAACTTACCAGTAAATCTCTTCATGCACTTTTTAAAGTCTAATGATGCTTTCATTTAAAAAGAAAACAACGCAAACAAATAAACAACCCAAAACTTAAACATGAGCCACAAACAAAGTCAAACACGTTAAAAAAACTGAACCAAACAACAAAGCAGAGAGAAGAAAAACATCACCAAGGTAACTTTATGAAGACAGAATCAACTTACCATATGTACATGGCCACAGATCATCAAGCCCACATTCTTGGTGAAAGCATGGACAAGGTGAAGCAAAGCTGGACGTGCATTCGGAGCACCCGTCATAATTAAGCACTGAGGTCTAGAATTATGAGGGGGAAAAAAGAACATTGGAATTAGAATTAATCTGGAGTTCTGGGGGTTTTTAGTAACAGAAAAAGGTCTTCCAAATATTAGCCACAACAACATATTCATCCCTGCAAATGTAATAACCTCATCCACTTTTACAAGACTATGTTAAATTAAGAAAAGATCAGCTGTTACCCAACTGTCAGCAGATCTATGACTAATTGCATAAAAATTCAATAATCCCATTAAATCTGAAAATCTACACATTTAGAAAGTTCAAGAACAGATTTTTAAGATTAGGTCAGAGGGATTAAGTTTTTCTTCCCCACTGATAAGTCACATCCCTTGCATTTTGTAGTTTAAAATCTTCTGTGTACAGCAGAAATTCTGGAATCATCTGCTCATTTTTTACATTACCTTCTTTCAGAAGACAGAGCCAACCTAGTGCAAGTAAGTCAAAGGCAACTTTTAAATCAATTTTAAAAGAGGAAGTGTCCAAACTTCAGAAGTCATTACAGGAGATCACTTTTCATCATCATCATAATTAACAGGTGATACTATATGAATTCCCTGAAGTAATCTCTCTCAATCTCTTCAGCTGCTCCATTCCATTTTCATGGGTGCTTTGTTAAAACTGTGCTGCTTACAGGTTCTTCAGCACCTCAGAAGATGGCACCTGTACTCGTAATCCCACCTAATCTGTAATTCCATTTACTTGGATGAACCACAGGAGATGAACATGGCCTTAAGGGGAACCCTGACAGCAAACCTTGTGACGGCAGCCCAGTGAACAGAGAATTTCCTGTCTTTGAGTGTTACCTGAAGTTTTTCACGTGATCTTCCACTCCTGAGAGCCGGATGGAATGCTGCAGAGCATTCAGGTAAGTCAAGGCTTGAGTTGAGGATCCCCAGTTCACATCTGTTCAAAGATTGGAGGTTCCAGTGTGTTATTTACAGTTGTCTGTTGTAAAGCTTCATAATCACAAAACGAATGCTGGACACTGACTAAGCCCACAGATTTAAACTACACATTGCTACATTTTATACAATACTAGTCAACAAACCCTACAGCTTAACAGGCAATCATATTTAAAGATAACATTTCTGTACAAGTTTAAGCAAAAAAGTTAAGGAAGTGAGTAAGTGGCTTTTTTAATCTCCACATTTCAACGACCACAACAACTTCACAGTCAAAAGAATACCACTTGAGGAAAAAATGCTGTGCTATTTTATACTACAGCAAAGAAAAAACTGAATCTCAAAACATTGCTTAAACAAAGTCAGGTACTTTCAGTGGAAAACTGCTAGATTAAGCAGATCCTTTCAGATTATTATTTTTAAGAGGAAAAGGAACACTCCACTATCATCATCTTCCTCCCATACACATCTCTTGATAGCCACGATGAATTTACCATTTTCCATATGCACCTTTTCATCCAATTACCATTCAGACGTTTGTGCCTAAGTGGCATCTTCATAATTTGGGAGGAGGGGGAACAGCAATGACTAAGCAGGCAAAATTCCATTTAATTATAACTAAAAAGCCTGAAACAGAAATTTAATCTAGTGGTCCAAACAGAAAGAAGTTGCTGGGGTTTTTCCCTGACAAGGCCATATTTTTTTTCCTTCTTTCCCCTCTCCACAACCAAAAGAAGCTCCTGTACATACCTGGCTTCTTGTAAGTTACATAGATGTAAAGCCCAAGGACTATTACATAGGTCAGAAGTGCTGCCCACCAATTAATGACAAACATTACAATGCAGCACAGAATAGCTCCAATGAGGGAAATCCACATATTGTAGTATTTGAAAGCAGGCCGCCAACCTAGTCAAAATAAAATTTTGGAGGGTAAAAAAAAAAAGGAGGGGGAAAATTAATTTAAATTAAAAATGTAAAAGAAGGAAGGCACTGCACTTTTTTCCCTTCCCTTCCCCGGTATTCTGGGTTTATTACATGTGAACATCTGAGTTTCAGTGATGTAAATGCAGACTGGCACATTTATGCTTTCCATTTTCCAACACCTTTCAAATGCATTTGCAGCTTTCTCACACAGATAAGTAAATGTTCCTAATTTTTCCCCCTAAAAGCACAGCTCAGAAGGGAAATTTCAGGATGCTTGTGCTAGTGTGTCTATTGAACCAAGCTGCCTGACATTAGATTTTTCCTTTCAAAGGTAGAAAAGCATAAATCATCATCTCAGATCTCAGTTTCTTACATAGTACTGGTTTTAGTTGTGCATTTTTACTGTTTTCACATAGAAGCTCTCACTACATGAAAAGGAGAGGTATATCCAAACAGAACTTGGGTACATCCAAGTACTGGACTGCCAGTGTTTTACATCATGTGCCACAAATTTATACAAAATCAAGTATACACACCTCCATGAACACATCCAAGATTAACAAGTGCATTAAATATAGAGTTATTAAAATTAGAACTGTTGTGCAAACTGTTATACCCACCCTCTGACAAGAAAAATAATAAATCTACCCATTCAGTAACTTAAGAAGCTTTTAGGGGAGTTATTCCAGTACAACTGAATATGGACTGGACTGTATAATGTACATCTGTTCTGCAGGTACCAGGTTTTAGCTTATTCCTGTAGTTTAACCCACATTAAAGACTATAAAAATGGGGCAATACCACCAGCAATTCCTGTTTCTTCTTGTCTGGAACATGAAACATTAACAGAAACTGAAGACAACAAAAGGTGGATTGCCAGCACCAGCTACTGAATTAGCAAAAATGCTTTCTTCCTGAGTTTCTGAGTAAACTCTGAATTATCTTGTGTCCCCTCAGCAAAGATGACAAAATCAGTAGCCCCCAAGCCCTACTGCATCACCCAGTTCTCAAAACTTCAGAAAATCCAATGAATACAACATATTAAGCTTTTAATGCCATGAGTAGTTCCTACCTGGAGATTTTGCAAGAGAAGCATGGAATACAGAGAAGTTAATCAAGGCATATGAGGCCAAGAAGAAATTAGAAATAATTGGAGCAATGACATTCAGTTCAGCTGTAAAATGAAAAACAAAAAAAAAAAAAGAAAGCACGGCGTTATCAAAGGTATCACCCAAAGGTTTTGAAGATTACAGTGAAAAAATTCTGCTGCAAAGAATCTTATTTTTTGATATACTCTAAGAAAATGCAGTTTACCCTTTTGCTGACAGAATTTATATCAATGATCTTCTATTTACTAAGTTATCTTTTTAACAGTTAGGAAGTGTAGCTTTCAGCTTCAAAATATAAGCACTGCCAAGTGTTCTAGAAGCACTCTGGAAGCACTGCATACTTTCTCAAGATCATTAATTGAGAAAAATTTCATTCCCAGCAGGGCTTGGATCAAGCAGTGCACTAACACACTGGGTTCTGAAGAATTCTAGAAGATTTAAATATTACAGACCAACACCATCACAACAGTGATGTTTACACCCCCTTCAGTGAGAGGGAAAAACCTGATGCTCTCTCCTTTCCTTGAGGCAGCACGGTACAAAATATTTTTATGTGTATTCTCACCATCATTAAACAAAAAGTGATCAAAATGCAGAATGTGCCATCCTAGTCTGCAAGTTTCTAGCTGCAATCAAGCTTCCATTCAGCATGGCTCAGCAGGGACCCCAAGGGTGTATCTCTGCCTCAAGCAGATGTGGAGGAAGGAGGACAGAGCAAATTGGGAAAAGAAGTTAAAAGCACTGGCACAGGACTCATAGATGGACACAGCACAATTAGTTTGCCACCTACAGAGAACATGTGTCATCATTTATAACCTAGAGAACCTTTAGCAACAGCAGTGTCAGCACTCAGCTCTACCATTTGTATCTAACAGGAAGGCACATTTTAAATAATATTGCTCATGCAAGATTGCATTTTACTGAAGCTGCCATTATTAAAAATCTTAAATAAACTTTCATATTTACAGGATGTTAACACTGTCTCAAGCAAAGGATGTATTTCTATTGACTGGTAGCACCTAAAGACAGATACCTGTGGTTAAAAAGAGAAATGCAGTTAAAATTTACTGCAGCTCTTGACAGAGTTGTGTCTACAAGATAGGACAAAGTAAGCCTCAAAATAACCAGATTTAGAATGCTGACTTAGAATTAAGCTGTGCATTAGATCTCTAGGACCCTGTCATCAAGTTCACAACAAGCACTGGAATGCTTTCTGAAGGACAAAAGGGGATTGAGATTTACTAAAATTTCAAACTAACCGATTAGTATGAATCCAAGAGCAATTAAAAATGTTAGAATATATCCTCTCAGTGGTTCATTGTTCTTCCCATAGCCTTTAGCAAACATCTGAAATCCTGGGTAAATGCTGTCCTTGCACAAAGCCTGAGGGAAAAAATTAAAAAAAAAAAAAAAAAAATTCAAGAGTCAACATGCATTTTGCTCATGCCATCTTCCATTGCATAGTATCTTTCTGAACACTTTGGATAGTTTATAACCACCATACACTAATTGTATTCTCAACTGTCTTTGCATCTTGACATTTTGCATTTCCACTTCTCTATCCTTAAGTAACGTCCACCTGCAAGAAGAAAATTTGCTTTTCTCTAATTGTCTATTTTACTTGACTACTGTCTTAAATCACAAAGTCTTTTTTTACATATTTTATTTTCTCAGGAAGTGGAAACTTTGCCCAATATACACACTAGTTTTCTGCATCAACAGAACTGACTCCCCACTTAACTTCTTTTAACCCAAATTAAGACAAAGAAGGAGATTCAGCAGTTAAAAAAAAGACAGAGCAAAATACACTCAGGAACCCCAACAAACAGTAACAAACTGTTCTCCCATTCTAAACAACAGGTAAATATTAGAACAATCCACTGATGGATAATGATGGCAGTATGTCAAAGCCCCCTTTCAAAAATCATGACTCAAAATTAATTATTCTTCAAAATGTTACCATTTTCTTCCCTTACTTACCTGGAAGATTTTAGGGGCACTCACAAGAGATGCTAATGCAGATGACAGTGTGGCTGAGAAAATACCTGCAGTAATCAGTGGTGCAAATCCTGATACCATGCTCATGACCTGAAAACCAAAATAATTTTTTAAAAATATGTAAAAAAGTACACTAAACAAACAGATGGCACCGTAACTACACAAACTGAAAAAAAATACTACACACTCTTCACTTAAAAGCTGTCTGAATATCATGCATTCATGTAAATGAATGAGCTAGAGACAGATCAGGGAATATAAATGCACCCTGATTTCAGAACAAGAGGCGGTGGCTTTTCATACAACATAATCTGAAGCTCAAATTATTAAAGGCAAAAGTCTTCATTGGGCACATAAGATTAGAAAGAAGCAGTGGAAGACGAAATACTTTGGAATGTATTACATATTCCAACTAACCTATTGCTAACTAACATGGTCTCGGAAACCCCAAGTGATAAAACGTGTGAAAACCATATTCCTCACAATCTCCATCATTTTAAGTTAGGCTTTTTTTTCCCAGTCAAAACCTGAAGGTCCAGACAAACTTGCTTCCTATCTCCCCAAGATCAAATCCCAGCACATCTCTGTAATCTCAGTGACAGAAGTCAAATGTAAGATGAATAATGAGCTGGTACCTTCCAGTACCTCAAGGGGCTTTAAAAAAAGAGGGAGATTATAAGAAGTGAGTGCCATCCCTGTCCATGGCATGTGGATTGGAAGATCATCTTTAAGGTCCCTTTCAACCTAAATGAATCTTATATCTGTGACTCCACTTTTCTACAGATTGTATCTGTACTATAGCTGCATGCAGCTTTGCATCTATCATGTGATTTAACATATACAACTGTGTAATTAAAAAATGTTCATGGTTTAACAGATTACTTTCCTTTACAGGGAAAAAAAGCTGAAGTTGCTTTAAGACAGCCAGTGCTGAAGAATTTTAGCCAACAGACCAAACTCATCAGGGTGCTTTTCAAGCACAATGTGGTTCTGCATCATTTGCACTGCTTCCTTGCCTTTTTCACCCCGGCAATCTCATTTAAATTATCAGGAAAGCAACTGACGGAAGGCAAGAAAAAACACACAGAAGTCTCCTGTTTTGAAGTTATTGTCACCTGAAATGGTAAAATCTTGCTGCCTAAATAAATCTTACTAGGTCAGATGTTTTCAGACATAATGTAGAGATGGCTGATGGAAGTTTTGTTCACTAGGGCTAAATACATGGTAAAATTTAGTGGATTTCTCCAGACCAGACTGACAGTGACAGCTGGGCCTCTCAGTCAGCTGAATCTGTGCACTACACCAGGTTTCACAGGTCAGTCTAAGGCATGCCTTGCTTGAAAAAGAGAAATTTAATAAATGGAGGTTGCAAAAAATGAGACTAAAGTGTCTGTCAGAGTAGTGTAACAAATGAAGGAGAGAACTTCCTGAAGCCTACTTGCAAGGTTATAACAAAAAAAAGGCATGCCAGGACTATAATCATAGAGGAGTAAGACTAACAACACATCTATTAAGCTATCTCTCCTATGCCCCAGTTCAATTTAATTTTATAAGCAACAGAAAAAGTTAGTTTTAAATGGTAGTTTCTAATAACCCTACATTATGTTACAGAATAAAATTTAAGAGGTGTAAATGCTTTACTACTTTTGTAGAAAGAAACTTTTGCTGTAACAATATAATTAAATTATTGCACATAATTTTTATAAAAGCAGTGTGTGAATTTTTTTCCCTGCAAGGATGGCTTAATCAATCTTCCCTCATTACAGAGGGAAATTTGTGTACAAGTTTCCCTCACTTTTCTTCTCACATGTAAAATATTTTGATGCCTTTACTTTATTACACTTGCCTCTACTTGCTATTTGCTTCTGACAACTGACTCATCTTTTACATTCTCTTTCTGTCCAATGCCTCCAGTTATTGACACTCTCTATTTTTGACTATTACCCTCTTTTATAAATTTGAGAGATATCCCAGCAAAGCCTATGCAAATAATAACTGGCATTTTAAAAGCTAGCAAGTTATGCCTTAGGTTAGTTAAATGACTTTAGGAAGCTTCTCTAAGCTAGGAGAATACAGGAGGAACCAGATCCAGCAGAATCAGTGTGCCATTGTGTTAAACTCCCCTCCCTCCATGCCCAACACAATCCAGACCTCCTGACCATGAACCAAGGAGCCCACAAAGGCAGCTACCCATAGCACTGAAATTTTCATCCCTGTAGGGTAAAAGGGCAGAGTGGCCCTGCAACCACTGGTGTGCAGACACACACATACAGTTCCTGCTGATAAGGGCCTCATTATGTTTGCCTGGCATTTACAGTTAAGGCAGTTTCCTAAATTTCAAACATTTGGGATCATGAAATACCATATTTTGACTATTCAGTTCCTGGGGCAAAACAAAAATGCTGTATTAAAACAACTGAGTTTCATTCCACTTTCAACTTTCATCCAAAGTTGAAAAAAATAACTGCATTTTAATAACCCAAAGCTGTAACTTTTGTTGAGAAGATCTAGGCTGAGGTTGTAGAGCCCAGAACAAATTTCTGCAAACACTCTTCTACCAGATGACAGCCTGGGCACAGAACAACCACTGAACAGAAATATCAGAAGGCTGTGAGGACCTGTAATTCACTGTAACAGAAACTAAAGATGGTCTTCCTAGGCAGGTCTCACAGCCAGTCTCACCTCCTGTCCTCATTCAGAGTTTCTAATCTAAAATTTCCACAGGTAAATCATACTACAAGTCATCCATCTGCTGCCTGAACACACCCAAACCCTGAGCTGACCCAGCAGAACCTCAGATCAATTCTTTGCCAAAAGAACTGACTTGCAGCACAGAGTGTCCTGAAGTGATGAAGTCATTACACTGTGAACACAAACTGGCACTTTCTGCCCCAGAACCTGCCTGTTTTCAAGCTGGAAGAGAAATACAACAATCCTCCCTCACCTTAGGGATTTATTTTAATTTGTGCAGCATTTTTTCTCAGTAATTTACCATACAGAAAAGAACCTGAGAAGCGCACAAGCACGGACACCCTCCTTCCCACACACACCCCACTCTGCGTATGAAAAAATTACCTCTCCTTACAGCTAACAATCAGAGATACAAAATTGTGAGCAGTTCAGTTATGAAATGGACAAGTGTCTCATTAGATAAACAGCCTCTCACACAAACATTTTCCTTCTGACACCTTCTGAGAACACAGAATGAGACTCTTCTCAGAGGTGCACAGCAAAAGCTGGGAGGGTGAGAGAAAAAACAGCAAGAGGAAGTCCCACTGGGTATTAGAAAAATGAAATTTCACAGAGAAGGTTCTCAAAACTCCAACAAAGCAGGGGGGTGCGAGGGGCACCACATTCCCTGTGCTGCCTCTGACCTTTAAAGTGACTTTTCCTAATTGACAGAAACTCTTTTTTCCACAGAAAGAGGCAAGAATAATTTGGGAGGCAGAAATACCCTGAAGTACAAGTAACGTTTATGTTAAGAACCTTACAACAGTCATGACTTAAAGACACAGAGGAAACCAATTACAGGCTATTCACAGCTGTGTATCTCACAATATGTTGGTTCTTTTGAGCTTAAAACAAACAATGAAAGTCATCAGATTCTGCAAATTTGTCAATCCCACAACAGCAATTCTGACTTCCCTGAACAAGAACAAAGTTAACACCTCACAAGATACTCACATTATTCCGCTATAAAAATTTCATCAGTGGATTTCAGCTCAACCTCTAGCCAACTTTTTGTACACATGTTAGAAAAACTTTGGGCAAAGATGGGACTACCATAAACCAGACTGAAATCAGTGAGCAGTAAGTTCATTTTCCTTGGATTTTTTTCAAACCCTTACCAACAGCTCATGACCACCCCAGCTGGCTGTGATGAAAGACTGTGAATTACCCCTAAACTTGTAGAGGATTTTTAAATACTGTAACATCATGTTTAATGAAAATTCATGACCTTATTACCATTAAAGGGGATGCTGTGATAGACACGTAAAACAGTTTTAAAAAATCAGCGTATTTTCTAAAAAACTTTAAAAATTTAGCAAGCAAATTACTGACAGAGGCTACCTATGATTAATCAGCATCATTACTGAAAAATCAGTACATTTACCCTCACTGGTGAATGATGACATTCAGGTACCTAAAGAAAGCTGCAGCACCACCACCTCAATCTGAGCAGTTTGCTCAGAATAAGAGTAAATATTTATACCATCTGTGTGTAAACACCTTAGAGTTTTCAACATGTATTCATTCTTTTGCATACCAGCTAGAGTGTACCACACACCTATTCCAGATTAAACTTGTATTTATGGAGGTGAGTATATATAGCTTATGACTTTTCCTGACAAGCAACTAAAAAAACACAAGCCAACAAATCCAGGAAAAAAACCAAGGAAAAAATAAACAAGACCTGCCAAAACAACAGGCAACAAAAAACGCAACCAACCCAAAAAACCAACCAAGAAACCCAAAACCAGCAAAAAAAACCCTTCACAGCTCTGCCAAAACAACAAACAAACAAAACCCAACAAAATCACACCAAAAAATTCGCCCAAAAAACAATCAAAAACACCCCACAAAAAACCAAACAACAACAAAACACCAAACCACCAAAAAAACCCCACAAATAAAAAACCCACCAAAAAACCAAACTGAATCAAAAAGAGGAGAAAACCCACACCAAAAAAAAATCTCAGAAAGCTGAACACAAAACCCAATATACAGACTGAGGAGGAAGTTTTATACCTGGAAATTGTTCATCAGCCCATAGTGACACCCCTGAGTCTGACAGGATGAGAAGTCATAATTCAGTTTGCAGGCTGCACTCGTGCAGTTTGCCAGCTCGTTGACAATGGTGTCATTGACATTCCCTGTGGCATCTCGAACTACACAGGAACCTGCAATGGACACAACAATAAAAAAAAGGCATTAGCAAACTGAACCTGAATTTAAGGGTATGTGTTAATTCCTTTTTGTGTAAGCATCATCTAACAGAGCATCATTAAAATACCGCATTTAGTTTTTTAACATGCTACAGTACTAAGCTCCTCTTCACTATGAGGAACAAATACAATCAGAGCCAACTGCTCCCTTGGCTGAAACAATCTTTAGTTTTTTAATATATCTGATTGTAGGAAGAAACAGAAAGTTTTAGCACTGGGGAGAACCATGCCAAGAGACTTGCAGAAATTTAAGAGCACCATCTCTGGCAGTGCCCAAGGCCAGGCTGGACACAGGGGCTTGGAGCAGCCTGGGCCAGTGGGAGGTGTCCCTGCCATGGCAGGGGTGGGAACTGGATGATTTTCAAGGTCCCTTCCAACCCAAGCCATTTTATAGTTTTATGACTTCATACTTTCTCTTTTGGTCAATTTTCCTAAATGACTGCAGATTTATTTTGTGTGTAGAGATGTTTGCAGACAGGTATACATTTTGTTGCAGCTTTTTTTTTTTTTCAAGTAACTATGACGCAGCCATTAAAAAAAAAAGTTTCATGAAAGGCTGTTACAACCCATTTCCCAGTGTTTAAGTGAGCCATCTCCTGTGTGACCATGGTATTTTTTCAGTTGGTTTCTTAGTGAAAAACAGACACAGAGTACCATTTCTCCCACATTCTTTTATAATCATCATCTTGACTACTGTCTTTTGTTCATCCATGATTACTTTTAATTTTGCTGGTCAAGAAAATGCTGGAGAAACAGTATTTCTGCCTGTAAGTGTTAAGAAAAACTAATGGGTACTAAAATACCATCAAGTCTTCTATTTCAAGGGGGGTTTGTCTCATATATGACAAAAAGTAGATCAGATTAAGCACTATTTAATATTCTGTGGTCTAATAGTAGAGGTAATCAAAGTGTCTGAACACCAGGAAATACTCTGGGGACTAAAATTAAATAAGGAGTGGGGAAAAGTCAACAGAGTCAATAAAACTCTTTTACTTTCATCTTTTAGGAATCTGAATGACAAGAACTCCTTGCAACAAAACTCCATGACAGCTAAGGACCTAAATTAACTACTTGCAAAAATTAAGTAAGAAGGCAGAGATCTCCTGCAAGTTTAAGTTTATTCAGTTATACTCCTAGGTATCTATGTATGTTGTCTCTCTTCCATGGGGAAAATTAATTTCTGAATAGTTATACCATATTTAAATTCTTGTGAGCCATCAGAACTTGATTAACAGCCCACCACAACACCTGGTCCCAGTAGGTGGACATTAATTAATTCTTCCACTCCCTATTTCTTTTTTAGTTACTTATTATGCCTAATTGGTGAAATTACAATAAGTTTCCTACACCACACACCTGTCTCCTAAGCTTTTCTTGTGAATAAGTATATGGAGGAGCTGAGGTTTTTTTATTGTTTTCTTGTTAAACTGGGAGTAAGAGCTCTGTAAGAGGAAAATGTTTCCCTTTCCTCACTATTCAAGCATTTGCCCCAGCCACTCAAGCAGTATGTAATGGATTTGACAACACACTTCTCAGCTGAAATATTTGTAAACAACATTTTGTTGGTGACAAGACTGCAGTGGCAGGCCAATTATACTGAACAACTCAATAAATACTTCAGTGCACTATCACAGCCCTCCTCTTCCTCATTCTGTCAAAGTTCAAACTCAGCTTTGGCAAGACTTTCAGACAGGCAATGAAAATGTGGCAGAAACAGACATGGCAGTAGGAACAAACTTAATGTGGGCCTTACTGAGAGAGAATGTAGAACAGGCAGGCAGGCTCTGTTCTCAGCTGAACACACTTAGATAAAAGTGTCTTCAATAATAAATGTTACTTTCTGTAAGACTCATTCAGAAAAGTTTTATTTGTTTATTTGCTTCTGGCAGCATTTTCCCTGAAAGTCTTTAGGTCGTCCCTCCTGTGAAAAAAAGATTTCACCTTTTCACAGGCATTTACAAGCATGTTCCTGCCAAACTGAAATAGAGCTTTGCCAGGCTTCAAGCATGAGAAAGTTTACAGCCACCTCTATTAAGTTATCTCATTAAAATATGAATTCCAGAGGTACTACAGCCCTTCAGAGTGCAGTTCAGAGTGTTTAATTTTACTAGTGCTGCAAACACAGTTTGGCTCTTGTGAATTAGTTTTACTTTCATAACTACAGGAAGCAGGTCATAATGCTACTCAGAACTTTGGCTTTTTTTTTTTTTTTTGTTAGAGCTTCCCTTGTTCTTAAAGCAGTAAATGTACTTCTTTGAAATCTACTTTCCAAGATTTTTTAAGCAAATTTGCCTGTGAAATCTGCCTCCTCATGCCACCTGCTTGTCTGCCTCAGTCCTTTGCTGAATTATGAAACTGAATTATGCATACCAGTGTCTCAGTTATCCTTCTGAAATAGCTGCCTAGCTCTAGCAGCTAGGATCAGTATTTTTCCATCTTCCTTTTCTACTCAGTTTAGCTTTCTTACTTACTACAGAGCATACATGTAGTGAGTTAAGTTCGGAACAGCTTCCTCCTCTTCAGATATGACTACTCTGCAACATTTACTAGTCCCCTCTTTATTGACTTGCTTACCACTACTCTGGGAAAGGAATAAAAGCATTTGTATTTGTCCAATACTCCTAATCCAATGCCTCAAAAGGAGCTGAATGTCACTCATGATCTGACTCCTGCTGCCTTTTCCTAATGAGCAGAATTCAAAGCGTAAGTCAGTACATGGCCGAACATTTCTGATTAATCAATTTCACGTCCAGTTGGTTTTGCAAACTGCTTCTTTTGTCAGTTTTTATACTGCATTTTTCACGTTTGGAAGCTGATCAAAGTATTCCATTAATAAGCGAGTATTAACAGTAATTTCAGTCTTGTGTGGGTTGAGGTTCCAAAGGATTCAAATTTGGTAGCAAGAGGTCTACGCAGTCAATCTAATTAGGAAATGAGTGTAGCTCATTATGCTGCATAAAGCACAATCACTACAGAGCAACTATTTGGCAGAGCTACACTCCCACGTTAGCCAACAGAGGCAGACTAGCAAGATTGGTATCTTTGGAAAGGAAGTATCATTAGTGGTAAGATCAATGGTCCTCTTGGAAATGGGAATTTCATTCAAAAGGCACCACAGCTACTATAAAACAAGGTCTTTCATGTAAGAAAAATTTTTATTGCTGTCAGAAACTAGTTTATGTGACATGACTAAAAAATGTTTCCAATCACAGGGAAGAAATGGGCATGATTCAATTACAATCCTGTAATCCTAAAGTTACTTGAATTATTTTATGCGTGGGAAAAACGTAGTAAACCACTGGTACTGTACAGCAAGACTGGTATCAACCCCAGGGCAACTTCTACAGAGGATTTCAGACAACTGTGGGGTGGGAAAGACTGGGAAGAGAAAACGCAGATCAGCCTGTGATTATTTCTCCTCTTTACAGAAGAACATGACACTTCCAAAGGTGGGCTGATGAGAACTGAAGGCCTTTCTTGGTCTCCTCCCTCAGCTGGGGAATTACTGCTCAAACATCCTCACCACGGTGCTGTCTGATCATCCCACAGCTCCCTGCAGGTATGTGGCTGATCACCATAATCCTCAAAACAATACAGGTGTTTTTTCACTGGGTATTTCCTGAAAACATGCTTTTCTAATCCAGGGATTATCCCACTGCTAAACTGTAAATCCTTTAATGTAAATAACTGCAACAATGAGGCAACACCGATAGAAGTCTTCTGTCATCTTTAGTCTGAAGCAGTCACTTTTCTCAGCAAAGCATCAGTTATTTCACGAAATTATAAAACCAGCTGAAAACTGAATCTCCCAACAGCAAAAACAAGAAACCTTTGGCTATTACTTTCCCATGCAGGAAAGTCCATTACATAACGACTTTGCATAACAAATTACATAAAACTGTATCAAAACACATCCTCAGAACGAACGTGAAAGGATAAAGTTAAAAACATTCTCTATTTACCTACAGATACTGCAATTCCTGCGTAAACCAACGTAGTGATTAAGATGGCCAACAGCGTTCCTTTAGGTATGGCTGACTGAGGATCCTGAAAGAAAAACGTCAGTGGACAGTGATGACAGAGGTCAATGCACACTTGAGTGGTCATGAAAAATGTCTTTAATTCACTACTTACTGCAAGGTCCCCCGAGATATTTGCACCAGCAAGTATGCCAGTTGCAGCAGGGAAGAAAATTGCAAACACAGAAAAGAAAGTTTCCTCTTGTCGGAAATCCGGCCCAAAATTCTCCATGAATATGTCGGCTGCAGGGGAAGATTTAAGTCTGTCAATATTCACATGGAAGCTGAAGGGTGAACCCATTCCAGCCACTATCAGATCAGTAAAAGAGCTGACAGTCACAGGACCTTCTTAAAACTAAATGTAGAACATTTAAGCCCTAATTCATCACTTCAACTCAAAGTCAACACAGTAAACTTAAGCAGATTTAAATGTTAAATGTAAAAAATACTTACAGTATAATCCAGCTTTTTAAAATTTAATGTATATTCAATATTAAGCAATACTCAAGTTTTGACCCAACTGAAGAAGTTATAAGAAATCAGGATAAGTCTCCACAGTTAAACAGGACTATAACATATACTAGATGTTTAATTTAATAACAGCAGCTTATTTTGCAAAGGAAGGAATTGTTTACCATACTGCAAACTGTTCCAACATACCATTGTAACCAAAGAAACCTTTGGGCTTCTTGCTCTCCAGAGGAATAAATGTTCCTATGACAAAGTCTCCAATAGCAAGAATGAGGATCACCAGCAGGACTATCTGTGCCTGAAACACAATGACTGCTGTCAGACAGGAGAACTTGTTCTTTTCATAGTATCAAGTGCTGTGCTATAAAATGTAAATGTTTACTTGATTCCAAATTCAGCTTCACCTTCTCAGCATGTTCTCTGCAAAAAAATGAGGAAAGCTGGAGAGAACTTGTACAAGGATTTTTAATTACGAAATAGGAATAATGTCCAAGTTTTATGCCTCATCAAAAAGGTTTATTATTACTAAATGCCTCAAATTATACTTGTAAAGACAAAATGCTTAAAAGGACTAATTTCTTTATATATAAGCCTTCCAGAAGGAATGCATTTGAGGAGATTCAAGAAATTTACATGAAAATAGCCAAATGTAACACAAATGCTACCACTGCATTAATAGCCAAGGTCATCCTTTGTCTTATACTTCATTATGTGGTATTTTCTAAAAATTTTATTACATCCAGAATGAAAAATATTTTTTTTCCTATTTTATGCAAGGAAATAGTTTATTTTCCTACATTCTCATGTTCTCAATCCATACCAAGGAAATTAAATTGCAAACTGCAACAATTATTAGTTACTTCCTGGTTTTGACACTTCTTTTATTACAGCCTAGATTTTTAGTCACTTTTCTGCAGAACTATTATAAGCCCTACAAGTTGAACAAGATGTACTGCAAACCATCCCACACCTCTAAAGTGTGTACAAAGATACATCTAGGTACAGTAAGGATGGTTCAGGTCCTCCATTTAAATAAGCAATCACACTGCTGTTATCTTTTGGGTGATTTGATTCCTTAGAAAGAATGCCAACAGCTTGGGGGAAGCTATTCACAGACCTTTTTCAGGCCCAGGATCAGGAGTTAATATGCAATATCACTGTGGCGTTGTTCATGCCTACAAAACAAAGTTTTCAGTTCACACAGCCTCTCAGGAAAAAAGGGTGGAACTGTGATAAATGGACCAGAATGGCCTGGAGCAGATTTAAAAGTTCATCTTTTAGAGAAGAAAACAGTTTGTGCCCTGTATTTAAATCTTTGTAAAGCCTCAAGAATAGGTGAAAGGTGTGAGGATACAGCCGGGTGCTTGCAGAAGTCTTCAGTAAGACAGAAACATAAACATGAAGTTATCACAGAGCAATTGGCATGAGTGGATTTTTCCAGTAACTAACTAGGCTTCTCCCAGAAGCTAGGGATGTTTGCTGAATATCTTACTCAAATTCCAAAGCCTGAAAGAACGGGCTTCTAAGACTTCAATACAGGGAGCTGAGCAGTGAACACCACAAACTCTAAAAAGCAATTTTTTAAAGCAAACTTCCCTGGAATCAAGTCCAGTCTCTCCTCACTTTTAGATCTGGTTCAAAGGCATTATTATAGACTCCCCTGCTCCATTTTCCAAGGCATTATTTAAGACATGGCTAAGGCACAGGAGAACACCAGAGATCAAGATGGAGACACTGGTGTTTTGCTATGCTGAGTTCTGTGTTAGCCCACATGAAAGGCTTGTTTGACAGGCTCAGTTGCCAATCATTGCTCCCACTTGCCTCCTTCCATGGCAGAGAAACCACATCCTGACTTTTACATTGAGGACAAGACTTTTGAAAGCTACCCCTAAAATAAGGATGGCACTGCAGTAATACCACATTTCAGGTTTGATGTAGAAACATTAAACAGGGGTATTTTCATGCAAACTATTGTTATATAAATGCTCATGCTACGCAGCAAAATGAAGGTACTACTTGTGACTTCAAGTGGCAGCACCCAGAGGATTATTAACAAAAAATTATTTCAAAACAGTTCAGAATAAGGAGGTCAGCACTGTTTGCAGGTGGGTGTATAAAGAGAGCATCACAAATTCAAGTTATAGACAGTGAAGGGCTACTTGAGAAAGGTAAACAGTTTCTACAGAAGTTCTAAATAGAAGTTTACGCCAAAGTAAATTTCTCTAAGTTTCTTTTCTCCCCAGTAGATCAAAGCAATGCACTCAATCTTCACTCACTTCTTCTAGGAATCCTATTTCTTGCAAGCGACAATGATACAAAAACCTCTCTCATTTTTATTATAAATAGCATCATCTTCTTGATGCAGGACCACAAGAAACTTACAACACTTCATGAAGAGGTTCCTTCAGCCACCTCTCAGTGAAGAAAATAGGAGCTACTGTGATATAAGTTGGGAAGGAAGCCCCAGTGAGAGGCTGTTCTCAATTTTTTTTGAGCACATTAAGGACAGATATTCATAAAAAGCCTACAAGGTGCAGGAAATAGAGAGCAAGCTACAGTGCCTCAAAATGCCAAGCAGAATACTGGTAAGGCAGAAGAGTTTCTCTGTTAAGACCTCTACAGTCAGAGCTGACCTAAGACTGTGCAGCCACAAGGTGAGGGAAGGAGGTTTTCCCTCCTGCACATTCATCACCACCAATGTTCAAAACCCTTCTCCATGCTGGGTCTAGTGAATGCATCCCACTGTCTGGCCGTTTCCACGTGAAAATCAAACCAGAAGAGAATGAAAGAGAAGGGAAGCTAGCTCTGTGTTTTTCATCCTCAGAATTTGCAGTTCACAGTAAGGGAAAATTCCCATGCTGAAGTTTTTACTTTCTCTTGTGCTGTAATTGCCCAGAAGAGGGAAATACCATTAATCTATTTGACAATGTCATTAAGAGTGGATTATGCTGGTGTTTAGGTTCTCATAGATGCTTAAGCTTCCAGTGAAGTGTTTTAAGATCTGAAATGCTGTTCAGAGCTGCACATGGCTAGTGCCAGACCAAGAGCTACTGCATAAAAGTCAACTGAGTTCTAATTACCATCCTGCAATACTGAATATACTAAAAATAAATCAGACAGCTAAGGTACAAAAATGGAATCAAAATTATGAAGCAGAGAATAAAAAAAAAAAAGGGAATTCCTTACTTTTGCTTCCCACTCCATTCCTGCAATGGAAATGCCCAGCAGTATAACCACTGTGATAGCCCCTATGATTCTGATATCATTCATTTCATCGATCATCAACGTTCCATTTTCCTAACAAAACAAAGAATACACAGTCATATACTTCATCAGGTAAATACCTTCCCTAAACCACAGCATTCTATTCACTGTAATTCATTAGTAGTTAACCTGCACACCACAAATTTACTGATTGTAAATCCCCTTTAAGGATACAAGTAATTTGGGTTTTGCCTTGTTTTTAAATCAATGAATCTTCCAAATGGAAGCTACAGGGGCTGTTCAGGCTGGAGAAAAGGGAGCTCAGGGAGACTTCACTGCCATCACTTAATATTTAAAGGGGGCTTGCAAGAAAGATGGGACCAGACTTTTGGATAGGGCTTGTGGTGACAGAACAAGGAATGATGGTTTTAAACTAAAAGATAGCAGGTTTAGGCTAGATGTAAGAAAGAAATATTTTACAGTGAGGTTGGGCAGACCCTGGCACAGAGAAGCCGTGGCTGCCCCTGGATCCTTGGAAGTGTCCAAGGCCAGGCTGGATGGGGCTTGGAGCAGCCTGGTATAGTCAAAGGTGTCCCTGCCCATGGCAGGGGGTGGCACTGGGTGGTCTTTAGGGTCCCTGTCAACCCAAACCATTCTGTGAATCTGCCTGGATGGGGGATGGACTAGGTGACCTTGAAATGTCTCTTCCAAACCACACCGTTTTAAGATCAGATGACTCAAAACCCAAGTATTATCTTTAACTTAATATGTAAAGTATATACTTTATATACTCAAACATTCTATATGAGGTGTAAAACTTTACAGATAAAAGTATAATCAATACAAGCACTGTCATACAGGTACCTTGAGTAACTCGACAACAGTCTCTGCAAAACCAACAACATACATTGCCACTGCCACAGCATTGGCAAATGCAAAAATCAGACCTATGGCACCACCAAACTCTGGCCCCAGACTTCTGGAAATTAAGTAATACGCTCCTCCTGAAAGAAAAAAAAAAGACAAAAAAGTCCTTTACATGATAGAGCTTATAAAAGCATATAAAGTCATCAGTCATTATAAAGTCATCAGCACTTTAATTTACACAAGCCAGAATCTACTCACTCTTTATTCCCTGATGTATTGGAAAATAACCCTTACGTCAGTATGTTAGGGACATGCATGTTGAAGTTTCAGGAATATATTTCAAATTCTTAGGAAAAGAGACCAGTTGGAAATAACCATCATTCATGCACCACCACATATTACTGCATATTAGGTATGCAACCAGTTCTATGGTTAAAAAACTGTAGAACACAAGCTGCAGTATAACTGGGCTTTTTACTTCAAACTGCTCAAAGCACTTGTGCAGTCAAGATCAAGGAACTGGCTAGGCAGACTGCAATAAACCCACTGAAGTTCCAAATTTCCAAGACCTGTTTCTAAAAGCTCTGTTGTTAAACGAATTTTCTGCCCTCCAATGGGACTCTCAAGAGCCTGTTCTTTGTAGTTTTGAGCTGGATGAAAACAACAAACCCCACATGACAAATGAAAATCTGAGTATGTGGACTATTAGAGGAAGGTCAAGTTTAGAAAAGGTAGCAAAGGCTTATTCCTCAAACTTAAAGTTAAGCTTTCTAGAAGCAACAAAATCCTCCAGCTCCAGTCTGAAATAACTGAGTGCATGTTAAAAATATGCAACAGAAAATGCTTAATTGCACTGCATTAACTTCTTGTGGAAATCCTATATATGTACCTAGCTTGGCCATACTCTGTATTTCTTATGTAACATTAAAAAAAATCTTACTGTAATGTAACATTTTCATGGGAAAAAATGTTCCTATGAAATTCTACAGTTCTTCCAATTCAGGACTTCAAATTTTCTAATGAAGTACTATTTTCAAGAATGACTTACAAAAAAAAAAAAAAAAGAAAGCTCCTATATGGATGGGAAAACCTGATATACATAATATAATTAAGAAACAGAAGAGCATTCAGAAACTAAGCTTAACATAATGCGAACACTCATAGCTGATTTGTCCTATTTACTATGGTCTATTTTATGGTCTATTTACTTTGTGATAGAGACGCTTTTCTCTTCATTCGTAATCTTAATGAAGATAGTTTTATAACCTCCTACTTTAATTCCACCACATTTTTTTCCTAGTAGCAGTCTTGTAATGTCATGAAGCAGTCTGATCATGTCAGAGGCACCAACCATTTCCAAATATAGCTGACAACACCACATAAACCATGGGAGAGAATGAAAACCATCACCCTAGGGAAAGCTGGAGCTAACAGAGTTTGGAGAGTTGCTGGTGTGAAGGTTTATTTCAGGACATGAACACATACAAACACACTCTTTACCAACCAGTGCAGATCGGGTGAATATTAAGACCCTACTCATTGCTGGATATGTAGCCTTAAAAATATTTGTATCGCAAAAATTTACACCAATAAATACTAGTTCAAATCTAATTAGTAGGCTACCTACTGACTTTTTGTTAATTACGTGACCGTTTAATCACACACAGAACACAAGGGAAGGCTTTGCTCCTCAGCAACATTCAAGTGTGCACTCCAGAGTGAGGAAAGCTTAAGAAACCTCATGAAAACAGCATTACCTCCTCTTACAAACCCATTTGTGGCTATTGCTGAAGTAGACAGTCCTGTAATAGTTGTCACAACAGTGGCCATTCCAATAACCAAGACAGAAAGACCTTTTGGGAAAAGAGATGAAAACACTGTAAGCCCTGCAGTATTAAAGAATACAAACCTTCAACTTTATTTCATTTAAATACTCAAGTCTTGCAAGTAGAACACAAATTTACTTTCAAGCAAAAGGCTTCCTCTTTCCCCATAAGGATAAAAATAAAATTGGGCAAAAATTCTCTTTAATCAGCAAGGTAAGAGCTGTATTCTAGAGATCAATCCAATACTTAAGTCTTTGAAAAGATTTGCTTATATACTACACAGTCTATATGCAGGGTTTAGTAATTAGAGATCAAAAGTTTATCTCCACAGTTCACTGAAGACTTTCAAATGTCAATTTTCAAGTACTTGCCTTGTACCTAAATGAAAAAGTCTAAGTAACTGGTTAAAGTTTCTGATCAGATTAATTACCATAAAAATTGGCAATATTAAGGTAACTTCCTATTCCTGTTTAAAGTTAAAGCTCAGGATCAACATCTCTAGTGAATCACATTTGAAAGTCACTGAAATAAAATTACAGCATTAGTCTCCATACCTATGCCAGCTTGTCCTACAATCCATGATAGTCTGATGAAGAGCATCACACCCCAAATATTTAACATACATCGTACCTAGGATAAAGCAGAAATATAACATAGATTATAAATATAACACAGACTGCATCTGCAGTCATTTTCATTAATTCTTCCTTTCAGTTTTTAATGTTCTTGAAATTATCTTGCTGTATTTCCTCACTTTTCAAATTATTTCACAAAAATATGATGTTATCATAAAAGTTTAAGATTGGTTTAAAAAAAGGGACTTAAATATGATTTAAAAGTTACAACCTTAAACTCAGAGTTAAGAGTAGTTCAATATCTGACACTTGCAGTATGCCATAAGCAAACAATAATAATAATAATTTAGACCCTAACCTTTAGGATCCAAAATTCACACTACAGAATACATGACTTAAAATAAAATAGAAGTCTATGATTGTGAGGTCTAAAACCCCAGTTTGCATCTCCCACAAACCTCTCTCTCTCTCAAAAAAGAACCCCCATGCACTAAAGCAACACCCTACTAAATACCTTACTCTTCTTAAAAGAAGAAAAACCCTGCTTCAACTTTCCATTTCTGTAACTTTTGTATCATAGAACACATCTGCACAGTAAAAGGATGGAGAGGTGTAAATTTTTCTTTTAATTCTTGTACTTACAACTCTTCGATTTCAATAAAAATAAGAGTTTGCATTGTTCAGAATTTAGATAGGAGACTAAAACCAGATCTTGGGTCTCTCTCTTCCCTAAAGAGCAATATATCAATCCTACAAAAAAAGGAGATAACCTCTCCAAACCACAGAACTACGGCATGTATTTTTCTACTACAATATTTTTTTTTTCCTTCTTGGAAATAATGCAACGTAAAAACACTGAAAACCTGTGCTAAGAAACCATAAACCCTTAAGAACTTAAAGCCATGAAGTATTTATTGCCTTAAAATTCAGTTGGAATGGGAGCAACCCTTCCTAAAATTATGGCATTTATCACACCTCTCATACATGTAATCTTTACACTACACTATCACAATGCCTGTCAACAAAGAAGATGGTTGGAAAGATTTGTAAGAATAGATCAGCACCTGTAAGGAACTGAAGAACTATGTATCAAACTTACCAGCACACCTTTTATCCAGCCAAACTTGACCACCCCTTTGCTGTCAGGTGTGTATGCAGCAGCTGCATCCCCAGCTGGTGTGCCCTCCTCACCATTTGCGTAGCCATCCTCAAAGGGCTCCTTTGAAAACGAAAAAATATTTGTATTTTGTGTGACTGACAGAGCAGAGTGGGCATGTGAAACTTATCTTGTAAAAATAAAAAACCCATCTTGCTTGTGTAAACTGAAAAATTAAAAGAATGACATGGCAGAAGTTTTGAGTTGCTCCTTTATGTCCCTTGCATGATGCACATCCTGGATTTAAAGGAATGCAAGACAAACTTACAAGAGCAAACTGTTAATAGCCAATGTGGTAAGTATATTCAAGAATTAGCTCCAGGTCCCCAAAAAACTCAAACACCTGGTCTGTAGAAAAAGAGCTGGAAGATTTCAAATGCACAAGAAACTTTACTTCTTAATCTGAAAGCACAGACTGCTCTACCACAAGTTACTGGTCTCTGCTGTAGCATTTCCTGTGGTTCAGACGTAGCTGTCATTTGATCAATTTTTCAGGAAATAAATTATTCATTTCCCTGCAAACTATTCTACTACTCTTTGTAAGGTGATGCTGCCAGAAAGAAGGATGATAGATTAGCATTTCAGGGAAAAGGAGGGAAGAGAAGTCTCCTCCCAAACACTGCTCTCCATTTAAATGGTAAAGATCACAGATGGAGAAAACATCAGCCCCATGGACAAAGGCCAACTTATGTCTTTTATTCACAAGTCAACTCTCAACTTCAAAAATGCAGAAGACGTCAACTTTAAACATAAATTGAAAATATATGCGTATACACCCATATATATGCTTGCTTAAAAGGCAATTTCGTTTTGTCAAGCCAGGCAAGCACCAGAACATTAAAACTCAAACATTTTCTACACTTGCTGTAAGAAAGCAAGAAGCACTCTAAGTATGTTAGTTTATCCAAGGCAACAAGTATTAAGAATGGATACAGTAAAAAGACCCTGAACAACATTCAACAAACCAGCTCAAGCAGCATACCGTGAAGCAGCCTGCATCCCAGGGCTTAGAAACATTTAAACAATTAGAGGTTCAACCCCAACCAGGTAAAGGGCAAAACCCACATTTAATAAGTAAGACACAAAATAGAGCGGACACAAGTAAGGCTTTTAAGTGTATACGGGGAAAGACTAATAAAGATTAGGGTGAGGTATTTTACCAAATTCTTTCTACTCTTGATACATTAGTACCAGATATATCCTCGGCACAGCGTTCAGAGGAAATATTTCTAAACCTGTCAGTTATGAAGGGTGTCCTCATATGCTCTTATTATCAGCAGTAAACATACAAACCAGATTTTTAAAAAAATATTATGTCAACCTTATCCAAAGGTCAGTAGCACAGATTCACGCCAGTGCTTCTCTCACTGATGTGGAATTATGAAATTCTCATAGGAACAGATACACCTGCAACACATCTGGTGATCCTGTAAGGCACAAGCCTTCCACTGCTAGGCAGAATCATGATCAGTTTCCAGATCATCACCTTTAACAGTTTACTCTCTTAAAGAGTACATTATATTGCCTCCTGAAGGGATTACAATTTAAAAAAAGAGACACTTTATGTGTTATATATATATAAAATATTTTTTCTGTGTGTGTGTATATGTATTACATCCTGCGTTATATACACTAAACAGATGACAAACAGATACCTGACCAGGAGTTACCCAGTTTGCTGAACTGCAGCTTTCCTGGATAAAATTTATGGCCTGTAATTCTTGGGAGATTTGCACAGCCTTTGACCAGATAAATCTACCGATTGCTCATTATTTGTATTCAGGCATTCAAGCCAAATCAAGAAGTGGCACATAATCGTTTAGAGTGGTAAGTAGAACAGCGAGGACCAAAAAGAGAATTACAATGCTGCTACATTTCAGAAATGCTGACCTGTCTGAACCAGAACTAAGAAAACATCGCCTACTCAAACCTGAGGTACATGCTAGAAGAGGATGAGCCGACCACCTACCCTGCTCCAATACCTCAGAAGTGCAGAATAAAACATAAAAATCTCTCTAAGCATTAATGTATCCCTTTATGACTTCTTTCAGAAGTGGGGAAGAAACAAAGAGAAAAAAGATGCATTAAAACAAGGGGCAGATTATAAACATGTTCATAACTATGCCAAAACCTCCAATCGAGCATGAGACAGTACAACCACTTATTACTTGTTCATATAAAACTCATTCTTATTCCTCACAGAAAACCACATTATGCTTGGAACAAACTCTATTTTAAACCATTACATAAAAGGAGTCACATTCAAATTATCTAAACAATTTTTAAGCTTTGGCCAGAAAAACTTGCCAACATTAGATAATATCTTCTGCTATTACAACAACACGCATCATGTCTGTAATAAGAAGTAACAAAATTGCTCTCTGAGAAGACTCATCAGGGAGGATCAAGGAATGGTAGGAGGAACCTTTATCTTCATGTCTTAAAATAGTGAAATGTGAATAAAGTGGTAAATGCTTTTTTTTTTTTTTAAAGAAGCTTGGAGTTTGTTTGCTGCAACTTCAGGTTTGGTAAGAAGGTAGAGAAATATTTGTATCTAGTCTAAGAAAGGATCACATACTCCATCATGTGAGCATGGCAGGCCAAGTATTGGTAAAACCTGCAACACATCGCCAATGTGACCCCCAAATGTCACCCCAAAACCACAACCACCATGGGGCAGCTACACATTTTCCTGTAGTGCTCAAACAAGCCCATAGCTCAGTCTGCTGTGTGCTGGGGAGGAGACAGATAATGGGTCACAAATGGTATTCTGAATTATCAGTTACCAGATCAGCTCCAAGATACTGCACACTGTGAACACAGGCAAGTTTTGTTCTGTATGTCTCGTCTCTCCACACCGTGCAATATTTCTTAGGAAAATATTTTGAGGCACAAGCAAAATGTAATAACTGAAAGGTTATTCCTGGTTATCAGCGCTGGTGGGTGCCCAATAAAGCACCACTGAGAACAGATATTACAGAGTGTGGGCACAAAGGAATTTCACTCCAGAAGGCTCCAAGTTCAGCCCTCTAAGGCGGTATTAAGAAAGCACCACTGTGGTCTCAGCTGTAAATCAAGCAGGCGTAGTATTTTTCATGAGGAAACAATGCTTCTACTCAAGTCAGACACTGAATGGAAAAAACTGCCCTAGCACTATTTTAGAACAGCCAATACATGCACGATAAGATCTTCATAAACAGTAAAAAACACTAACACACTGTGGGTTTGGAGGGGGTGTAACAGAAGGGGAAAGAAAAGGGGATTTAGCATTTCAGACCATAAACAATCTTATTAACACAATTCTTAAAACAAAGTAATCAGTCCAAAAATAGTCATGGTGTTAATTTGTGCTGTTAAAGGAAAAATAAGTATGTTTACAAGCTGACAATTCTATCACACGCTGACAGGACCTCAGACAAGAAACAGTTAATTTCTGCTCCTACGCAGATAATCTACTATTTCATCTCCAGTGTTGGATCATAACAATAAGATATTTGTGACAACTGTGAATAGCCTCCACATCTATTAGACATAGATTAGTAATGAGAAAATACTTGATATTTTGGTAGACGAGATCTGAGATTTTTCACAAACAGCCTGCAATACAGTGATGCATCTAAAAGTTCAGTGAAAACTGCTTTATTTGAGACTTCTTGATAGTGGTATATGTCATGCAGCATTTTTTTTTTTGTGGTGAACTTATCTAAATCCCATCTTAATGGCAACATACTTGGGCTATGTTGCACCGTATGAGGTAATACCAGAATAAACACACATGAAGTCTTGTTTCTTTTCAAGAATCACAACTTGGAAGCCACAAGCAAAGGCCAGGACCACCAGCAAGTTTGTATGTAAGACTATTTTCTGGATCTCCAGGCAGATTGCTGGAGATCCAGAATCTGCTTTTCCTCACATTTGGCCAGCTACAGATTTAGCACATGCCACATAATATGAGGTTCTTCTCACACAATCTCCCCAGGAAGGCTTCACAAAAGCAGCTTCTCCTCATCTTGGCAGGATACAGCACTGAAGCTGGTTTCAATAGTTTATATTATCATAATGCTAAAAATCAAGAGTCTAATCTTTTCAAGCTGCAGCTTCTGAAAAGAAATATAAAAATGGCCTTCCACTACATCTAATCAAGCTGCTTACACCTAAAACTGCTTTGTCCCTGCATTCCAAATTCTGATACTATATCCTGATATATACTTTATTCTGATTACATACCTATATTCTGATAATGAGCTCAGTAAGCTCTCTCATGTATACTGAGAACAGAAAAAAAAAATAAAGGAAGCTACCCTGAGAACCATCTTTGCCCAAAGAGTACTGACAGAACAATTCTATTCTAACACATCTTCTGCAGGCCTTCACTGTGGCTAACAACTCTACTGCCAACCTGTTCACTGGCCCCTACAACCACAATTTCTTGTTTCCGTCTCCCAAAGCTTAATTTTGTAGGCATTGCCGCTTTAAGATGTTCCTTATTTCATAGAAGGGAAGAAGCAGTAAAATGTATTGATCCAGATGCAGCAGGCCATCTGTCTCAGAGGAGGAATCATTATTTGGAGAGATTATACTCCCATATATCCCAACTCCAGTGCTGCACACTAAGACTATGGCTACAAAACCTATGTTTTTTCAGAATTAACACAGTTCAAAACACAAATGAAAAAAGAGCTTACAAATATTTACTTTGGTTTTCTTTCTTTCCTAACTAAAGGACACTTTAGCCAGAGCACAGATATAGTAAAAATGACAGAATAGAGAAAGCTACCAAGTTACATAAGAATTACTAGACATTTTGCCTCAAATGATGGTAACACTTCCAACAATTTTTAAACACTACCAAAGGTCTTTTCCTTCACAGAGCAAACGAACTTTTGGACTCTAGTTCCCACCACCTGTGACACTTCCAAGGAGCTGAATAAAAGACTTTAGAAGTGCTAAATGTATTTCACACATAGAATAACTATGAATAACAGAATAATCCTGCTGCTATGGTGTTTACCTCTTATATAACAGAACTTCTGAAAACAGTCTGTACTGCTACAAGTGTAATGCTGTCTGATAAAGAATAAATAATAAGCTAGGTATTAAATGCTGTCTGAAGGACACCAAGCCGTACCAAATGTATCTGTTCCTTAAAGATTTCTTTTGCAGCATGTTAATGTTTGTAATCATAAAATTCCCAGTTTTTGTCTACAGGTCAGTTGGATAAGCTTTTTTTATCTTTTACTACTTTTATCTGCACAGTTGTGAAAGAGATCAAGAGGACTGAGCTTCCCTTCCAAAACACCAAAAGCTCCACTGAATGGCTTTAATCATATTGCTGCCTAGGGACACCAGACAGTCTTATGATAAGTCCTTTATCAAGAAAAGCCTTGAGTTGGGTTGCCTGAGATTCCAGAGTATTTCAGTACTTAAATACACAGGAGGGAATAGGAGTTTTCACCAGTCTTTGACTCAAGCTGGTGACACCGACAACTGTTTGTAACCACTTTTTCAGGAAATCACTTCTCAAGAGAGGCTGGGATACTATTTCTAACTTTACTCGTAAACGACAAATCATAGTGAGTTTTTAACACTACACTTGGAAAACAGCTCTGCCAAGTCTGACAGTTTTCAAATGGTTTTTATTCCTGTAAGGGAGACAAACAACTCCAAAGGGAGGAAGTAACACAGGTAATGATGTTTAAAAAATCTTACTCTACATAACATTCTCTTAAAGAACAACCTGACTGGTCGGTATTTTGTAAACTAGTCCTGCTCTGCTGGAAGAAGGATGGTGACAGGTATGGAAACTAAGAACAAGCATGCACAACTCTCAACTAACGCTTTGTAACTGGCCTCGTACTGATGAAAGAGCAATGAAAGTGTAAATTCTAAAACAGATGTAACAATCTGAATCTTTGGTAATTATGATAGGGTTACCCCTCACTTAGAAACTGCTATTCAGAAAGCCAGTATCTTCCACAGAACACCGGGAGCAATTGACAGATTTCTGATTATTGATTTGTCAAAAACAGTTAACCAAGCTAACTAAAAAGATTCAGATGCTCAGGTTTTTCAGGAGTTAATGGAAAGCTTGTGTGATCATCATTGCTCCCAGGGGGGAAGAAAACCCAGTTAGGTAACTCACAGAAAAGAAAACATGGCACAAAGACACGTTCAAGACACCTCAGTCTGCCTAACACCTTCTTAGCATTTTCCTCAAAGAACTAACTAATAAAATGAAAAGTATCAGGGAACAATGACTATTCATTGCTGTTGACAGCAGTTCAGAAATTTCAGCAATCTTATTAGGTATTTTACTACTTGGTTATAAAACAGGAATGATTTATAAATTCTATTAGCAAATTTACCATAATTCCCACCCTGGTGTCTTTACAGTCATAACTTAAAAAAGTCTACTAAGCCATTATATGGCATCCAGAAGTTACCTAGAACAGCAGGAGATAAATTGCCCAGATAAAACACAGTCAGTTCTTGAAACTCTGGATTCCATGGATTCAAACATGAACAGCTTACAATCATTGGTTACTCACCTCAATCAAAGGAAATCCAGCCAAGAGACCAAAACTTAAGTGCTTTGACTGTAGTACCTTCTCTACAATTATACATTTAAAATATAGTAGCAAATACCTTTGGCATCCACTTCCAGAGATTTTAAAAGAGATTGCATCAAACACTGAACATTAATGTTATCTTAAGCTGAAATTAAAGAGTGTTGTACTGTGATTGCAGCAGAGCAATTTTAAACAGAAGAAATTTATAGTTGCAATTAACATGTCAACTGAAGGATTAGCTATGTGTCTCTGCCATCAGCTTGTATTTCTGTCTTGCACACTGCTTTTAATAGAGAAACATTAAACAGTGTGGTTTTTTAAGTGTGTGCACATATATATTGTATATATTATGACTTAAAAAAGCCATTTTTACTCTAATTCTTTTAAAGGGATAATCACCCACTCATCCCCCAGCTCTTCCATGTAGTATGATGTAATAACCAAGTTAGCAAGACGTAATCAGGAAACTTACTCAGGCAATTGATTTCAGCTTAGTTGTAAATCCTTTCTTTCAAGGTGGTATACTTACAAATAAAGAGATTTATTTATGAAGATTAGCACTACGTTAATGTCTTACTTGAACACAGTTTTCTTGACAAATCTCTAAGCTTATTACATGAACGCTACATCCCTCTGAAGCAGTTCTGACATGGGATAAAGCAGCAAAGGTTTGTTGACATCTACAGGTATGCAAGACCAGTATCCTATCAGAAATATAAATAATATTTGCTTTTCCCCCTAGCATAAACATTAAAGAATGAGAGCACTCTGCAAAACAAAGAAAACTTCCCCACATCTTTACATCTTGATACATACATCCCTCCTAAGCACAGGAGGGTATGAAAATTCTGGGCAAGGTGATCATGAAAATTAGAAACAAATGAGAAAATGCCTTTGTTTAGTAGCTTTGCAGGGTGGAAAACCCAAATGCTTATGGTCTGCACTCCCAGAAATTTTGTAGCTAAAATAAGGCCTTCCTGCCAAAAAAACAAACTTCCCCCAAAAAAGCCCATATTTCCTTTCCCAGTCTCTGCAGGTCTGGTTAACAGAAAGCTGCAGGATACATGACTTCCTGCACAAGTGTAGGGGCAACCAATCCCTTCAGTTTAAGGGAAAGAAATGGATGCAGCCTACTCCACACCTCCAGAATGCACCTTCATTTCTGCACTGATGAGTACAACCCTTCCCAGAACCACCACTGCACTCTGAATGATCTAGGGAACTAATTATTCCTTACTGTGCATGGACTGCAATATTCCTCTGGATATCCATTGTCCTGGAAGGAGAAACCACACTTCACAGGAAGAGTGGATCCAGGCTCTGAACACGGGCAGTTTTCACATGAGTATCTGAAACACAGAAGCCTGATACACTCCAGAATGAAGCAGATGCAGCATTTGATTGCATAAGAGCTGAAGTAAATCCAATTAGGAAGCCTCCTGCAGAGAAGTTTAGCATACTCAAGTGTAGTCCAAGAAATACAATGTTCTGCTATTAAGTACTAAACAGAATCCATTTCAGTCTTGTCAAGAAGTTGTTTTGGACACATCAGATTTCCAAGTCATCACAGTTTAACTCCAGCAGCCCAGCCCCAAGCAGCCACTCACTCGTTCTTCCACCACCAGGACTGGGGAGAGAACTGAAGAGTAAGAATTCACAGGTTGAGGTGAAGACAGTTCAACAGGGAAAGCAAAAGCCACACACAAGCAAAACAGGGAATTAATGCCCTGCTTCCCATGGCTGGGCAGCCCCCTTCAGGAAAGCAGGGTCCCATCACATCACGGTGACTTGGGAAAAGAAACGCCATCATTCCCAATGTCCCCTTCCTCCTTCTCCCCCCACTTTTTATACTGAGCACATTGTCACACGGCCTGGAACATCCCCTGGGTAAATCTGGGTTACTGTCCTGGTTGTGTCCCTTCCCATGCACCCCCAGCCTCCTCACCAGCCACAGGCCACAGGAGAAGCAGGAAAGGCCTTGGCTCTGTGCAGGTCATGCCCAGCAAAAAGAAAAACATTTCTGAATTATCAACTGTGTGTCCAGCACAGATCCAAAAGAGAACCTCACACTAGCTACTGGGAAGGAAATGAACTCTACCTCAGCCAAAACCAGCACAAAAGTCATCTTTCTCCACCCCAAAATGAAGGTTAATTTGAGGCATTCTTGCTCTTAAGAGCTTTTGGTTTTCATCTAGTTCTGCAAAACAAGGTGCACCTTCTATTCAAGAAGTAGGAAACAGGAGCAAATGACCCTATGCAGCAATAGTAAAACCCTAATAAAACATCCCATTTCTTTAAAAAGTCTAGCTCAAATGTAGTAAGTTCCTGAAAAATCACATTTTACCTATTGGCTTACAACAGACTAAAAAGCCTATTGTAGTAATCCTAAAAAAAAATCATTTAAAATACCACCTGAATTTTTAATGTCATCTTCTGAAGTGGTGAATGCAGCTACAGCACAGCCCTGAGCCAGCAGTGAGCAGGGCTGGTACGTTCACACAGAAAAGCACTCACTGGCACTGGCACAGCACCACATTTCAGCCAAAGTTGCCGAATTGCTTACAGTTCAAAAGCAGTATTACTCAGAATAGTCTTAGGAGTCTCTGCCATGCAGACTGACAGACCAAGTTGAGCAGCATCACAGTTCCTTCACAGCTGAAACAGACAGAGCTGTTTTCTTTGAATTTAAAAAAAAACCCAAACAACTGAATCATCTCAAGCAGGAGCAGTGGATTCAAAGAAGGGAAGTTAACAAAATGCAGATGCAAGCGATAACCCCTCTTATTAAAATGGAACTTTAATTTAATTTTTTTAGAGTTTCTTTACTCTTTCTGTCGCCTCATCCTTAAATCAGCCAAGTTTACAAGGCACAATACATCCAAGGTTATTTGTTATGCATAAATGAAATGTCAGTAAGTTTGTCAGGTATAATCAGTAGGGTGAAGTGCAAAAATAAATCAAAGAGCATTCTGGATTTAAACTGCAAAAACTGGATAGCTCCCAAAACTCTGAAAGGCAAATAATTTGAAGTCAACTAATTAAAAAAATTCTTCATTGAGACCAATGACCATAGTGTGACTGTTATACCAAGAAGTGGGGAAAATGGGTTTGGGGTTGCTCAGGAATGAGTATTATATGAGGCTTTAGGAAAAAATCTGAAGAATTCAATAGAAGATGTAGTACAGTGGTTTAAAATTACTCCAAGATACCGATCTTGCCAAGCTCCTCCCCTGCAAGAATGTTCTTCAAGAATGAAAATCATTTGACATCTAATCAAGTACAGTACCAAAAGAGAAAAAAGTTAATCTGAAGATGAATTCTGCAGGCTTCCTCTTTAACCAGCTCTGAAACAGTCCACTGGGAGTGTGACACATTTTTTGTAATGTTAATAAGAGAAAAAAAGGAAGTGTGAATTTCATCTTTATATCACTATTGAAGTTTTACTCTGTGCTATACACACTATTTGTACAGTAGCACATGTACATAAAATTTTAGAGCAAATGAATATATTTATATTAGGAGTGCACACTCAAACGTTTTCATTGATTACCTGTGTGCAGTGAAAAGACTGAGGAGAACCCTTAAGTACTGGATCAGGGAACAGAATCACCACATGCAGTACAAGACTCTGCAGCTGAGGGGGTGTAGGCTTTCTGTAAACCAGATCAGATCTGTATCAGATCCAACTAAGATCTGTGACAGCAAAAAGTTCACTCCTTTCAGCAGCAGTCCACACTTGTGCTGTGAGCTATATAAGCTGCTAAAGGTTCAGTTATTTCCAGCTTCCCTGGGACATGGGAGGGGGGGGAAAAGTAGTAAGAACAATATTAGCCGTTTGGTGAACACAGGTCATGTTTTTTAGCATACCATGGGTGTTCTGGACTAAAGACTTATCAAAGATTCAAGAGAAACAAGCATCAAGCAACATAAAAATACAAATTATACAAGGTCTTTATAAAATACAACCCCTGGAACTCTAATATTATTTACTGCTGCAAACAGAACAGTACACTCATTTTTTCCTTGATAAAAATAGTTGTACTTAAGTGGGGTATCAGTGTAAGTAAAGTGAGGATTCTTGACACAGGCTGAAAAAGCATAAAAACATTCCTCTGCACAGTGCAAGTAAAGCCTCACTGAGTACAGGTGCATTAAGGTCACTGCTGTTTAAAACTGATGAAAGAACAGTTACCAATTATAGGCTTCTGGGACATACAACAGCACTGAGACCAAGACTAAGAGAGCTTCCCTTGTTTAATTTTAGTACAGTGAACTTCAGAGAGAAGATTCAAATTCTGCTCACATATATGAAGGACAGCAAGAAGGAAATGTAATTTAAAGTAAAAATAACAGAGACAGAAGAAAGAAAGAGACCTCAAGACTGCAGACAAGATTCAGCAAGGTGGTGCAATAAAAACCATGTGCAAGAGGGTCTCAATCTGCTGAGAGAGGGAAGGAAGGAGCTCTTACATAACAGGGTCAGCTAGCTTGATATCCTACAATCATCTTTTAGCCTTTTATGCATTTTTAGCCGAGTTCTGCTTTCATTACAGGCTAAGCAAACATAAACCACGAATTGAAAGAAAATACAACTAAAAAATATTAGAGATGCAGCAGTTGTTCAACATTCTCAAGACAGAATACATTTTTATTAGAAAGCAGTGCCACACACAGACCTGTTCACTGTGCCTATGTTAAACATTTGAAGTCATCAGGGCAGAGGAAAAACTGCAGTGTTTGAGAAAGTACTTAACAAAGCCTGAAAGACAACTGAAAACAATTACAGTCATTCAACTTGAGTAAAAACAACCCCCCCACCCCCCCCAATTTGTATCAGGACTTGCAGTAATTGCCTTTTTTCTTACACCTGTCTCCAAATTCAAATGACAGGTGCAGAGATTTTTGTGTGGGGGGAAGCAAAGCACACTTGCGTTTTTAAATACCTTGGGATTTCTTTTTGTTTTGATTAATCATTTCATCCTGATGGTGGTGGAGGTGGTGTAGGGATGTTCCTCTGAGATCAGTACCTTACCCTGTCAGGGCTCCCGGTGAGTGTTTAACAAACAGCAGAGCAGAGCTGCCAGCAGAGGGCTCGGTTCACACCACATCCACTCGCCACAGCTGCGAGGGACTGCACACAGATCAAATCAGAACCACTCATACACAGCGAGACCTAGTCTTAAGGGGGAAAAAACACCAAACATAACCTCCCCAAATCAATGCTATACAGAAAAATCCTAAATTATTTCAGTGGGTTACAGTGTGCAGGTCTGAATACCCTAACAGTATACACCTGTCAGAACAGTAAGGTCTGTGATATTATGGCATGGTATTGGTACACCAAGAGGCACAAGGGCATGTGCAGTACTTCTACAGGCTGTATCTTTATGTACAGATGTAGCTGACCCAATAAAAGCTGTAAGATAGGAAAAAAAATAAGAAAAGAACACTTTTAATCTTCCCACGGTCTGAAGACAGATCACCCTCAAGAGGGCAGGGGACACCACTGCAAGAAAAGCCTGGATATCATGGTATGCTGACTTCCCTCTCAGTTTTTGGCTAATAAAACATCCTCTCACCTCAGCATCTACAGAGACCACAGCTCCTGCAACACATCCTCTTTACAAGCCAGCAACTGCAACAGCACCACCAAACTCTCCCTCTCATCTCTCTAAAGCAGAGAGAAATCAATACATACCGGCTAGGTAAGGAACAGACTGATCACCTTAGCTATCTGCAGTCAATGACATACTAAGACAAGAGCCCTCACCTGGAGTTTAATATGATCAACCAAGACCAGCGTTATGCAATTCATCCACCTCAGAGTACTGCAGCATCACCCAGCTGTGCTTCCACAGCCTGTTTCAAGAACAATCCCCCTCCCACGAGAAAAGCCACTGCTGGAATGACCACACAAACACCTATCCCACCAGGACTACAGTCGCTCTTCTTCCAACGCTGCTTTTCTGCGAGGACAGAATCAGTAGAAGTGTTAGACAGATGAAGCTTCTAAACAAAGCTCAAGGAAAAATCTGTTCTATACTGGGCACTGGCATCAACAATGCTCCAATGTTACCGCACATTTATCTACTTATTAAAAGCAAACGGAATAGCAGGAACTCTTAACTGCTGGATAAAATTGCTGCATTCAAAGCAGTGAACCATACCACTGGTAAACAGCTTTGGATCACTCTTCACACAAAGCATCTGCCACTCTCGATGCACTGGGTCAAGAGCAGAGGCACAACAATAGGCTGTGCAAACTTTATGTAAGGGTGCTGGGATGTACCAGCTGCCTTGCACAGACATGCTGTACCTGATAAATTGGTACAAAACCCTCAGCTAAAGAGCAAGGTTAATTCCTCAAGCTTCTTTCCCAAATGCACAGCATTATTCAACAGTAGAGACCTGCTAGTCTGCAGGAACTGAAGTCACTTTGAGAACGGAGACAATAAGCCCCCTGGCAACATTAAAAAAAAGCACAGCAGCTTTCAGAACATCTTCCACATAAAAGTACAGAACCATCTCTTGATTTAAAAGTTGTCAGGGCTCTGTGTTCACAAACCAAGTACATCATCAGAGATGGGATGTACTTCGTGAGATTGACAAGAGATTGCCAGGAATGTAGGTATCCAACGCTATTAGCATGCACAACACACCCTTATTAAAAGCTTTTGTGTTCACAGCTTTATCTGGAAAGTGTTTTGCTAAGTTGGAAGCAATAATAATGGCTTCCCTTCTTCTTATAAGCCTAAGTAGCTGCTAACACTTTAATTACTTTGGACAGTAAACATCCTGCACAGAAAACTTGAGTTACCCCACTGAACTTCAACATAAATTCTGAAGTTTATACCGTGACCTTTTTAATACCAAATTCAACCAGATTTCCATATTCCACCCCAATATTCATTTGATGGCAGGAGGGGCCCAAGCAGACAGGGTATGGCTTTAAAAAAAGAAGTATCTTCATATGTCCATCTATCCACACTGCAGAACAAGTTAATGACACTTAAGAAATTAATAATTTGACTTAATTAATGCTCACTATGAAACTTTTGATAATGATCCTGCAATCAGGTTGTCTACCACTCCTCTATGCCACAGACTACAAAGAAAATTCCTTATCATTAATTTCTTTTTAATGAAGGAACTACAATTTTAGAAATTGTAGTTCCAGAATATGTTATATTCTGCACTGAAATATCTTAACGGTATCAAAGAGCTTTCCACAGTGCTGCAACATTAACACACTGAAAATGCCATCTGCCAATCTTAGAAATTTGAGAAATGTTCTGCTTACAATGCTGAGTATCCAACACCTGGTCATCCCATCATGGACCAGGAGTCAGAAATTTGGGGGAGCAGGAGGACAGAAAACCAGTGTGGTTTCACATGTACTACGAGCACACATACATGTGTTTTATTTATAGTTTACCCAAGTCCAAACACATGGCAGTAATTGTCAATTTCGATTTCATACTAACGTAGAATCAGACCACAGATCATCATTCAGCTCCAACAAAAGGGGACCTGGAAGGCAGGACTAATTTGAAGCGATGGTTAGTAATTAAAATCTGACATCTTATCTCAGATGTCAAAAACAAGTATCTTTGCAATACACCAACCAGTTATTTCTATTGGAACAATTCCACAGTCAGTGTCAAAAATACATCTAAACGATCACCAACACTCCCTAAAAAAACCCAAACCCCACATATCAGCGCTGATGCACTGAGCAGCCTAATAATGGTGTGAAACAAATAAATCTGGAAAGAACACACCTTTCCTCATGAAACTCCACCTATAAGGAGTGAAAAGCGGGATGCAAAAAAAAAAAAAAAAGTTCTGGAAACAAAATATTCACTTCCTTGGAATGTGGCCCATGCGTTTCTTTATTTCCCTCAACCCAGCAGAAAGACCTCACTCAAAACACAGGCTCCTGAGCACAGCCATACACCAATTTTCAAACTATGAGGAAAACAGCACTGCCAGAGCTTAATCTTTACCTGGAGTTAGTTTAGTGATGATAGTTAAAAAAAAAAAAAAAAAAACTAAAAAAAATTAATTCTACGTGAAGCTAAAGCTGGTCTTCTAGCCAAGCCAGCCTGCAATGCAAAGAAGGCTCTCACTGTCAACTCGTCTCAAATAACACACGGACTCGTAGTCCAAAATAGAAAAAAAGCTTCAGACGCACAGCTCCGAAACGTTTCAAGTCTTGACGGCGGCGCAGGAGGCTCCGAGCAGCCCTGGGAGGGCTCGCTCAGGATCTGTGCCTGTGCAGATCCAGCAGCATCCGATCCGGATCCCATCGGATCCACCGGGCTCTGCCTCGGCGCCGCAGAGACAAACCTCCGGCCGCTACTAAAGCAAGCGCATCCTTATTTATTTACTTTTTTTTTTTTTTTTTGGCTCTTCCCCAAAGTTTTTACTTCCCTTCCCAGACTGATTCCCATGGCGAGCCCCCGAATCAATACCCTATCTGCTGGAGGCGATTTGGAAGCGGAAAACCTGTAAGAGATCCCCTCTCGGTGACCGGGAGAACAGACCTACGGCTCTAAATACCTCTCCCACTGGGTGACCATCTCCCAAAAGCACGTGTGTGTGGGGGGGGATGGATACCACTGCGTCACGAAAAGACACCAAAAAAATATATATAACAGAACTGAGACGCAAGCTATGCACCCGCGCTATTCGCGCCTGCTCGAGGCTCGGCGAGCTTTCGGCTTTTTCTTTTTTTTTTTTTAAGCTTTTCTGCCGACACACTCCGAGAAGCCGCCGCACCCCCGGCGCCGGGGGAGCCCGGGGGGCCGCTCTCACCTTGTCCAGCTCATCGTGCAGCTCGGCCAGGCTGGGCCGGAGCAGCTTCTCGCCCAGGTCGGCGGCCGTGTGCCGGTAGTGGTCGATGCGGGGCACGGCGTCCATGGTGTTGTGGCCGAAGGTGCGCAGGTAGTAGGTGTTGGTATGGGTATCATAGTAGTAGTGGTGGTGCCCGCCCGAGTGCAGGCTGCCCTCGCTCATCACCGTGTCGCCGCCGTTCTGGACACCGCTCACGTTGCCGCCCTCTGAGCTGCCTCCCCCGGGCTCGCCGGGGCTCTCGCCGCCGGCCGACGGGTCCACGAAGTTCACCCGAAACCTGCCCTTGGCTTCCTCGCCTCCCTTACCCGCCACGCCGATGTCCCCGCACGACTTGCGGGGCCCCTCGGCCACCAGGTCCACCTGGAAGCGGCTCTGGCTCGGCGTGGGACCCAGCGGCTTGCCCAGCGCATCCTTGGAGCCCTCATCCCCCGCGGACCCCGCTGCCAGATCCTTGCCCTCCATGCCTTCCCCTCGCTCTGAGGCCGCCACTGCTCCGAACGCCCCTCCCGGCCGGCGGCTCCGCTGCTTTAAGCGGCCGAGCAGCGCCTCGGGGCTGCCGCAGACACAGCGCCGCGCCCCGCCCCCGCCGCAGCGCCAGGTGACGGTGCCTCCGGTCCCTCCGCCCGATCCCGCTCTGCCCAGGCAGGAGCGCGGTCGCTTCCTCGGCTGGCGCGGCGGGAGGGATGCGGGGGGGAAAAAACCGGCGGCGCCGCGCAGGCTCCGCCCGCTCCCGGCTGCGGCGGAGGGGGCGGCGGGAGCGCGTCCCCGGCCGGGCGGCGGCGGCTCCTCCCGCCCGCACTATGGCGGCCCCGCCGCATCCGCCCCGCGGCGCCGCTGGGAGGAGCGGGAGGGGGGGGCCGCACCGCGATCCCGCCCGGCACAGCCCTGCCGGCCGCCGCCACGTCTCGCGAGAGGAGCGTGGGGGCGCTCGGAGCCGCTCGGTGCCTCACAGAGCCCGGACCCCTCGGGAGCCCCCGAGACCCCTCAGGCACCCGCCTGATCCTTCACACAGCCCCGGACCTCGCATGCACACCCTCAGATCCCCTCAGAAACCCCCGGAGCGTTCACACACTGCCCCGGACCTCCCATGCACACCCCCAGATCCCCTCAGAAACCCCCGGAGCCCTCACGCACCCCGAACCTCCCATGCACACCCCCAGGTCCCCACAGTTCCCCCTCTAGTCCCTCACACACACCGTTGGACTCAGACACATCCCCAGATCCCCTCAGATAACCCCGGAGCGTTGATGCAACCCCAACCTCTCATACACACCCCCAGATCCCTTGAGACGCCCCCGGAGCCCTAACTCACCCCGGACCTCCCATACACACCCCCAGATCTCCTCAGAAAGCCCTTGAAACATTACACACACACACCCACCCCCTGGGCCCCTCATAGACACCCCCTGTTCCCCTCACACACACACCCAGAGCTCTCACGTGCTTTGGTGCCTCACACAGCCCCTCGGATCCCTCATACGCCCCTAGATCGCCTCACATCCCTCCTGTTGCTCACATACAGCCCCTGATCCCTCACACACACACATCCCCTAACAAACCCCCGGTTCTTCGCATACCCCACGAACCACCTCACACCCCCCAGTTCCTCAGCCACCCCACAGAATCACAAGACTGGGTCAGGCTGGAAGGGACCACACGGGGTCATCTGGTCCGGTCTCCCTGCTCCTCCGGCAGGGTCATCCCAAAGCACATGGCACCGGATTGTGACCATACGGCTCTGGAATGTCTCCAGAGACAGAGACTCCACACCCTCCCTGGACAATCTGTTCCCGTGCTCGGTCACTGCACAGGGGAGAAGTTCTTCATGCTCAGGTGGAATGTTCCAGTGCATCAGTTTCTCTCGCCCTGGTGATTGACCATCACCAAACCAAGCCCTGCTCCATCTCCCTGGCACCCCTCTCTCGATATTTATAAACAAGAATGAGGTTTCTTCTCAGCTGCTGCTTCTCGAGGCTGAACAGGCCCAGCTCACTCACCTGTCATCAGAGATGCTCCAGTGCCCCCATCATCCTCATTGCCCCCGGACCTGCTCACACATTGCCTGGTTCTTCACACACCCCCTGTACCCCTCATGCCCCAGGGCCTCTTCACACACCCTCTGGTTCCTCAGACACCCCCTGAACCCCTCACCTCACCCTGGACTCCTTCACACCCCCCTCCCGATCCTCCTTTTTTACCTTCCAGCCTCTGGATGTCTGCCAATTAGACTGTAAAAACCACTTGCATAATAGATCTAATGTCAGTGATGCCTTTTTCTGTCTCCTCTGCTGCAGCTTTTTGTCCCTGTTCTCTTCAAGTTTATTATTTCTCCAGAAGCATACGTGGTTCTTTAATTTGAAAAGTGAAGTCGTTCTGCCTCCTCACTCTCACTGGAACATAAGTGCCTGGATAATCCATTAAAGCATATGAAGTTGGCTCTTTGTGTAAAGAAGCCTCAGATGGGAGTAAAATACTTCAGCTATGGAGAATTTAAACAGGGGCTCACCAGTGATTTTTCATTATGTATATCTGTTGTCTTTATACCTGAAGGTAGCAGCTCACAGAATTTCACGAGAGGAGGGCTATGTCTCCAAAACAGTTTCACCTTATTTAGGTTGCTACAAATCATCAAGCCCCGGATTCACTTCAGCCAGGCCTCTTGAGCAATGTCACCTCTTTATGTCAGTGACATTTTAGCTGATACTTCTGGGTTCCAAATCTTTTATTTTTTCCCCTGATGTGAAGTTCTGTATATTTTCCCCCTCTGCCTAGCAAACTCTGAATGCCAACATCCATTTTCTAGCTCACCACATCTCTACTGTTTTATTTCAATTAACAACAAACCTAGTGACGTCATCCAACAGAAAATGACTGGAACTATAAAACAAAGCTTGCTTTTCCATAACAATTAGAGGAAGAAGTATTTCAATTCTAGGGATGTGTACATGCCTAAAAAAGCTAAGGATGCCTCAGTAGGTTAAAAAGAAGGTACACTGATCCTTCTTTGTCTAAACACTGTTCTAGAAAAACAGAAAAAAAATAATACTTCAAAATATTTTGAGACATTATTTGATAGACTCACAAATTTAAAAAGAAAAAAATAGAAAATATTTGAAACGTGGCAAATTTTCAGAGTGCAAAGAAAAAAAAAAACTCTGTACAAGCTGGAAAATGAAAGATTAGGCCATGGTGAAGTTTTTTTACTTTTGTCAGGGTGCAAAGACTTGTAAAACAGCGGATGATGAGGGAAACGAGTCAAAATAAAAGACTTCTGTTCGGAACTGAAAGTAAGCAGCACCTAAACAACAGATGATATGCAAAGAAAATCCACCGTACATTTTTCATAAGCAGACATAAACAGTTCTTGATCAACATCTGCATAGAATGTCGTGTGACAAGGTGTTTGGAAACTGTTTAGACTTGGAAATGGCAATTTCTGTCAATTCCCTGCATAAATAAGTGAAAGCAGCGGAGAGAAGCAGCTAGTGAAATACCATGGCTGTTATACAGATGATGATGGTGGGATGGTACTGCAATATTTAGATATTTTAAAGGACACTCTTCGTGGATGAGTGGATGTGTGTTGGCTACGTCTGCAAGGCCCATGGCCTGCCTGGCATCAGTTTTAACATTTCTGTGATTCCATGGTTTTATGAATGTGAGATAATGCTAAATACTGGCTTTGAAGAAAACAAAAGGTTGAGGATGCTATCACAGCCCCCAAGAAAGACAAGGGAATGGGGGACATGAGGAAAATTCAAGCCTCTCAGAATTAAAAGGGTCAAAAAGATGAGGAATTACCACTGTATGAGAAGCTGGCAACACCAGCAAGAGGAAAATGAACCAAGACTTCATCAGAGTTCTGGGACTTCATGTAACCCATGAGAAGGGTGAGAGATTCTGTAGCTGTAAGGAAGAATAAAGGGCACACAAATTCCCACTAACTGCCAATTAAAATGTCATCAATAGTAAGAAATATGCTTTGAGGGGAAAAATAAAAGAGTATTCACTTTAAGCTCATAATTAAATGGTTTCTGACAGACCACTGCTTAAAATAGCACTGCAGTAGAGTTTGGGTGTTATTGGTAAGGGAAATAGCATAACACATTAAATAAAAGCAAGCACTAAATTACTCCTATTCTGGCCAAGATTGTTTACCACAGAACATTAGTAATTGGAGGTTTTTTTTCTTTAGAAAGGGAGGGAGGAGCTGTGGAGGTTTTCAGTATCTTTTGACAAACTTTTTCTGCTTGGAGCTTGCCATTTCCAGATACTTCATAGGGCTCATTTGATAATTAAGATGCAACACTGGAAAATGCAAGCACTTTATGCCATTATGATTGTTCTGGTCATTTAGACTAGATCTCACTCCTGTGTGCCTCTTTGCCAAGCAGAAGAACAGTAATTTTAGGTCTTACTCTTCCAAAGTGCAAGCAGATGACAGCAACTCATTTTGCCAACTGGATAGGGCCTTTTCTTCTCTTTATAACGGTTCTTTATATCATCATCATCATCCACTGGCCTTAGGCTCTTGAGGTTTAGGTTGCTGTTCCAGATCTATGTGCTACTTTAATTTTTTTTCTGTATATTTTTCTGTATTGTGGCACTCATCTCATGCTCATGATCTGTTTTGACTTGGTTTTAATACATTTCAGCTTTTGCACGGAAAAGGTTCTCTCTAGTAACTTGCCTTATTCCTGCTGTTTTTGCCAACTTCCTCTCAACCTTTCTCAAGACATTCTTGATTGGTGATACAAATTTTTTATCTCTCCATAACTTTTTTTTTCTAGCAATTGGCACCTGTAAGAATTCAACTCCTTTTAGTCTCCTCATGAGCTTTGTCTTAGATCAGTTTCCTCATTTTGTTGTGGTTGTTTTTTTGTTTGTGGGGTTTTGTTTTTTGTGGTGTTTTTGGTTTTTTTGGTGAGCATAGGTGGATTTTGGGATTTTTTGTGTTTTGTGGTCCTGTAGAGTAAGGTCAAGCCATTGTTTCTATGCAATTCTTCACTGCTATAATTTTAGAGCAGGCTCTGTGCATGTGCTACTTGAACCATAATGAGGGTATTTGCCCTCTTGGATTGTCATCTACCTAGTTGTTCCTTAATGCAGTCATCATTAGGATCTAAAAAGATTTTGTTTTGCATCTTGTCCCTCATTTTCTCAGCTCATGCACAACCTGATTCTTTGTTCTGCTTTTTTCTTAATTTCCTTTATATCATTTCTTTCCTTCTATTTTTCCTTCTTGCTCCTTAGAAAATAGAGGCAGAGTTAACATTTGTATTCTCCTACTGCTCTGCTTATTGTGTCCTTTATAATTATTACAGGTGTTCATCCAAATCAGGTTTAAGTAATAATTTATTTTCCAAGAAATCTGGATGAAGTCCTAACAAATACGGTATTGTCATGTGGTAACTTACCTGTATTTGTATTACACTAATCCTAGCTTACAAGAAAAAAAAGGTAATTGCAGCAACACTTTTGAAAGGCTGCCAGATAAATCCTATGATTAAGACACTTAGAAATGAAATCCGTTTGCTGGCAGCCGGATGTGGTGCTGGAAAATCTCTTCCAGGGGGCCTTTCTTGTTCTGTTCATGCCTTAGATGTGTCCCTGTGTGTCTTCAGTATTTCACTGTCCTTGCTTTTATGGACCTGGTGGCAGTGAGACGACCACCACAATTATGCTAGTCCTAAAATTTTAGTGTTTCTAACATTCTCTGAAGACTGTCGTGCCAGATGTGTTTTAGATAGCTTCTTCAATACTCTGTCACCAATGCATTTGCTTAGGAGAGAGGTGCAGGGTACTTCTCATGTCCACCCAGAAATGTAAGTTTCTGCAAGATGCTGTGTGATTTTGGTAGCTGGAGGAAGGATATTCAGCACCTGCTCCCTGCCCTGAGTGTGAGCTCCCATGTCTAGTTTTAGGGTACTGGTTTATCTTTAAAGTTCTGGTTGTCTTGGTACCCAAGAAACTGCCTTTCATCCTGTGCCCATTGCAGTCTGGTTGAGACCAGCAAAGCCCACAGGCTCTAGAAACCACTGCCAAGGTGTGCATGTGACACAGGGAGATTAAATGCAAAGACAGACCTTATAATTACGAACTTCAATTACCACATATCATTCAGAGCTTTTACTGTCTGACTCACTCCTCTTTTTGCCCAGCATCTGAAAATTGCAGTGTGTACGTACATGCGTTAGGAAGAAGAAATTATTCAAAGGGAGATGGAATTAATTATTTTAAAGTGCTCTCGCTATAGGCAGATGCATCAGGAATGATTTGAGAATATAAATGAACTTACTGCAACAATTCTGGAAATAAGACAACAAACAGGCCTTTTGTGCAGTATAATGTATTTTCAAAATAAGATTATGTTCTTTGTGATTTTGTTTTTTTTTGTTATGTTTCTTTTGTTGTAAAGTTTTAGTATTTTCTCTGTCTTAGTCTCTAAGGAATTTTATCACAGATGAAGCTGCAGGCTATCACTGAGGTGCTGCTGAAATGTAAAGTGGGCAGCCTGAATACTCAGTAACTTCAGTCCAGACTACAGAGCACTAATTTTGATTCCAAACCAAGCAACTGAGCTGCTCAGGACAGAGCTCATACAGCCCATCTCACCAGAGAGCCTTCTATTTAATTTCTCCATGAGCTAGGAACCTGTTCTGATAGCTTCTTTCTGACACCTCTGTGTGACCAAAGTCCATTTTGCATATTTCAGTTCCTTCATCAGTTCATCTCTTTGCTCTTTAAAACTACAAGCAAGAAGTTGTCTCACAGATAAAACTTCTAGAGATTGTAGCCTGTAGTCATGAGATAGCCAGAGCACAGGGATAAGGACACGTGTTACCCTTCAGGGATATAGCCAAAATTTCTGTTCCTCATTTCTCCTTTTCAAAGTTTTTAGTTGTTGTTGCTGGGTTTTGGTTTTTTTTTTTTTGGTTTTTTTTGGTTTTTTTTTTTTTTGGTTGGTTGGGCCTTTTTTTTGTTTAGTTACTTAATTATGTTTCCAGAAGATAAAATAGCTTCTATGTCTTTGTGTCCCGTTCATTATCTGCTGAAATGCATGTCCTGTGGAGCAAACACCCATTCTGTAGAGAAGCCAAAGGAGAAAGGTTGGCCAGCAGCCCACCAGTGTCCACAGATATCTATATTTCCAGAAGCTCAAGCCAGCCAACCACATTCTACTCACACAATTAATTTTCAGTCCTTTTCTTGTCATTCTTCTTGTACTATGACAGTCAGTCCATGAATATTTTTTATTTTTTCAAATTCTATAAACACTCATTATCAAAATTGAGTGGAAGTTACCAATAATTTATGCTACAGTCATCCTTTTGGTTTCGGTTTTTTTTCACTTTGCCTATGTAATTGTTTAGAAAATTCCTTGGTTTTGTCCTGCCTTGTAACACCTTAAAACTGAGTGGTCTGGGTGGAGGGAAAAGTCCAATTGTTTGAATGGAAATCTTGATACCCTCCTCTGATATGATGAAAAAAATGTGTTCCATGTACCATCAGCACCAAGTGTAGTTAATCCATTGTTTTATAGATTTTTTTTTTCATGTTAATGTACAAGTTTGTAGAGTTTACAGGTTCAGGAAGTTAAGATTATGGGAAACAAGGATTGCACTACTTCTATCATGTGTCACCAAAGTAATCTCTTACTCCTTAACTTTAATTCATATTCAGTTCTTTGGGGAAGTATGGTGAATGATTGTGATGTGTATGGTACCTATTTGGCATCAGAGGATGGGATCCTTGGAGACCAGGCAGGGAAGATGGACCTTTACCACATCCCTGAGGATGTGTGCACAGGGAGCACGTGTCCAGCCTTTGGAGTGAAGCCACTGGGAGCAAATCAAGGAAGCCTGTTCATAATCAGTTTTAATAACTCTTCTCTCCTTTCGTCTCCAGAACAGGAAATTAGTGTGGGAGCACAAAGGAACCAAGGTGTGAGAAGATACAGTGGTAAAAGAACATATTCTGACTTGAGCCATTTCACAGATGGGAAAACTGAGGCATAGAGAGATGACAGCCCGAATCGACTCTACTGTGTGAGAGTGGAGGTGGATTATTTTGAACACACAATACCCTCTCAGTTTTCATTTCCACATTTTTGTTCCACCCACAGATTCATTGGGGAAATTGCTAATACAGAAGGCAGTCAAATCCATTCTGATCTTATAAGCAGTGGAAGCTGAAAATGCAGTTTTGTAGCAATGTGCTTGTTTTTCCCTTGCTTTCAGGCTAAGAAATACAGATTGCATTACAGATACTAGTTGTTGGTCCTTTGTGTAACTTTTAAAGATATGTTGGCAGGATAAGTTGCTGTATATTGTATTCCTGAACAATGCTAAGTATTTTGGTCAAGTGTTCTTTTTTCTTGGGGTATTTTTGTATGTGCTATTGAAGTCTGAATGCTCAGATAGTGACTCACCTGCATCCTTTCAAAGAGTTTATCACTAATCTCTGAAAATCATTATACCAACATTTTATTACAAAAAAAAAAAAAAAAAGAAAGAAAAAAAAAGTAGCCCCATGTCTTTTTATAGGGCTAGAATCCAAATGCTTTTCTTCTTATCATTAAAAATGTCTTTGAACTCTTTCCCTAGGATAAGTTCAGGGTGACCTGAATGAATGGTCCCTGGGAGTGCTAAGGAAATTTAATGTTTATGAAAATTAATTGGAAAAGATAGCATGTAGTTAACATGTGTGTGACACTTCCAAGTAAACATGATTGTTTCAAAGAAAAAAAAAAAAAAGAAAACCCAATCATGGTGCAAAAAGGTGAAAAAGGGATGAAACCTGTGAGGGTGGTGAGGCCCTGGAACAGGGTGCCCAGAGAAGCTGTGGCTGCCCCATCCCTGGAAGGCCAGGTTGGACAGAGCTTGGAGCAACCTGGGATAGTGGAAGGTGTCCCTGTCCATGCCAGGCTGCTGGAATGAGGTGATCCTTAAGGTCCCTTTCAACTGAAGCCATTCTATGATTCTATTACTTAATGGTTCTGTGAAATTGTTATAATAATATTCAGTCAGCCACTCATCTCCATTTAAAATCATACAGTTTGATTAGTCTGCATTAAAAAAAAAAAAAGCACAAAAGACAAAATTTCCCAGTTTTCTAGAAAATAGAAATATAGAAAACTGCTTAGAAGTGGAAAAATGAGACACTGAAAAAGGCTGTGGTTCCTATAATGAGTCAAATAGGAAGGAGCTTAATACATGTGTGCAAAATGCTGTAAGGCACTGGAAGAGGGAAAATAGGGAGCTAGAGTCAATCTTTCAACTGTAATAGAACTGTCAATTAAGTTAAAAAATGATGACATGCAGCATAATAAGCTTGCAGATGCCATAGACTTAGGTGGGTGGGAAGAAGGGACTAGCCATTCAAATGACCAATAAAACATCAGCAGTTTTCAGGCAGAGGAAAATATTAGAGCTCTTAATCTTTTCCTGTCAAAATATATGTGAACTCTTAGCAAGGATTAGACAGAATTCCTCCTCAAAATCAGTGCATAAGTTGCTATCTGAATTTCCTCATGCTTGCAACTGGCACTGGTCCCTTCAGAGACTGGATTTCCAGATGATGTTTGCATTAGTTTACCTCATGTGATGCTCCTGCTCCTAGGAAAACACCTGTACTCAGAGGCATCTGCTGGAGAAAGTGGACATCAGCTACCTTTATAAATGCTGGGAAACTGAACTGGCAGCACAAAATGTGATACAAATCCTGGTAGAAATGTTCAAAAGAGAATCTTCTTTTATCATTTGCTTTTCCCTTGATGAAAGGTACTTAAAGCACCATTGAAACAGACACTGACTTGCTGCTGCTTTGATCGATTTACTGGTTCATATTTTCAAAACATCCTCTAGGCAGCTCATTCAGACCAAGAGGGAGAACTTCTGCTGTAACTACAGCTCATTCCCATCCCACTTGTCATATTGTAAAATCTGTTTTATCCAGTTCAAAAATAACTCCTTCAACAGTGTCAAAAAACATATGGCAAACATCACCCCCACGCATCACATTCTATTGTTATCACCCATTTATGTCAAAGGGAATTAATATCCTAGGCACTCCTTAATCTTCAGGATGGACTGGAAGAAAATGCAGTAGAAATACTGTCCTGCAGTATTTCTCTCTGCACATCCTCTACTGTTGAAAATCCTCTACTTTTGAAATCTGATTATCCTTCTCAACCAGAACATCAAAATGCAAAAATAACTAATTTTGTCTTTTGGCAGTGCTTCTTCTTATCTCTTTACTCTGTCAGCCAGCATCAGTTTTTCCTCCTGTCCCTTTATGGTATGATCTCTTCAAAGAATATTTTTGTTCTGTTTTGTAATGGAAATGATAACTTATTCTTCATTCCATTTGTGCTTCTATTTGCCCTGTAAAGACAAACCTTGCTCCTTGAGTGACCAGCTACCTGCAACAGCAGAGACTCAACTTAGACAAGGATTTGTCTCCATTCTGCCACTGACTTATGTCATTTATATGAGAAATTTTGAATCCCTATCTGCTTGTTTCTCCTAAAGCTATTGCTACTATCCTGTTTTATATTCCTTGTCTTGTTCTCTTCTCTCTTTCCTCTCGGCCTTCTTCAGCAATAGATCTTGAGCTTTAGCAGGTTGAAAGGTATCTGATCCCAGAATAAAGTTTTCAGTACTCTAGGCCACTGAATTTTAAGAAATTCTTAATGATCTGTACTGTATTGAAACAAATATTCAGTTGAATAGCTGTTTTATATATATAGCTAGACACCCAACTTGGCAAATTATGTAAGCATCAGTTTGTCTCCTGTGTTGTTCAGCAAGGCACTGAAAGATGAATTTAGCATTAAACTTGCTGAGACCCACTAAAGTCAAGCAGTTTGTTTGAGAGACATGCCAAACAGAGGTGGATTGCTGAAAGAAATCCTTCATTTTGCAGTTTGGAGCATAGGGGAAAAAAAAAAAGAGGTAAAAAATACAGACACTAACAAGGAGATTGGAGTTCTAGATTGAACACTTCCCCTCTCATCAGATATATTTAAATATTGTCACTGAAGTTATTCATTTGGTTGCTTTTTTTTTTTTCTTTCTCTTTCTCTTAGGAAGTATATTTAATAAAAAATAGAAATAGAACTGGGTGTCATATTTACATTGAATTTATCTGGATTTACTTTTCTAGCAACTGAGCCTACTTGAGAGGCACAGACAGTGACCCCCAGAAAACATTCTCTAATGGTTCATATTGTGTTTTTCCATTTAACTCCTGCTCCTTGGGTGAGCACACACTATCATCCATCCATAGCATTGTAACAGGCTCTTGTATTAAATATAAGGAATAATTCTGCCTGCTGTTTGGGGGAAACTTTTGCAGGAAGTAACACTGAGCATATTTAATGGGGAGCAGAGTATATATTTCAGAAATGTAACTGTAGACAGAAAAATATGAGTATTTTTTCTAAGCTCCTACTTTTACTACAATATTGATGGCACCTTTCCTTTGCTAAGCTAACAATTATGTCAGTTTAGGTAGAATAGTGACATATATATTTTCATGTGCTCTTTTTTATAATGAGTAAAATAGGTGAATGCTGAAACTGGCATTTTGGAAGGCTTGTTGCTCCACTCATTCCTTAATTCTCAGTCAACAGGTTGAAGTGTTGACATTTCAAGCATTTGACAAGTAGATACAAATCAATTGTCTTGTCAATTTGCAAAATATTAGTATTTTATCTTCATACCAAAGTGTAGACATTATTAAATATCATTTAAGACACCAGAAAGGCCTTCCCTAATAAGATTATCTGAAACCTTACCCTTAGCAATGCTCTGTGAAAACTGCAACTCTGACTTCATAATCTAGTAATTTTGCTTGTGTTTGTATCTTTAGTCAGATTTCTGATAGTATTTCAGCTTAAAAAAAAAAACAAAACTGAAAAACTAAATAAATCAATTTGTTCCCAAAGAGAAGGAATTACTTTTCTCAAAGAAACCAGGATGACTTTAAACCATGATATAATGTAATCATTTTACCACGTAGAACAATGAAATTAAAAAATAAAATTACATTAAAATTGCTGTGTTAGCTATGAGTACTTCACATAATGTAGTCTTTACAGTTCTGGAAAAGAATTACTCATTTGAGAAATAATATTTTAGTGGATGAATGACTTTAAGATAACAGACTCATAAATACAAATATGATTCCCTGAGAGTCCACAGTAAAAATTTTGTTTTCTGTTTATCCAGTATGCAGAGGAAGGAAAGGTCAGGGCTAAAGGCAGAAAGTTTAAAAATCCAGGACAAAAAGTTATGATACATAGTATGTTTTAAATTTGTGCAGCTGTTGCTATCCCTCTTTCTGTACTATCCAGATGTACCAAAATTCTTGTTTTTAATCTGGCTAATGTCAGATTGAACACTAAACATTTCACATACAAAATTGAAGTCACTCGTGATTTCTTCACCTTCATTCTGACTTAGACATGGGTCAAATTCAAGACCTATTTTTTCCCAGTTGACTTATTCTGCAGATATCAGGGCCAAACACAGTACTAAGAAAAAACTTAGGCTCTTCTGGACAATTTTTCCATTGTTCTGTAGTGAGATTGTCTTTAACTTACATTTATATTGTGCTGCTTTTTTAAAATCTAATTGAAAAAAATTGAGTAAATTAAATTAAATGCTTTGCTAATTTACTTTTATTATTAAAAAAACCCCAAACCGATTGTCAGGTCAAAATGCATTATCAATCTGTTTTAGTCCTGATCTGTATGTGAAATATTGTAACCTTTATTCAAATTTTTTTCAGGTTTGGTAATAGATACCCCTTTATCTTGTTCGGAATTTTACTGGGTCTGTAAGTTACTATCTTTCTGCCAGTTGTATTTTCCTAACATTTATTTTCTAAATGTAAAGTGGCATTTCTTCAAAAGAATGAATTTTTCAGGAAAAGCTCTAGAGGTTCATCATCAAAATGCACCAGCTGAGATGTACCCCAGTAATTCACAGGAACAATGAATACATAGGGAAGATAAAACATTACCACTCTTGCATTAAAACTTTGTTGGAAATGAAAACTCAAACCCCCATTTGTTTATTTATTTACAAAAGACAAAGTAGGGGTTCTTTAATTACCTATAAATTAATGATGACAGTCTGATTTAGGCAGTATAGTAGAGAAAATTATGAATGTACACATAGACATTTGCCAAAAATGTTATAAGCCATGTGACTAATTTCACCTCAATAATTTGTTGTCCTCTTAATTTTGCAAAAGAAATCCTGTACTTTGTGTTTGTTTTTTTTTTTTTTCTTGGCTGGTAAGTATAGGAGTAGCTACTTTGAATGTCAAATTATTGCCAAAGATTCAAGGATGCAAACAACCTTCAGACAACTAAATCAGATGCTTCCTCAGCAGTGTTCCTACTTGGGAAACTATGGAGGGAAAATTCTTTCCTCTCCTTCTCGCTGTTCTTCTCCTGCCTGGGTAAAGCTATTCTTTTTCTTCCTCTGCCTTCTCTCTCTCCCTCCCCACAGTCACTTGGAGCCAGGTCTTTCTTTTGCTCCCCACCTTGCAGAGCCACCACCATGAACATGACTTTTAGCCAGCAGAAATCCACTCTCTGTGAATAAATTTGCTGCTTTTATTCCTCATTTCTCTTTTGCAGGACTGGCCTGGATGGGAACTGCCCGAAGACAGCAATAGAACACCCTCTTCCAGAGCACCCACAAGAATTGTCTCCCAGTGCCAGCATCCTACAATCTGGCTGTGCCAAAGCACCTTGTCCTCCCCTTCTGATGGGAACACTAGGAACTTGCCAGCCCTCAGTAGACAAAGCACTGGGTTAGCCATTCCAGTTAAAGGTTAACTCTAAGAGCCCTTCAGTTTTGCAATCCTATTCTCTGAGGGAAATAATTTGTTTTACTGCACGGAAGCCTCAATTCACATGAAATGAATTATTCTGTTCAGCTGAGGTAGCTCATCTTCCCAGAGTCAGCCTGGAAGTGGTGTGGGGGAGAACCCCTAGGAGGCAGTCAGCCTAACTGGCTGTTCCAACCCTTCCTCCAGAAGGTCCTAACTCCTTCTGCTGGCTGTGCAGAGCAGATTGGCCAGCTAGGTTCTTAAACTTTGCAAAATTAGGCAGCTGGCATGCAACCCAAGAGGTCTGCATCAAAACTCAGGATTGCTGATGCTGCCAGGTAAGGAGAGAGAGGGCAGGATTTTGTCACCTGTTCTGCGAGGAGAGACCTGCTTCACACAAGATTCTGCAACTGGACAGTAGAACCTTTGCTTCTGGATGCAGTGTGCGCATTTTTCTTCTTGATTTTTTCCCCCTCTTGAAAAGCAGTAGGGCTATTACACCCCAAGGTGAAGTAGAGAGGCAGATTTGATCAAGAAAAATGTGCAATGGACTCAGATCATGAGAGAGCAATAATGGCAGGGTGAGGAGGAAAGAAAACAGATTTTTCAGAAGGTGTGTAACTGTAGCTTTGGGATAAGACAAATTGACTGCCCCAGTGACATTCAGAATATTTGTTTGTCCAACAAAACCCACAACAGTAGATTACCCACTGCCTCTCTCTCATCTGGTGTTTTAGCAGCTTGGATTTTCTGCCCTTGGAGAGCTTTTGAGCAGACGTTTGTATCTGCCCTACCCTCACACCACAACGTTCTCCAGCCTCTCACATGAAGGCGTCATTGTTGGTGTTTGTTCTGCCTTTTCATATCTAGGCAATCTTTCACCTAGCCAGGGCAGGTGTAATGTCAGGCTCATTCCATGCCAAAAGTAGCAGATACATGTTCCTGGATCAGTCTTTGCATTCTTATCCAACTTGTCAATACCTACGTAATATGTTTTCATGGAATTTTTTTTTTTTTTATCTGTACCACGAGCTGCAACATGTAAATGTTTGTGTCTGCAGTCAGTAGGTACTTTTCAGGGACATTTTTGGAAAAACAGGGTAGTACTTATTGAAAGACTGTCTCCTTGTTAAACAAAAAGAGCAATTAATTTAATATTGTTACTGCCACCATAATTATAATATTTTATTAATAAATACTGAAAATTTTAGAAGATCTGGTTTTGCTGCTGCAATATTACGTCTCCTGAGGAGGTTATTCCATGGCATTTTCAGGATTAAATCATGTTGCCCTCTTTACAACTTCTGACTTTTAAAAATAAATATTTTATTTTCTATATGAAGCACTCATGTCAAAGCAGGTAATTCACTATGTGTCTTTTGCCTCATGGGTGTAGATACAGAAAGGGATTTAACAAGTGATGGTGGGACAGATTATTTGTTCTCCTGTAATATGGACTATCAGTTAGATTTGTAGGGTCCCAAAACTGGGGATAAAACTTACCTTCTTTAGATTCTGTCAGTTCAATAAAGCTGGAGAGCTGAAATGCAGACATGAGTTCTTGTCAGAACTTTCTGAAACTCAACAGTTGTTATCAAAACATTGTGTAAACTTCATAACTCCACAGTCCCAGGTTTTGGCTCGGGCTCTGATTGCACTTGAATTGTTTCCGAGTGATCAAAAGAGAAATTAATAGATGCCTAGTAAGAAAGTTCACTTTATTCTATTTACAGTGGAGCCTAATCTCAATACATTTAGATAACTGCGATAAACATCCCTTTGAACTGAACCTCACCTATTCCTGAAGGATTACAGAATGCTGGAGTCCGTGACAGCATTAAATACAACTGCTGGCTCAGATTAATTAAACTTCTGCATTTAAGGGCTCACAAAGGGTTTCACAGAACCTACAGACCTGCACCTTGTGCATCCACGTGGATATTCCCAGTATATAATGGGAGAGCAGCAGATTGTTTTGTTTTATTGAGAGTAGGTGGTCTAAAAGATGGGGACTTGCTGTCCTTAGCCCTGGAGAGGTTGGATAGGACAGAGGGAGGTTTGTGCTTTCCAAAGCAGGCATCTATTAATAGAAATCAGAGCCTGGAATATATCCTCTGGTGTAGCCATAAGCAATTCAAAAACACAATTAACAAATATTCAGCGGATGTCATTTGTGTTCTAGGTTGTTAATGCCAGAAAGCTATTATTAGAACTATGAAGTACTTTGACAACTTGCACTTTGAGGAATACAACATTTTCCTTTGTTTGCAGAGTGCTGTTTACTAAGTTTTGGTGGAATTTAGATTTAAACAGTATCTTCTCTATTGTTAAAAGCTAGAAATCTGCATTAGAAACTACCATTACCTGTGGATTGAAATATGTTTTTGTTTGGGATTTTTTTAAAGTTAAAGTTTAAATCTAACCCTCATGATAACAAAACTTAATTTCAGTAGAATAACCTCCAACTAAGTGTTCCATGGCAAGGTTAACATTAAAAGTGAATGACGTCAGCTTCAGTTTAATTTATGGTATTTACATTCATGGAACACTAAATTATTTGTCAGAAGAGCAGCCAGTTTAAGCCACACACTTAAACTTACAATTTTTATACAAATCTAAACTCTGTCAAAGTTGACTAGATGCTTTGTTGATCAGGAATATAATTTGTTGGTGCCTAAATGCTGGCATTTGCTGGAGAAGTTTGTTGCACAGGAGGCGAAGTGGTTCTCTGCAGAAACACTGCTTTTAATAACAATAAAGCCAAAGATGGTGCCATCTTTTCCACACTGTCATGAAATGATTAGTGCTTTCACATTTCTTTTCACCTTGTTTTCCATTGAAAATGTTAAACGTGGAACAAGCTATCCCACACCCAAACAAAGCACTTCTTTACAAGTATCTCTCAGGTAGAATTGTTGAGATTTTATATGCATTCTGCTGTGTTTTGAACCTCGAGTTATATTTGCTGTATTGCTGTGATGCAGATATGAACAATTTACTTGACATCTCTTCATAAAATCTTACAAACTACAGCAGAGCTTAGAGTCACAATGCAGTGTAAGTATTTTCATGCATTGTTATATTCCAAAATGCAGGAATATATTTTCTCTAAGTCCAATTTCTATAAAATAGTCTCTGAATTTTAAGAGGGTTTTTTAAAAAGTATTTTTCTTATGCCTATGAATACATTTTCAGTATTATTAAATTAAATTTTAACTACCAAACATTATTAGTTTATGTGTGGATTTTCTCATATCTTTGTGAAAATACCCAGTGTGATGCATGGTGATTTTTACATGATGCATAATGTTAAAAAAAAAAAAAAAAAAAAGCATGATACACACAAATACTGTGTGACTGTAAGGTAATGGAAATGTAGACACCAGGATGTGTGCATGCTTATGTCAACTGGGTATTATGCTTGTAGCCAGTAATTAAATATTTACAGAGGGAGACAAAAGAATGTCCCTTAGGCTGAGAGCTCACAGAGCTGTGTGCGTAGCAATTTTGAGGGTACTAAACTATTCTGGAGATGCCCAGTAGTCAGGGAGCTGGAAACAACTCTCATATTTTGACAGCAATAATGACAATAAAATGTTCTTAGAGCCGTGTCCCCTTGGTCAGGTGATTCCCTGGGAGACTTTTGCCAGGATCAGTTCTTCTGTGGCTGTGCCACTGTTTTTGTTTTGCAACCACCACATGTTCTTTCTCACCCCATGGGCAGGGCCACCCCAATTCCTGTGATCCAGATATCAACAATTTACTTGACATGTCTTCACAATACATAATACAAAATAATGGGTGAGAGCAGAGATAGAAGCAAATATTATGAAAATTTTCATAAGCAGCAGTGAGAAGGTTTTTTAATCCTGTTGCAGGATAAAGATTCAAGTGTTTTAATTTTAAGTGTTGAAATTCAAGTGCAGGATGATCATTCAAGTGTTGATATGGACAAGGTGGACCTGAAGCATCACATCACACAAGGTGCTACAGATCATTTTTAAACCTGAAGTTTACTTGGATTAGGCTGATCTCTGTTAAACAGAATGATTCTGGTCATTTAGAATTTATCCTAATCATCCTATCACTTTACTCCCAACAAGTAAGATCTTTCTTATTTGATGATATGCAGGTTTGTACTGTGGTAAATTGCTTTCAGGCTAATGTTGAGGGGGTGCAATGTTCTCAGAATGTCAGTTCTGCATAGCACAGAATGCTTGATCTTCTCACTGGGTGTCTGGCTGCAAGCAGGACATCATGTACCTCAGAGAGGCTCCAAATATACTTCAGATATAAAGCACTAAAAAAAGCAACAATATATATTTCTACATATATAATTTTAATTTGTAATTTATTTAATAAATAATTATATTTAATTTAATTTAATAAAAATAATTTATTTAATAAAAATACAAATAATAAATTTAATTTGTAATTTTATACAACAATAAGGACCTGTTCCTGATGACTTTATAGTCATTACTGGAGCAAAAAAAAATTAATAAATAGATTAAGAGAGGCTGATATGGAAGTTATGATAGCAATTTCATGGGTTTTTCTACTATCTTGGCCCAGCACAAAACCTCAGAATTACTGAGATGACTCTCCTCTACCATTCTTTTTTCTACATTTTTGTATTTAGAAACCAGAGTGTGCCTCCCCAGTACTAAAACATTAAGGAAAACCCAACTTCAAATGTCCCAAGGACCCCAGAATGGATTGTTTAGTTAGGCTGAAAAGGCAGAATTCATTAAACCAACCTTCCAGGTGTTATGAAGCATCTCTCAAAGAATTCACAAAGGCTGGACCTCAGAAAACATGTGGAGAGGCTAAAAGAAAAGAGCTCTGTGGGGTCAGAGGCAGTTGACCTGAGTTTCCAGTGGATTTAGCCTGGATGTTGGCTGGACTGGATGTTGCTGACATCCAGGAGCTGGCTCTCAGGATAACCTTGTTACCGGGGTTGGGATTAGGAGTTCTCAGTCTAGCCACATGTGAGGCAGACTGTGGTGGGTGCCACAGCTGAAATAGTCACAACAGGAGCCCCAGGCAGCCTTTCCTTATCGCTGGCTCTCTTACAACATGCCTGATAACTATTACTTAACAATCATCAGGGAAGACAGATCCATAATAGTGAGAGACAGCAGGGGACTGGTGCAGAAAACACTTGGAATGTAAGGAATACACAAGAGGAAGCCAGTGCAGTGAATGACAAGTACAGGGGTTTAGCAGGTCCAAACTAAGCTTCTTGAATGATAACTACCACCAGGAAAGGATTGAAGGCTGATTATCTTGAGAAAGAGACATGACTATCAGCTGGCTGAATCAGATTAGTCATAAGCTCCTCTCCTAAGCTTTTCTTTCAAGCTTGTGCTCACTTTATCTTCTGAAAGGCCATTCCTTTGAGAAAAAGCTTTCCCAAGTACTGTACCCAGCTCCAAGAGAAATATCAAAATGCCAGTGCCTGAGATGGTGCTTTGGGCTTTGGGTTATTCTGAACTACAACCTGGAACATAAAGGGATGGATTTAGAAAGTAGTGTCTGAATATCTGTTGCCAGGATGTCTTGAATAATAAAAGACTAAACCTGTACTTACACGGATTAACTACAAATAAAGACCTACTAAATGTTAGTATTCTAATTTCTAAAAACAGGCCATGAGATTGCCACGTACATAATTATCCTTTTTACAGGCCGTATTGATGAGCAAAATATAAACAAAAAACTGCCTAGTGCCCAGTCCCCGACCACTTAATGCTTCTCATTGGGATGTGGCCATATTTACACAGTTCATATACCTAACTTATTGAATTGGGCCTTTTTCCCAATTCTGTAAGTCATGGGAAACATAAACAAGAAACGATCAAACTTTATACAAATCTACAAGTGTTCGAAGTTATACGCATCCTCCAATTACCTCTCCTCTCCATAATGTTCCAGACCAAAAAAAAAGCAAAAAATTACTCTGACAAGGATATGGCAATGTGCAAATTGATGTGGAAACAGAATTGCTTGTGAAATCTCATTAAAGCTGAAAAGCAGAACAGGGAAAGTACAAGATAAGAATAGCTGGGGCACTGCTCCTCAGATGAGAGTTCTGCTTTTTCCACAGCATCTGCACCCCTACGTATGTTGGAATAGATGTTCTGTTTTAAAACACTGAGTAAATATTAAACTTCCACACTCTCTGCCTTACTGTTTGCATTCTTTGACACTTGGCTGTAAGGGGTTGCAAGTTTCTGGGATGAAGTCACTTTGTACCAAGATGGCAGAGAGCTCCAAATAACACAAACATGCAAAATTTGGGGAACACAGGCATTTCCTGGATGCTGCAGTGCTTCTCTCTCTGCAGGGATCAAGCCATGGAAGTTTTCTGTTGAGTCAGCTTACAATTTCAGTTGTGTAGCCCCAAGTTTTCACTTTGCTGCCTGGACAAGGTCATGAGTCAAGGTCCTGATCAAATAATGTTTGCTTTTTTTTTTGTTATTGGTAAGAAAATAATGCTTTCAGTTAATGATTCATGGGGGGAAAAATGAAAAAAAAAGGAGAAAATGTGTAAAGTATGGAAGTTAATATTACACTGATGTGTGAATGTTTCTGGGAATTTCATCCGTGCATCCAGGGCTGCCTTGAATACATGCTGCACAAGGTGTTGGTATTTTGTGATTATAATTCTCCAATTTTGTGGTAGAAAACTAATACTAGAAAACAGGTAAAAAACTCACGTTTTAAACAGCAAGCTGAGAATAAGTAGGCTTTGTTACTAGTTTTGCTGGTGGTCTTTGGGGATCACCTCGAATTATCATTCAAAGGATCATTCAAGGGATTTCAAAAGCATCCCCTGATCCTGAAAAGCCAAGTAAAGATATCTAGAAACTGATATTCCTGTGATAGTCAAGTCTCCTGTACATTTCAGCAGAGTATCAGAATGCAGCATAATTCAACACAGCATCCTAGGATAGAAACATAGGGACCTGGGAATGTATTATCAGAACTCAACATAGGAAAATTAATGTCATGCATCTGAAATGGAGCACTGCCAATAAACAGGACTTTGATTTAAAAATTATTACATTCCCCTTTCTAACTCTTGCCAGCATACGCAGAATGGACCTAATATTGACCAGAAAAAAGAAAATGGTCTAGTCAGTGTACTCTGAATATCTTCTGGACACTAATGGGTTAATGAAAAATGCTTTTAATAAAGATTGATCGTCCACAATGTGTTTTTTTTATCTATTCCCTAACAGACTGATTTGTGTGAATTTTAACCAAATTTAAACATCAATTTTAACCAAATTTAAACATCAATTTTAAATTACCCGCCTATTCTCACAGTGCACTAATGGAGAGAGATAAGCATCTCCAGGGGATGATTCAGCCACCTGAAGATAAAAATGTAAGATAGATGGGAAGTGCCTGTCTTTCCATTGGAGATGCCACCTAAATCTTATGGAGGACATCTAACTTTCTAACAGGTAAAATTAGTTGAGAGAAATCCCACAAAATTACATACTCCAGAACAGGAAACTTCAGAAGAATTTGTCAGGGATTACAGGGAATTACTGTCACCTGACTATGAGACTGCTGCTAAACTTAAGCAAAAAACCAAATCCTGAGGTTTAAGGAAACAAGAAACAATAAGATTTTTTTCCTTGTTTTACACTGATTTTAGTGTCTAACAGTGGAATGCTGGAAGGAACTGTATTCCTGATAATTTTGTTGTCACTTTACTGCATTTAGTCTTGCTTTCAATTTTTTACATATTCAGTGAGTGGCTGGGGACAAAATGCAGTGAACTGCTGTCAGCCATCTGCCTGGGACTTGTGGGCCACGTGGAGGCAGAGCCATGCTGGAAAGGGATTCACACAAGGCTAAAATGTCCTGCATTGCCTGGAAAAGGAACAAGTCAGCTGTTGAAGTGACAAGACTGACACAGGAGCTCAGCCCTGGAGCTAAAAGGAGGAAGGGGGTGCTGAAGTACTGCTACAGTTAATTTCCTGACAAAAAACGGGTCGTAAGATCTATGAAGTTGTTAGCTCTGGCATGGAAAGGATGGGGATAACAATAGAAGCATTATATAATTTGAAGATATATTAACTTGTCTTTCTCTTTCTGTGCCTTCTCAGTTTCTAACTTCAGTCTTTCCAAAGAGACTTTTGGATCTAGACAGGCTCCCCACAGCTTCTTCTGCTTGTTTCCTGCCTCTGACTTTTTCTGAGATCCTGGCTTGTAATCTGCTCTCCTCCTACAGTTCCTTATGGCACTGTCTTAGTGCTATCCAAAAATACACGTGTTCCATAAAGAAACCGCCTTTTTTTTTGCTTGGAACTGATACTGGTATCCTGGGTCTTGCTAGATTGTACCTTCAGCTCATTAATTTCCTTCCAGAAGAGCTCTTTTTTCAATGTAATGATCCAGGTTCAATGAGTCATTCTGGCAGCCAATTTAACCCAAACTGTGCTGAAGTGCACAGTCCAGGTAGAGCTGCATCTCTGCGTGATCTGCTGGGTTTTTTGTTACATGAATTGTTACACATGGATGGTCACTTGATCAAAAAATCCAATGAAATTATAAGAAAATTACTTCAGACTGAGGGTACACTAAGAATGTATGTTTTGGAGTCAATCTTATATGCACAGGTATTAAAGTCTTGCCCTCCTTACCCAGTTTTGACAGTGCTTGGGGCTCAGAGCCACAGTTGGTTGTTTGTGCACAATTTGCACCCCACTGCATTCCCTATTTGCCAGTGTTTTATGATGTGGAAAAGTCCAAAAGATGACCAAAACACGTACAGAAATTTGAACTTATAGAGAAGTTTGAAGCCTTTTAATTTTTCCTCCAGTTTCAGCCACAATTCTCCCTTTCCTCTGGCATTATGCATGCAGACAGGCACGCTAATACCTTTATTACATAACTGTTCAGAAATGCTCCCATTTCACAGGAAAGATGCATCTCATTCACACACCTTATGCAAACAAGATATAAATTGCTACTCAAGTGAGGACATGCAACATTATGCCTGAAAAGGCTACTCAGCTGCAGTCGTCATGGCCCTTCCCTGTGCCAGAGAGCGAAACCCTCCCTTTGGCTTGCTTTCCTCTCTTTTTTGGGGCTGACAAAACTCTGCTTCTTCATCACTAACGGGGGGAAAAGCCGTGCAGTGAAAAACAACCCCCTCCACTGTCCCAGCTCCACGTTCAAGTCTGGGTTGATCCCTACTGACCGTGCAGCAGATTTGGTGCCAACGGGGCAGTTTTTGGAAACGCCAGCCCAAATTACGCGAACCGCGTGATTAAGCGTGTGGGTGAGCTTAAGCTCTTGTAAACCTTTATCATCACCTTTGCCACAGTCTGATGCAGCTGTGGAAGTGTGGACTGCTCGGCGAGGTGAACCACGGTTGAGGGATGGTGTTGATATTTGCAGAGATGCGTGTTCTTCCAGCTGGAGGCTTCACACAGCTGCAGCTCATAAACTGTTGGCCTCAGCTGCAGATCTGCAGTCAAATCACAGATTTTTTTTTCCTCATCTGGGGTTTCTGTCCTCTCAAAAACCCCTTCACGATGACTTTGAGAAATAAGTGATTGAAAGACCTCTGCTGACTGGTAGATTTGTGCAAAAAGGCAGATGATATGATTATGTTTTGACAGGAGACTGACCTGTGATAATTCCAGAACATTTTCTTTTATTAATATACCTAGAGGAGAGGAGCTGAAAGCAAATTATTTTTTGGGATTTTCAGATACTAAAATACTGTAACCTTTCATTACAGTTTGATAAACACCATTCTCCAGGAGAGTGCTAAACCAATAATAATTGTCTCATCCATCAGTAGTAAACTATTAGTATTGGTTCAAGCAATGAATAAGCAAATTGAGAAAAGAGCCATCTTCATTAGTAGTTCACTATTCTTAGCAGTTCATTATTTCTGAGTTCCTTAAGTTCATTATTCTAAGGAAGTTTCTTATATGCAGCAGGGGATGTACTAATACTCTGTAACTTGATTTAATTAAACTTTGCATTAAATTTCAGTCAATTTAAATACATTTCTTGAAAGAAAAGAGGAAGTGCAGTGAAGTAAGAACAGGGAATACACACAGCAGGTAAGATGCTGACAGCTGCATTTCCCTATTCCTTAGCTTTCCCCCCTCCCCCTGTCTAACTGGTACTTTTCCTGTAATGCTCCTCACTGCAGGGCAGCTTAGGAGTGTTTTGGCAGGGAGCAGTCTGCTTATTCTCCCTGGAGACTGCACAGGGATCATAAATCCTTTTGGAGTTCTTAACCCTTATATGTAACTGACAGCTTTAATCTTCTTCATTACTAAATTCAAGCAAGAGGCAGTGCAGGCACGCGGAGAGCAGGACACATGTGCGGATTGCTGGGCAGCCAGTCACACGCTTTCCAAAATTTTTATTTAATTGGTTTTTCAGGCAGAACCCACCGTGCACTGGAAGTGCTTTTCAGACACACCAGTGTCCTAACAGATGCCTGTGATAGAAGCAGGCCCTTGAACATTCTTATGTTGAGGAATTCTTTGGTTTGATCACGTTGGCGACTTCCGCCGCCTTTTCCCTGAGTTTTGATTTGTGTTGCACTCCTTCCCCTCGTTCTTTCCCTCTTGGCACAACTGGCAGCTCCTTCGTGCCTTCTGCTGTCAGAGGGAGCCAGGTGCCAATAGTAATGGTGACGTCAGGGTGATCTGTGAATGCTGGAAGAAAAGAATGATGACCCATTAAGGCAACCGAGTCAACTGTTTAGATGACTCTGTGCAAATAGTTTTTCCAGATGTCTAAATACAGCAGAGAAATCTACCCTGGCATACCTTACTCCTCACTTTTATCACTAATATGATACTATACCAATGAGGTTTTTCCACTGGCACAGCGCTGTAACGTGTGCATTTCAGAGCATTTCAGTGCATGCAGAAAATATTTGCTGCACATGGAATAGAAAAGATAAATTGCATGTCCCAAGCAGCATATGATTTTATTGTTGCAGACAGGGAGAAGATTGATGTCTTGTGTCTTCTTGTCACAAAGCTGCAAGAACCATTTGTGAAAGACACTGGGATGGTGACGTACAATGCTTGGGGTTTTTCCACTGTTTTAGCACGGTTGGTGTTATTGTTTGAGTGACTGTGTGTTTCTGAAGATGACAGAACATTGTCTCCTCTTCAGTTTACAGGGTTTTTTCACCCCTTTTACATAAGGATTGCTTTCACAGCACTGATTGCTTGAGGCAAGCGCTATCTAAATGTGTTTGAATGTATGCAATCATCGGAGGCATGTTTTGCAACTCTTTGTCAGAATCCAATAAATGCACAGCAATTAAAAGGGAGATTATGACAAGGTAGTAGGTGAGCAAACAACTTTCTAAAAAGGACACTTTCCCCCCTTAAATATTTGCCAGGATAATTTTTAGAAGAATCCAGCAGTTCATAAGCTGCTGTGAGGATTAGTTGTGTGTTAGATACTATAAAAGCACATTTTATTCAGAGTTCAAAGACCCAGAAACAACGTGAGAAAATTGGTACACCGCTGACAAGGTTGGATGTTAGAGTTTTCCCAAGGTCCCATATTTCATTTGAGCACAGAACACCCTCTGAATGTCAACAAAACAAACACAAACTTTCAGGATGTTTAAACAACCCAAATTCCTTCAGTGGCAAGCTGGGCTGGCAGTGAATGGTACCTGATGAGGGAGCAGAAAGAGATATAAAGCTCAGACTGTTAAGTCCTGTACAGGTCAAATCTCAAATGATTTCAAGTGACAAATTTATTGTCCATGGTATGCACCAGGGAAACTCAAAAAGCTTCTATTTCTGATTTTAAAAAACATCTCATAAAGCAATGTTCCCAAGAATGGTAGAGAGATAGCAAAGCACAGATTCCTCCAGCTTTGATCCAAAAAGTAAATTCTGCCTTTTCAGTATTGTTCAGCATCTGCTACAACTGTTAAAATGTCAATACTGGGTGCTCGTAGGGTTCTGAGAGTTTGATTTGATTCTGGTTCCCACTTTTCACGTGGAGTCACTGATGGGAAATTGCCCAAGAGGTCCAGTGCTCGATGGCAGATCTGGGATGTTTGAAGTACTTTGAGAATATTTCATTCATATTCACCCAGTGCTTATATAAAAAGTTGAATTCCAGTCTACAGGAATGTCTGAGGCACCAAGTACCAGAATAGCAGTGACTTCCTAATAATTTCTTAGTTTTCTCGGTAGTGTGTATGTTATTAGGAAACTGACTCCTACCAGTTTCAAGGATTTTAAGGTCTTACTAGGAAAACAGTAAGAAATTACATATTATTTGCCACGCGTAAGGCTCTTACAACACAAAGACAACAGAATATCAAACAGTCACTCCAGAAAATGGGTAGGATATTTCAGATATATATTTATAAAGGGCCATTTTTTACAGGTTGTATGTAGGAGATCTGGATGCCATCCAGGATGACTCAAGTTTGTAAAGCTTTTCTGAGCCTGTGACAACTGAAGTGACATAAATTTGAATTATAATCACAACAAGCCAATGCTGCTTTTCAAAGTCTCTATTGTGCCTTACAACACTTGCTTTACCTTAAGCAGCACAAGTGTCCTTAAGGTACCATTTTTTATTTTGCCAAGCAGCTTTCCTGGTATGACAGTCTTCAGTTAGAAAGCTTGTTTGCACATTGACAACATCATTGTAAGTAATTAAATCAGAACTATTTCTTCTCCCAGAATCCAAGTGCTCCAGTTGGTCGAGCTTTCTGAAGGTGGAAACTCTCAGCTCATAAGGACCTTTAAAAAAAAAATTAAAACAAAACAAAACAAAAAAAAAACCACAAAAAGCACAAGCTACAAAAGAAACAACTTCTCTGTAAATGCTTCTCCATCCATACAATCAGAATGGGGGGGAAGACATTCTGAGAAGTATTCTAACCCACATCCAGCACTTAAGGTGCTCCAGAGGAAAAAAGTGTGAGGAGTAAAGGAGTAATTGTAGCAGGATGCTCTGCCTGGAGTGGGGGTAAAACAACTCAGACAATCCATCCTGTCAGTGGTGGATGGAGAAGGGGGTGTCTCCGTGTTTCTAGTGTTGAACAATGCTGAGACCAGCCCGACTCATCACTGGCGTAAGTCAAACATCCTGAGAGTGAGGTGAGGATGTGGCAGGCGTGGTGAAGCACCTGATAAAGGAACAACAAGTGAGATTACTGATAACTTATCTGAGGGTGCCGGGCTGGGGACAGCTGGGCTGGGGACATCTGACTGACAGTCCATCAATTGATGCTGTAAAAGCCCCGGTCCATTTTTTAAAGGCAGGATATTATCACATACCCCTTCTTGGAGTGTGTGTAGAGATTCCTCTCTGGAGAGGGGACTCCCCTCCAGGTTTGTCTCTTGAGGCTAAAGGCAGAGATTTACCCCATCTGCATGTGGATGAGCAACACCAAACTCTACTTAAAAACTGATTTTTCTAGCTTCACTACAATTGCTTTGATATTATTTCAAAAATAGTGCTATACAGTAGCTATAGCTACCTGTACTGTGTAGTAAAGAATTCTGATTGAGATGTTGTAGTCCAATCATTATCATTATCTTACCAAAAATAGGTAGAAATAAAAACTCCTTAACACGAATATGGAATTAAGAAGCAGGCATTCTTTATTCATGCACAAAATCTCCACTGAAATACTGAGCCTGCTGAGTGCAGGAAAAGCTCCTGTTTATACACTATATTTTACATACATATTCATGGGTTTTCCCAGGAAAAACATACAAATTATATTAACTTCCCTGAAATCATTGGCATGGAGGTGTTCCCTCCCCTCTGCTCATGCATTCCTCTGTCCTGGGGGGTCTCTGTGGTGGTCCCTGTTTGGTGACCCCAAGTCACACCTGACCGCCCAGTGAACTGGTGAAACTTGGCACAGCTGCACTGGTTGCTTTCCATTTCTCCTTCCTACAGAATGAGCATTGTGTGGTTCCATAGGCCAGTGATTTCTGAAGAATAAGCATTGTGTTTACCCACCAGGTGCAAACAATTATTCACCTGGCAACTATAATAAATAACTTACTTTCATATACATATGTCTGGTGTGCCATCCTTAATCCAAAGGTTCAATTACACCTATACAATCGTTCAGACATGAATTGTTGCCTGAGTCTGGGGTTGGGATTGGATCCAGCCTCACTCTGAGAAGGAGTTTGGAAATCCAGGGGGTCCCTTCCACACCTGCTGACTCAGTGGAAGGTTCTCCCTGAAAAACCTTTTCTGCAGCTCCCAGTCTGCCCTGGGCAGTAATATCGGTTATGTCTTTCAACCTTGTTGCATGGGATGCTCTGATTAAAAAATAAAAAGTCAGTCCACAGTATTATTATTCCCAGGATCCAGGCTTGGTGTCAGGAGATAAAATTGCCATACATGTTTTTAGCCTTCTAGGCTGTGGTACGCTGACATCACAGAGGAGCAATTTCTTTATCATCACCCTACAGATGATTGCTCCACCTGAACTGGGAAAAATTAAATGCCTTCATCTCTTTTTATTAAACACTGAGTCTGATAGCATTACAAAATTCAATTCCTGAAATGACAATGCAGGAATTTTTTAAAAATTTGAGTCGAATACTAAATTTCCACTCAGTCTTTCAAGGAATTTTGAAAATCACTGCCAGAAGGGATTGGATTGAAAGTTGTGTTCCTTCATAGTTGTCATATGTCTCACAGATTTAAAGGACCTTGGAAATGGTCCATCTCAGACTGTACCTGTGAAACTGCAAAACTGTTTTGTGAAGCAAATGCCGAAACGGGTTGATCTCTTCTGTGCTGCTGCAAAAATAACTATGTTCCAGGCCAGATCTATAACAAATGCTCATGTGGAATTGAGATAGACTGTAAAACACAAAATTCAACCTCACCCTTCCTCCCTCTGCTTTGTTTCAGGCAGGGACGTTTCTGGTGTACTCCCTGGGCTGGAAGGAAACTGCAGTTTGTTTTTAGAGCTTTTGCCTTGAAATCTTTCTGTCCTTCCCTAGCTCCCTTTCCTCCTTCTCGCTGCCATGTCTGCAGCAGGGTCAGGAGTTTGCAAGGCTGGCAGTGCCTGGAGCAGGTGGTGTTCATGACAAAGGCCTGGCACTTTATTTTCTCTCTGCTGTGCCAGATACCAGCAGTCAGCACCATGCCTGGAGTCACACCTGCAACTGCTCTTCAATATTTCAGGTTAAAAAACCCCAAATCCTGTGATGGTCTTCTGCATGTAACGACTTCAAAGGAATGTGAAAGAAACATAAGGCTGTTCAGCAAGTGTGAAACATGAGTTTAAGACATCTGATGGGCTTTTCTGTAAGTTCATTAGGATGTTAATGGAGCAGCGGTATTTATCTTTTCAACACTCTGGCATATTCTGAGCATCAGGATTCCAGCTCCTCCTTTGTTAGAGAAAAAATGATTTGTAACCATGTGTCTACTCAAAATACCAAATAATGCCAAGTAAAAGAACTTCTTCTGGCCCTGGAAGTGGAAATCTGTGTGGAATGCCATAGAAATGGCAGTTTTCTGGAGAGGAAATTAAAAAAAAAAACAACTTTAGGAAACAAATAATGTTTTCTTTGCTCTTCTAATCTTGCCACAAAAACAGTGGTACACTGTGGATTGTCCCAGGGAGAATATGCTCACATTTTTAAGGGATTGCTTGGACATGTGTTCGTACCCACCATGGGGTGGAAGAAGCTCTGATAAGAAAATCTGTGTTTGACCAAGGGAGGACATTCTGGACAATAGTTCAGGAGCTTGGAGACTCCTGCTTGGTCATTTGGAGCCACTTCCAGAATAAACTAAATGATATTTCTGTCACCAACCTCATACCAAATGGGACAGCAGTAGGTGCTGTATGTGTACAGTGATCCAGGCGTATTTCCTGAATGGTAACTATCAACCAATTTTAGCTTTGTTTCAGAAGTTTTGGGGTTTTCTTCTCCTAACAGAACAAAAATTTAGAAGAAAATCACTGAAAGCAGGAACAAAACATGAGACAAATAATTTTTAGATAAACAAGTTGGGGGAAAAAAGCAAAACCAAGGGAACTAATTGAAAACAACGTTGATGGTGTTACCCAACAAGTTATTTAAAAAAGAGTTTATGCAGCAGTGGGGGAAGATGTTGGAATTTTTTTTTTTAACTTTAGCACAATAATTTTTGGTATCTACATCAGTGATTAATATGTGATAAAATGTAGTAGCAGACTTCTTAGTTTTGGGATTGTGTGTCAGAGCAAAGAATGGTAACAGAAGTACATCTTCACCTGCCCACATACTTGAGATATTCTCAAGAAGAAAAGATTCATTAGAAGATCTGGAACCATAAAAGGGAAATTTGGGGAATGGGATGTTCCTAAATGATCACCAAAGACCCTCAGAAGACCCCTACTCATATCCAAGTAAGTCCACTGAATTTGCATATATGCATATATTCAGGAAATGTAATGAATATCCAGCTCAGTGTGGCAGAGTAGGTCACTCCCAAAGTATAAAAAAATGAAAACTGAAGGAAAATATTGCAAGTAATCTGTGTCTTTTACCAATCTGCCCTCACTTTGAAAAGGATTCAAATGGAAATAGGAAAAACAACTTGCAAATACTATGTTGTCCTCAGTGGGAGGAAGAGAGTACTGGAATGAGAGAGGAGAAAGAAAAGAGAGAAGGGAAATGTTTCTGACAATTCATTTCCAGTCAATTTTCAAAAAAATCCCTTTTGTCAGTGAAAAAAGTTTTTGTCAAACCATCCAATTCCTCTAAAACTACGGAAACCACACCTCCCTTTTTCCTCCTGTGGGCTGAATCACCTTTTGCCTGTCAATTTGCCACAGGAGCACAACTTCTAAAACCAGAGGAACACCCAGCCTGTCCTCTCCATTTCGGGCTACAAGAAAGAGAGGTCAGACTGAGTGTCAGCTGTGAGTCAGGGCCTTCAGACGTGCCCTCCTCTTCCCCTCTGCAGTGCTCCTGGATTCAGGGAGCACCCTGTTAATTCCAAGATGCTGGATGCCTCTCACTCAGCCACCTGCAATCCTCTCCCTGCAATGGAGCACACAGCAATGATAATTAAAAGTTAATACGTCCCAGCAATGAATCCATTGATGCCCATCCAAGAATTTAATCAACGGGACACGTTTTCTTCAACTGCGGTGTCTCATTAATTAATTACTGCAATTCAAGGTTCTTATGTGTTGAAAAATGTGCTTGGTTATTTACAGGGTAAAGCAAAACACTTTCAGGGAGAGGTGATTTGCCCTGCTAATCTGGGCCATGGTTAGCCCAGGGTTTAGTCACTGAAAATAAATACCATTCTAGTAACTTCCTGAGCAGGAGGTCAGGAAGAATATCTCATTTTCTTTTTTGAGTCTAGTATCCTAATTCCAGAAGCACAATGCCTTGCAGTCCTGAGGGAAAATGCAAGCATAATAAAAGATTAAGTACAACTTCCATGATTCATATATTCCCTTATTTTGCAGTCTTAATTTTGTGGAAAATTTATATTGCTGGACTCACTTTCTCCTTAAGAGGCAGAAGGCCAAAATGGACCGGAGGGCTTTACATCTTCTAATTTTTATATTTTTTTGCCAGCTGCACAGGTCTGTCTGGTTTATCTTTCATGAGAAATGAAATTGTCATGCTCCACTGAATCTGTTGCAGTAATGTGAGAGTTCACTGATAACGGGTGTTACAGAAATCATATGGTATATTACTCTTAGTAAGACAAGGTTTTAAACCTGCCCTCAAAGTTCCCAGGCTTGTGGGGGTTTTGTGTGAGTTTTTTGGTTGCTGGGGCTTTGTTTGTTTGTTTGTTTGTTGTTCGTGTGGGGTGTTTTTTTGTTTTTGTTTTTTTGTTTGGTTTTTTGGTTTGTTTGGTTGGTTGGGTTTTTATGTGTGTGTGTGTGTTTTCTTGTGTTTTGTTGGGTTGGTTTTTTTTGGTGTGTTTTTTTTTTATTTTGGGGTTTTTTTTTTGTGACAAGCATGAGTATGGATCTTTAAATTAGTTATCTGTAAAACAACCCGCACACCTCTGTGCAGATTGTTGCACTGAGAAGGTCTGCTCCAGACATGATTATTATAGATGGACAATTGACATAACCATATATAAACGGAAGTAAATAACAAGAAAGCTAATACTAAGTATATAAACCTATTCAGATCATCAACAGGTGGCTATATAGCAACTGGATATCACATTTTTTCTGTGACTTTCCATGTTCTCTCCCTGGTTTTCCTGTTGTCTCAGGTTAGACCAGAGGTCAGACTGTTTTTTACTGTGTTTGCAGTAACAGAATAAGAACTCAGTCCGTCCTGAAATTCTGAAGTGCTGCTATAATATTCAAAAAAACTGCATAGGTATAAGCCAAGAGTATTCAAAAAAAATTTATTCACATCATTAGAACTAGCTGTTCTCCCTCCTCACCACTATATTTAAGCTGTATCCAGGTTTTGGGATGATCAACAGTCTTAAACAACTTTATGGCCTTTAAATCAAACTGATGAAACAGAACATGCTCTTGATTCAAAGCTGAGAAGAGAAATCTGGCACTTGTAGAAACTTGGGGCTGAAATACCATTATAGATGAAAATTACTCAATTTCAGAGGAGCTTTAGAGAAATTTTTCTACTCCTTGTAGGTTTTCTCAGCAAAAAAGGCAAAAATGTTTGAACACCAGGACTTTGGAATCAGATATTTGAACTGAATTTGGTTGACAAGTTCACCTTGTGAGAAATTGGAGGGTAAAACAAATTCTGTTCCGTGTGGAAGAGAAATTTCAACAGCATCTGACCTTTATAAAGAAAGCTGTGCCTGTTTGGCTCAGTCCTGTATACTGAAAGGTCACATGGCGATAAGAGTACCTTATTATGACTAAACTGTTGAATGTATTTGTGATAAGCTGGTTCTTTTCTCTCTTATCCTTCTCATTAACTAATTAATGAGAGCTATTGTTGTTTCAGCCTACATGGCTGAAAGTACAGCGTAATCCATGACATTAATTTAAGGAGGAAAACTTATGAAATACTTGCCTTAGACAGATTTTTCAGAGACCAGGACTTTGGCTCCACACACTTGCATTGGCTTCCAGACTTAGATACAAATATATCTTAAATATTTTTCAAGATTTTGAAATAGGTTGTAAGTACCCCAAAATGAAATAGACATTTTAAAAACTTGCAAAAGCAAATAGACAGAGGACCTTGGAGAGTAATGAAATCATATTAAAAATTATATTGAAATCATAGCAGAAGCCCTAAAATCATGAGACTATTAGAAAAAATCGAGGGAGAAATTAATCTTTCTGTGTGTGCAATGTAATATCAATGATGGACAGTAAATAATGCAAATGATTGCTTAACATTACTGGCTGAATATTAATTTTGTCATAACCATCCATTCTGGGAACTACAAAAGAAAGGATTGAGTTGCACTCTATAAAAATACCCTAAACATTTATTTTCAATTAATGATATTTACAAAAGAACACAGACTACCTAAAATACAGGTTACATACCTACAACACTTTCCTGCACTTTTGGAAATAAGTTATCTAAGCTGAACTAAGCTAAGAAACAACAGAACCTGGAATAACATATAATGTGTAAGAAGAGTACAGAATATCAATTATGTGATTTTCTGCCTGTTTGGCCAAATCATAACCTGGGACCATCACACAAGAGAGGATGTGTCTCTCACAGTCAAAACTGGAGGTATTTTTATGCTGGAGCAGTCCTGAATTTACACATGCACTTTGGGTAACAGCAGCAAATATAATCATAACAATTTAACCTAAGCATGTCTGTGTTAAACAAAAACAACCAACCAAACAGAAAAACCCAAAACCAGCCCAAACCAACCAAACAAACAAATCAACCACCAACAAAACACCAACCAAATTTTATTAATCATCTGCATATGCTTTTTCTTAGTGTATGGAAGTTTATTGTTCTTTAAGGCCTCTTGGCCTGGCTTTTTTACTGCTGAAATATGTGTACCTGAGGATTGTAATAAACTAAATTACGGGTACTATAAAAAAAAGGCCTCAGTCAGTGAGATTTGATTGGCATGTACTTATTTTTCCAGGGAATCACCACCTTTTCAAAGAGCTTGAGAACAGTGATTTAGAATTGTGGAAGTTG